>JZKD02S0241145.1:218514-233026 GCA_000966675.3 Picea glauca | reverse complement strand
CGTAGGGGTTTTACCACATGAAAACATCGGTGTGTTGATCTTTGATCTGGTTATGTGAGTGGTTACTGAAGGTGTTCGTCCTCTGTTGGAATACCTGTGTTGTCGAACAGAAAAGGGGCATGAATCTCTGAGTGGTACTTTTAGGGGGAGAGAATGAGCTGAGAGGTTCTAGAGTTATATGGAATTGATGATTCACATCATTGATTCCAAACCTTCCATTTATGAGGAGGCAACATGCCAATAGGTTTGGAAGGATGCCATGATGGAACAAAAATAGTCCATCATGAAGAATGATGTGTGGGATATAATTATGAGACCAGAGGGGGAGTTGATGGTGAATTTAAAGTGGATATATATGATCAAGAATCCATTATTTGGAAACATTGAGAAGTAAAAAGAGATGTTTGTGGTGAGAGGATTCTCTCAAAAAGAGGGACTGGACTATTAGGAAAAAAATTCTCTAGTTGCCATCTACACTTCCACCAGGACTATTATTTCTCTTGCTTCAGTTATGGGTTGGATATTGCATAAGATGGATGTGAATAACGTGTTCCTAAATGGTGTGATTGAAAAATAAGTGTATGCAAATAAACCTTGGGGCGTTTTGATACATGGGAAGGTGTCTCATGTTATTTTCTTTGCAGTGAGCACCCTGAGCCATTTTATGGTTACATCGATGCACTGCCATTGGATTGCAATAAAACATGAACATGTGTTGAGCTACCTACATGGTACAGTTGGATAT
Organism: Picea glauca; assembly: GCA_000966675.3. NCBI lineage: Eukaryota > Viridiplantae > Streptophyta > Pinopsida > Pinales > Pinaceae > Picea > Picea glauca. The sequence goes on along the minus strand of JZKD02S0241145.1, from coordinate 232,281 downwards.
GGTATCAGATATGTCTCAGGTTGTGAATTAAGGATCCATGGATATACTGATTCTAACTGGGAAGGGAGTGCAATGGACAAAAATATCACCTCAGGGTGCTAGTTCATCTTAGGATCAGCTATGGTAACATGGTTTATCATGAAGAATACTTTTGTAGCACTAAGTACAACATAAGAAGAGTATATCATAGTCAATGTCGCAATTCTCAAAGTAGTATGTCTTCTAAACATTCTTGCATGATTGTTTTATTAGGAGCTAGAGACAATCTTAATACATTGTGATAATCAAAGTCCTGTCAAGATTTGAGAGGCCCTATTATTTCATTACAAGTCGAAGAAAATTGATATCAAATATCATTTCATTCGAGACATGGTACATAAGGGAGGAGAAAATCTCTAGTAGATATCCACAAATGTGTAGATTGTGGACATTCTCACCAAGATTATATCTAAGGTGAAGTTTTTGAACCTCATAAACAAGCTTGGAGTGATGTAGAATGTTGCCCTTACTGAAAGGGAGTGTTGGTGTTTCTCTAGTTATAAACATTGGGTAAATATTCTCCTAGATCAATCATGTTGATTTTACCAAGGGAGAATGACACATTCACTCATGGGGCCATGTTGATTTGGATAATGGTGAACGGCCCAAGGGAAAACATTCTCCCATATTGGTCATGTTGATTTGACCAAGTGATAATGATACATTCATTCATGGGGCCATGTTGATTTGGGAGGTGCTGAATGGCCCGGGGCAGACATTCTCCCAGATTGGTCATGCTAATTTGACCAAGGGAGAATATTACATTCACTCATGGGGACATGTTGATTTGGATAGTGGTGAATGGACCAGTGGCAATGTTTCTCCTATTATTCATGTTGATTTGAAAAGGAATGAAAAATACTTGAGATGCTCTCACATCGACTACTCTAAGATGGAGTGATCTATTTTTTATAGGGTAGGATTGAATTATTTACAAGTCTAGTATAATGTTGAAGGTGTTGGCTAAAGAGAACTCTAGTGATGAGGGGTTTCTTAGTGGATATACTCATAATTATAGCCTTATATTAATTAGACATGCATTTGTGTAGATGATACATGATCAAGGATAATGAACTTTTGGCATGTATTACAGAAAGAATGTTCTTGTCATTTATGGAAAGAACAATAGTGATGATGCAAAACAGGAAAATAATAAGATAAGGAGGAGAAGCGAATAATTTGCAGAGATAAAATATCGGAAAGAAAAGCGTAAGCTCAGGGTGAGAAGAATCAACAGCCATCTGATCAAGAAATTGACCGTGTTGATCATCTATTATTATGAACATCGGTCATATGAGTGAACGTGGGATTGAGGATGGTTGGAGGATTGTGACCAACAGATCTACAAGCCAAATCAATGACGGGGATGAATTGCAGAGAGAGAAAGAACAATTAAACAAATCGCTAGTTCTAATCCCACAATTGGTCTAGATTGTCACATATCATAAACCCAAATATCGATGATTGTGGTTGATATAACAAATTATCAGATTAATTCAGATTAATCCATGATCATCAGATATGAAATTTCCAGATCAACGACAAAGATAGATTGCGGAGATCGAAAGGAGAATTAAATATTGTGTTATTTCCAATCCCGCAATTATCCTGGACCTTTAGATCTTATACCCTTGAAGATCGATGATTGTGGTTGAATCACCAGCAATGTATAACTTCAAATTGTGGATTTTTGGTTATGAGTTAAATAACTTGCAAGTTGTGGTTCCGCAACCATCCTTGATCATTAATCTGCTTTTAATGTCTTCACAACCGTTGGATTTTTTTAAGTGGAAGGATAGGATAAGATAGAAGACAACCATTGAATATAGATCGAGCCATCGATCTAAGAACATGATTGACAAACAACATTTGGTTCACATCAAAAGTTACGAGGAGGTTACTATTCGAGGAATCTCACATCGAAAGAATTGACAACTTGAAACTCAAAATACCCGAAGCCCAAAATCTGAAATGAATAAGGACCATCAAATCTGTATAAAATACGATGATCGTTGGATCACCTTAAGTGGAAGGACATGATAAGCAAGGTTTGCGATCTGAGATCTCGATCACCGGAATTTTCATCAGTCATCAGATCAAATTAAATGGAAGGATAGGATAAGCAAATATAGAGATTCGTTGGATTTAATCCATAACAAAGTTGCATTGTAGGAATATCGATCCATTGATCTCATATATTGATCCAACGAATGCCATTCATTTCCAGTCTAAATATGTGAGGAGGTTACGCTCCAGAAAAATATCACTTCAAGAATTTAGTTTGAGATTTTAAATCCTCAACGCCCGGAGAGACGGAGAGTCGAAATACATTCTTGATCGTAGAATCATCTGAAGTAAATATTAGTTATCAGATTGTCCAAAGAAGATCTCAAACGTCACATCGTTCAAAGTGAATCTATGTCGTCTGATCGAGAGCATCATTTTGAGATTTGAAATAAGAAAAGTTAAAAGAGCCGAAATAAATTCTTGAATGTTGGCTGATATGAAAAAGATCTTAGTCGACAGATCATTTGAATAATATCTCAAGCATTTGATCGTCTAAAGTGAATCTGGACCATTTGATGTATAGCATAAGTTTGATATTTGAGATTTCAGATGTCCGGAGACCCAAAGGATATATCAACCATTGATAAAGAAAGGGGATGCATAACCATTGATCTAGTTGAAAGGTCAAATTATTGAAGTGGAGGAAGATCTATCGATTGAGAAGGACAAGTGTCTGTAGATCATCAACTCTAAAATATTCATGTCTGAATGAAAGAAGGGTTTGAGATTTGAAACTCTCGAAGCTCGAATCATGAAATAAATCACAGCTATTGATTTAGGGAGGTTGGATCTGATCCTCAAATCGTGAAAGAATAAATATGAACTGTTCATTCGGGAGCACTGTCAAGATCATGACATCGACGGTCCCATCGCATTGCGTGGTTAGAACATACTCAGGTCTTAATTTTTCATGAGTGGGCCCAAACAAAACCATGTTATTGCCAAAGGCATATGTGGAGCTCGGTGGTGAATTGTACGGAGAAAAGTGGATTGCCCTCAAGCCACCTTTGGCCATGCCTACAATCATGAGGTCACATGAGAGCATTGCCCAAGTTCACATCAGCAAAATATAGGGGAAGGAGCTAGCACTTCTAGGCTCCACATCGAAGGTTACGCATTGAAAATTCAAAAATACTTTGAATGTGTAATCCAATGACATTTATTAGACCAGATCCGATCGAAGGGTTTTTGTTTCACTTCGTGGTTTCTTGATGAATTACGATTCAGTTAGACTCACTGAATCATTGTTCTGGGGCATTGGAATCATGTCTCCTGAGTGTTCTAAGATTCCCAACATGGGCGTTGGAGATTCATAGAGTAACGGATGATGAGGGCATGAATAAAAGAAAGATGTTTTGATAGAGAAAGGTTGTTGTTTCTTTGTAAAAAGTAGTCGAATTGTAAGCAATGGTTTTTTATAGCATGAACTGAGGGAGAAAATGACGAGATAAAGAACATAAGCTTGACAGAAAAGAAATGTTGAAAACAACAGACTGTATGATAAATTAAGTGCAAGAATATGAGAGAAGGAAGACATTGATGCAGGAAGAGAAGAGAAGTGTAGCAGAATAGTTATGAGACTAGTAAGCCATTGATAAATGTTGTATTACTGTAATAAATTTAAGCAAGCAAATATTTATAATAAGGGTGGTAGGGAGGTGCTAGGGAGGAGTGTTTTCCTTAGAGTTTCAAGTGGGTTCTTGAATAGAGGGAGTTTTAGCTTCCATTTGGTTGGTGCCTTCGTGATTGGAAGTTGGTGCTTCCAGCCAGTTGGTGTTGGAACACTCAGGGAGTTGGCTCTTCCTTCTAGTGGGTGCTAGAGAAATCAAAGGGTTGGTTCTTTCTACAAGTTGCAACTTGTTAAAGAAGAGGTTGTAGCCTCATTTTGAGTTGGTGCTCAAATATTGATGATGTGCAGAACATAAAAGACTACCTATCATTCTAAGAAGATGAGGTTGTATCCCTTTATGGGTTTCCTCATGAATATTTTTCTCTGTGTATATCATATGTGTGATTGATATTTTCACACAACACCCCACATCAGCAGGTTCTGTGTAACCTCCTGGTCATAGGATCGTTCTAAATCTTCCCGAGAGTCTGATTGACTCTCTGATTTCCCTGCAGGAAAATCACTCACACACATTAGTGTGTAACCATAGGTACTTCTTTGGAGCTGTGCCCATGCGAAGAAACACTAAGTGGAAACTCACTCCCATGTGATCTCTGATATGACCACAACCTTTCCCCAAATGGGTATTTCGGATTTAATGAATTCACGATCCCATATGCGAGTCCTCCTATCTCGACAATCCCTGAAACTTGAAAGGGATAACCGATCTTTGACTCCTCCCTTGACTTTTCCTTGATGTGACCTCTGACTATGAGGTGAGGCCCAGTATTTTTAACAACTGAGATTTCACGTATCAGCATTTTTCAATGCAACAACTCCTTTCACCAAATTCTAAAACCACGACAACCCCTTGCCACAGATCGACGACTCTCCACTACTCGTGATCTGACGATACTAGTTCTTTCGGGACTTGACAAATCAGGTGTCCATGACTTTCAATTCCGAGTCACAAACTTCTCCACTTCTTTAATTTTGAAATAGAAAAATTCAAGGACGAGATCAAAAAATCTTTTTGATCCTAATCCAACAACCTTTATTCCTCCTAAGCTTATGAGTGATGAGAAACACTCGGCCTTAATATCTCCACTAGCATGCGGGATCCAACGTTCCACAAAAAATCGACAATTCTCCTTGAAGTGACTCCACCGCTCGTTTTGGCTTTCAATATTCCTCTGTTATGTGCTCTGGTGTCAACTCTCCTGAGCTTCCTCCCTGTGGAGTAACTTCAACACTCACCTTCCCTTGAAATATTTAAGGTTCTTTCCCTCCTTGAGCTTTCTTTCGTAATCTGAGGGGTTTTCTTAGGAATCTTGCACGCACTCCTTGAAAAATTCACAAATAACCTCTGGTTATTTGATCCTTCGAATCCACACATTCCTTGCAACAATAGTCCTTCAACCTTCCCACTCATTTGGAAAAGTCTATGACTCCCACTTGCCTATGCACACCTTGCACGACATTGCACTATCCTGCACTTCTACTTGTATGAGAACAACAATATCCCACCTGATAGTTTTGAGATAAAAACCAGACCTTCGTCAATGCACACTTTGCAGATGTTCATTGCACTCTTTGCAGAAATTCTCAGGAAGAGAAACAATTGAAACTCGTTCTTCTCTCCTCACAGAATTCATACATTCATCATGGAAATCACAAGCATTCATACACACAAAACATTGAAATAAATGCACAACAGAGAAACAAAACACTTTAAACATACCATTCAATAGATGTAAATGGTAAGGATAACAACACCATGAAATTGAGTCAAAATCCCTCATATATTAACTCAGGTATTCATGTAGATGGGTTCTTCTCTGTTTTTTTGCTCTCTACAACTCTATATCTTACAAAAAAATTCTTCTTAATCTTTCTCCTAATACAATGATACAAGAGAGGGTGTCTTTTACAAGTTTTCCCTCCTACAACTCTAAGCTATCTAATCAAAATTAAAAACTACAACTACTTTTCATTCAATACAATTAAATGCCTTCATTTTCGACAGATGAGAGCAACACTCAAGATCTATTTACAATCTCCAAAACATAAATATAGATGCTCTCTCCTAGCTATTACATTAATTCTTATTCATTCAAATTTAAAACGCTTTCAAAATTTGTGTTGTTGCATTCTAGTTGTCTTTGCCTTCACGCTTGCTTCGTTGTCTGCTTACAATGCTCTTGCATCAGACTCCCTTGGTTGAAAAATTCATGGACTCCTGTTCATGAGCTTTTGCACCATCTGTCCATGTCTTCAGATTCCTGGCTCACTTTCCCAGCTAACATCCTCAATTGAGTTTCCTTTCCACTTAACTAAATATTCAAAATATGTTTTCCTCCTGGTCTTTTTACCAACTTTTTGATGAATAATATTTTCCATCTGTGGCTTTTCAGCTACAGGAAATTGTTTAATCCATTGAAATTACTTCTGAATTTTCTCTTCTCCTGGTTCATCATCTCTGCAAGGATACAGATCTACTATGTTGAATATGGACGATATTCCTACCCCATCTGGTAATTCAATATCATAAGCATTTTCTTCAAACTTCTTTGTGATTTTACACGGCCCAATTTTCTTCATCTTCAGCTTGTTGTATGTTCCCCTTGGGAACCTTTCTTTTCTGAGATGCACTAGAACTAAATCACCTACTTCAAATTGAAGTTCTATTATGTGTTGATCTTCTCTGCGCTTATATTCATGGTTGGAATTTTGCAATCGCTCCTTAATCTTGCTGTGGAGTTCTTGCATTTCTGCTGTAAAATCCACTGCACTAGCACTTCTGAATTCACTCTTCTCTAAGTCCCTTAACTCAGATACTCCTCTCAATTACATTCCATACATTATCTAGAATGGGCTCTGTCCTGTAATCCTGTTTGGTGAATCATTATATGCAAATTCCTCTTGTGGCAGAATCTGATCCGACTGACTGTGATGTTCAGCCACTAAAATCTTTAATAAATCTCCCAAGCTTTGGTTTACTACATCAGTCTGCCCATCTATCTAAGGATGATATGATGAGCTAAAAGATAAATTAGTCCCCAACTTTTTCCATAGGGTCCTCCAAAAATGACCAACAAATTTGGTATCCCTGTCCGATACAATACTCTTGGGTAAGCTGTGAAGTCTAACAACTTCTTTGAAAAACAGATTTGCAATGTGAGTTGCATCACTGGTTTTCTGACATGGTATGAAATGTTCCATTTTAGAAAATCTGTTGACTACCACAAACTTTTAGTCCCCAACTTTTTCCATAGGGTCCTCCAAAAAGGACCAACAAATTTGGTATCCCTGTCCGACACAATACTCCTGGGTAAGCTGTGAAGTCTAACAACTTCTTTGAAAAATAGATTTGCAATGTGAGTTGCATCACTGGTTTTCTGACATGGTATGAAATGTTCCATTTTAGAAAATCTATTGACTACCACAAAGATCGATTCACAACCTCTTTGCATTATTGGCAGTCCTAACACAAAATCCATACTTACTGCATCCCATGGCCTCTCTGGTACTGGCAATGGTTGATACAAACCTGTATTCTGTCTTTTCCCCTCTGTGTGCTGACAAATTCTACATTTGTTCATGAACTTCTTGACATCTGTTCTCATTCTCAGCCAATAATATGAGCCATTTAGTTGAGCGAACATTTTGTCATGGATGAAATGTCAAGCCAATCCTCCACTATGCTTTTCCTTCAAAATATTATCTCTCATAGATATCTTTAGAATACACAACTAATTACCCCTGAACAGTAGTCCATCCTGAATCATATATTCATTCTATTGGCTTCTATTCTTAAGAACTGGATTCTCACATGCTTCATAGGCTTCTTTGAAATCTTCTTCATCTATGTACTTATCCTTACAGTTATCGAAACCTATGGTATTCACTCTAAACTCCTTCAGAATCAAAGAGTTCCTCCTCAAAGCATCAACAACTTTGTTAGTAGTTCCAGAAATATGCTTTATAACAAAAGTAAAATCATGCATGTATTCAAACCATTTTTCATGCTTCTAGTTCAATTTTTCCTTTTGAGTTATGAATTATAATGCATGATTGTCGCTACACAAGACAAACTCCTTCGGAACCAAGTAATGCCTCCATTTTTTCAATGCTTGTATGACTCCATAAAACTCCTTGTCATACGTGGAATATTTCACCTTTTCATAGTTTAGCTTCTCACTAAAGTATGAAATTGGCCTGTTGTCTTGGCTTAAGACTGCTCCAATCACAAATCCACTTACATCACATCTCACTTGAAATGTCTTGCTAAAATCTGGTAGAACTAGAACTAGCTATCCAATTATCCTCTCCTTCAGCAACCTGAAAATCTTCTCTACTTCCTCTATCCAATGAAAAGATTTGTGTCTTTTCTTGACTATGTTCATCATCAATGCACATATCTCACTGAAATTTCTGATGAACTTCCTATAAAAACTAGCCAATCCATGGAATCTTTGAAATTTAAAGATACTCTCTGGCGATGGCCAATCTGTTATTGCCTTTACTTTCTTAGGATCCATTTTCAACTCATTCGAAGAGATTACAAAACCTAAATAAATGAGTTATGTCTTCATGAAGGACGAATTCCTCAAATTGATCAGCAATTTCTCTTGTTGTAATCTCCTCATCACTACATCTAAATGCTTCATATGTTCTTATTTAGTCTTATTGAAGATCAATATATCATCAAGATACACGATTACAAACTTTCCTATGAAATATTTCAAGAATTCATTCATCAGCCTCATAAAAGTAATTGGTGCGTTCATCAAACCAAATGGCATGACAAGCCATTCATACCGTCCTTCATTTGTTTTGAATGTTGTCTTCCATTCATCACCTTCCCTCATTCTAATATGATAATACCTGCTTTTCAAATCAATTTTTGAAAAAATCTTTGCTCCACTCAAGAAATCCATCAAATCATCCATCCTTGGTAAAGGAAATATGTACCTGATGGTAATTTTTTTTGTATATCTCGAGTCTGTACACATTCTCCAACCACCATATTTCTTTGGGCTTAACACTGTAGGTACACCGCGTGGACTCAAGCTTTCTCTAACCAATCCTTTGTCCATCAAATCCTGGACCTGTCTTTTGACTTCTTTATTCTCCTATGGCATCAATATGTATGCAACCTTGTTTGGTAAAATTTCTCCAGGTATAAGATCAATGTGATGACTTATGATCCTAATGGGTGGCAACGAATAAGGTAATTCTTCCACCACTATATCAGCAAACTCCTCTAGCAGTTCTTGAATTTCCTCAGGTAGATCATTTATCTTGGTACTAGTTAATATGACTCTAGGTTTTCTTACCACCGCATACTACTTGTCTTCTTCTTTCTTGACCTCCTCAAGAAGTTCCTTCCCACTCATGAGAATTATAGTATTTCTCACCTCTAGTTTTGCCTCCTTGTCTTTAATTGGCAGCAGCATATGCATTCTACCATTTTTTTCCAAGGTGTATGTGTTCCTTCTCCCATCATGAACAACATTCCTATCATATTGCCACGGTATTCTCAAAAAAATATGAGAGACATCCATGGGAATAAAATCACATAAAATTTCATCCTTATATCCCCCTATTTTAAATTCAACTAAGCATTGCTTAGTGACAGTTACCTGATGTCCCTTTTGCAACCATGAAACCTTGTATGGGCTTGGATGTGCAAAAGTCTCCAATTCCAGCTTGTCAACCATCTCTGTGGATACTATATTATATGTGCTCCCACTATCCACTATCACCTTGCATACCCTATCCTTGGTCTTGCAAGCACTTCTAAACAAACTGTTTCTTTGGACTGGATTCTCTATTTCTTTCTCTAGTTTCAAGAGAATTTTCCACATCATTAAGGATCTTTTGACTTTTGCATCTTCTTCCTCAACATTTTTCCTCTTTACTTCTGAACTGTGATCCTCGCCTCCATCCCTTTTTCTATTAGGGCATTCAAAGGATTTATGTTTGATATTACCATAGAAAAAACATTTTATCTCACCTCCTCTTCCTCTTCCTCTTCCTCTTGCTTGCAGAAAAGTATTTTTATCAGCATATTGTCCTCCTTGTGCACTTCCTCTTATTTTAGGGTGAGTATGGGGTTTCTTCTCTTCTTCCTTTGGCTTCTGATTCTTGTCCTGGGTAATTTCTTTGCCTCTGCTTTGACTTCGACCTCGACCTCTCTAACCTTGATTTTGGGCCAATTTTTCTTCATCCTTCAGGGCCATTTGATAAGCATATTCGACATTCCTGATTGTCATCATGCTTATTTCATATTGAATGTCATATCTCATACCATTCATGTATCTAGAAACCTTTTCATCATCACTTTATTGATGACCTACTCTAATGTTGAGCTTGTAAAATTCCTCAGTGTATTTTTTCATTGTCATCCCTTTCTATATCAAGTTTTTCATTCTTTGAAATAGATTGATCTGGTAGTCTCTGGGTATAAACTTGGCTTTCATTTTTGCAACCATTCTATCCCATATTTTGATTCTTTGCTTGCCTTTGCAACACCTATCAGACTTCAGTTCATCCCACCATAGCGCTACATGCCCTTTAAGTCTAGTGACAGCATGTTTAACTTTATTTTCTTCCTCGACATCCTCATAGTCGAAGTATTTATCCAGAGCCCTAAACTAATCTAGAAGCTCTTCAACATCTAATTTTCCTTCATACATCGGAATGTCCATATTTGCTCTAGCCCTGATTCTTTCAAAAACTCTGAATAGACATTCCTCTACAGTGTCCTTGGTTGTAACTTCTTCTTCAGCTCCAGCCTATTTTTTGTCTTTCTCTGTGATGTCTCCATAGCATGTAGTCGAGCACGAAGTTCTTTAATTTCCCTTTCCACAGCTAGATCGGCCATTGCTTGTTCTTGCCGTCTTCTCACCACCATTGTTGTAACCTATTCTTTGCAATGGAATTTCAAAATCTGTGGCTCTGATACCACTTTGATGCAACACCCCACCTCAGTGGGTTCCCCGCAAGAAAATCACTCACACACACTAGTGTGTAACCACAAGTCCTTCTTTGGAGTATTTCCCAGGCGAGGAAACACTAAGCACCAACTCACTCCCATGTGATCTCTGATATCACCACAACCTTTACCCAAATCGGTATTTCGTCTTTCGTTACTTTGCGATTCCAGATGCCAGTCCTCCCATCTCGAAAATCCCCAAAACCCAAAAGGGATAACAGATATTTGAATCCTCCTTTGACTTTTCCCTTTTGTGACCTCTGACTATGAGCTGAGGCCTAGTCTTTTCGACAACCGAGATTTCATGTATCAGCATTTTTTGATGCAACAAATACTTTCACCGACTTTCGAAACCACGACAACCCCTTTCCATAGATCAAAGGCTCTCCATTACTCATGATCTGATGGTCCTAGTTCTTTCAGGACTTTTCGAATCGGGTGTCCACAACTCTCGATTCTGAGTCACAACATTCTCCACTTCCCCAAGTCCAAAATAGCGAAATTCAAGGATGAGATCAATGACTCGCATTGATCCTAATCCAATGGCCTCTATTCCTCCTAATATTATGAGTGATGAGAAACACTCAGACTTAATCTCTCCACTGGCACACGAGATCCAACGATCCACAAAAAATTTACACTTCTCCTTGAAGAGACTCCACCATCCGTTCCAGCTTTCAATATTCCTCCACTATTCGCTCTAGCATTGAGTCTCCTCAGCTTCCTCCCCGTTGAGTAACTTCAATGCTCACCTTCCATTGAACTCCTCAAGGTTCTTTCCCTCCTTGAGCTCTTTGTCGTAATATTATGGGTTTTCTTAGGACTCTTGTATGCACTCCTTGTGGAATTCACAAATAACCTCTGGTTATTTGATCCTTCAAGTCCATGCACTCCTTGTAACAACATTCCTTCAACCTTCCCACTCATTTGGAAAATTATATGACTCCCACTTGCCTATGCACACCTTGCATGGAATTTCTCTATCCTGCACTTCTACTAGTATGAGAGCAACGATATCCCTCTTAATCTTTCTGAGATAAAAATCAGACCCTCATCAACGCACACTTTGCGTACATTCACTGCACTCTTTACAAGAATTCTCAGGAAGAGAAACAATTGAAAATCATTCTTCTCTCCTCACAGATTTCATACATTCATCATGGAAATCACGAGCATTCATATACACACACCATTGATATAAATTCACAATAGAGAAACAAAACACTGTAAACATACCATTCAATAGATATAAAATGTAAGCATAACAACACCATGAAATTGAGTCAAAATCCTTCATATATTAACTCAGGTATTCTTGTACATGAGTTATTCTCTGTGTTGTTTTTCTCTACAGATCTACAGCTTACAGAAAAATTATTCTTAATCTTTCGCCTAATACAATGATACAGGCAAGGGTGTCTCTTACTAGTTTTCCCTCTTACATCTCTAAGTTATCTAATCAGAATTAAAAACTACAACTACTTTTCATTCAATACAATTAAATGCCTTCATTCGAGATAGATGAGAGAAATTCTCAATATCTGTTTACAATCTCCAAAACATAAATGTAGATATGCTCTCCCAACTATTACATTAATGCTTCTTCATTCAAATTTAAAATGCTTTCAAAATTTGTGTTGTTGTGTTCTAGCTATCTTTGCCTCTGTGCTTTCTTCGCTGGCTACTTACGATGCTCCTGCATCATATTTATTATTTATGTTTTTCATGACTTGAATAATCTTGATGATCACTTGGAGAAGATTAATAATATTTTAATAGGCCTAAAATTGTTTAAGCACGGTAACAATTGATTCACACCCCCCCCCTCCTCTCAGTTTTCATAGTAATTTCAACAATTTGTATCAAAGAGGGTTCCTTTTAGCTAAAGGTAGATCAATAAGCTTAAACATTACAAGTCGTGAAGGAACTTCAACCAATTATCCTCCACTGTTTCATGGAACACATTTTTCTTTCTGGAAGGTTAGAATGAGAACTTATATTATGGACTTAGGTTTTGATGTTTGGGATGTTGTAGAGACTAGATATACAAAACTTGTTGTGCTAGCTTCCAAATATGATAAGGAAGAATTTAGCTTCAATGCAAAGGAAATGAATTCTATATTCAGTGGGCTTGCTGAAGTAGAATTTGTAAAGGTAATGCATCTTGATTCTACCAAAGAGATGTGGGATAATCTCATTAGCAGTTATGAAGGAAATGAGAAAGTAAAAGATGCCAAACTTCATACATATAGATTGAAATTTGAAAAACTAAAGATGAATGAGGAAGAAACAGTTAGTAAATATTTCTTAAGAATTGAGGAGCTTGTGAATGTCATGAAGGGTCTTGGTGATAAGATTGAAGATGCATTTTTAGTTCAAAATATTTTAAGATCTCTACCAAATAGATTTAATCCAAAAGTTTCTACAATAAAAGAACTGAATGATATTAAGATTTTTTCTATTGATCAAATTCTAGGAACTCTAATTGATTATGAAATGAGGATTAGTAAATATAAACCTACCTCTAGAGAAGCATCATTTAAAGAATATAAGAATCAGGATTCTGATCCTGACGAAATTGAAGCAAAATTTGTGAGAAAACTAAAGAGAGGATCAGGCAAGTACCAAGGCAAGTTTCCCTTCAAATCTTTTAACTGTGTAAATATAGGTCATTTTGCATATAAGTGTCCACACAAGAAGAAGTAACAGGACTCTAAAGGTGAAGAGAATTACAAATCCAAGATATTTGGTAAAAAGAAAAGTTTGTGGGTAAAATCATGAAGCTGGATAACACTTTTGCTTGTTTTATGACAAAAAAAACTGTATTTTCACAAGTTCTTCAACTTCTGGCATACAAAAGTATTTTTTTTATTTATAATTTCACTTTATAGTAAAAACAAAACTTGTAAATAATTTTGTTATCTTTCCAATGACTAGTTTTTAATTTTTTTTTATCAAGATTTGATATGTCAATTTGACAATTGTTTAACAGTATGTTCGTTAAATATGAAATGAATGATAATGAGTTATTGTTTTCCACAACAATGTATCT
>JZKD02S0241145.1:204609-218156 GCA_000966675.3 Picea glauca | reverse complement strand
CCGAAATATTCTTACCGCGGGAAAATAATTCATTCAAAAAACATTGTACATGAATTTTGACGGCACCGTTAAATTTGACGTGAAAATTTTCGGCCGAAAAATATTTCGGCCGAAAAATTGCCGCTAGAAATTTTGGAGACCTGATTGTCACGAAAGTGTTACCCAGCTTCATGATTTTACCCTTGTGTGTAAACAATGATGACTCTTCAGGAGACACAGATAGTGATTCTTCTTGTGAAGATAAGTTTAATGAATTTATGCTTATGGACAAAGAGTATTATGATAATAAAATAAAATGAAGTGATGTAAATGATGAAGAAGTTGTGTTTGAAATGGAAGGAGAAAAGATCAGTGCCCTAGAAGAAATTGCTAGACTCATATTTAAGAAGAAAAAGAAAAAACAATTGTTGATGTAGTTCAAGAAAGACAGTAAAAAACTTGATGAAGACTTTTCCCTGCTAAAAGTGGAATTAGAAGAGGCAAAGAAAATAGAAGAAATTCTGAAACAACAGTTATCAAATAAGAAGGAAATATGTGAAGCCTTGGAAGAAAAAGTAGTAAAAACCAAAAAAGATATGGAGATGTTTAAAGCATTGTATCCCCAAAATATTCCAAGCATTAAAGCCTCGACAAAACTAAATGACATTCTAAGCAAACATAGATTTACTTTGTTGAAGACTGTTTTAGGCTATGTAAGTGGTTCAAGTAGCGAACATATAGAAATCAAAGAGCTAGTAAAGATGATCAAGTTCCAAGTCAGCAGAAAATCATACCATGTGAGTACATTTCCACCAAAATCTAATAAAGACAAGATGATCCCTGATAAAAAACAATGATATCGAAATATGGAGTGAAAAATGTCAAGTAGAAGGCCATCCCTGAGGTACCAAAATTTTTTCCATGCTTACTATTTTTACTGCTCTAATTTTGGCCATAAGATTGAAAATTGTCAAATTACATTTAGAGACATGCAACTAAGGAGATCAAGAAATAAACAATCTTTTCAACATAGAACTAAACAGGCAATGAGTAGACAAAGTTGCACCAATCACTTATACCTATTGAAAAATGAGCTCAAATGCTATAACTGTCATAACTTCAGCCACAAAGCTGCAAACTGCCATCTGAAGAATTACAAAGCAAATCGAAGGATAAAACCCTTAGCTAGAAATACCAGCACATGAAAAAAGAATAAAAGTGAAAAATGTGGTCGAGTACATTCATCTCAAAGACAAAAGAAACCTTTCTATATTGACAGTGGATGTTCTAAACACATGACTGGAGACAAAAGTAATTTTATGTCCCTAAGTTAAATCAAATAAGGAAATGGTAAGTCTAAGTAATGGCAAAGGGAAAGCTCAAGATGCATTGTTTGTAGATGGTCTGAAACATAATATGCTTAGTGTCAGTCAAGTTTGTGACAGAGGATGTAATGTTTTTTTCACTTCTAAAGATTGTAAGATACAATCTCTGAATTCAGGACATTTGATTTCAAAAGTCATAAGAACAGAAAACAATGTCTATGTTTTGAAAGAATAAAAAGAATAATGTCACTTAATCAAGTATGATGAAATCTGGTTATGGCATAGGAGACATGGACACCTAAATTTTGATCATCTAATCAAACTTAGAAACAGTTGGGAAGTAAAATATCTTCCAAAAATATCAAAGCCATATGACTCTGTATGAAAACCTTGACAAATAGGAAAGCTCACTCAGACATAGTTTAAATATAAGAACTTTGCATCAATAGAGAAACCTCTTCAGTTGGTACATATGGATTTATGTGGACCATCAAGTTGATTATTGATGATTATTCTAGACTTACATGGGTTCCCTTTCTTAAAGAAAAATATAAAGATTTTGAAAAATTCAAAGTGTTTAAAGCTCTGACCTAGAATCAAACAGGAAAAAGATTGAAGGCAGTAAGGTCTGATAGAGGAGGAGAGTTTAGTTCAAGAGACTTCAATGAATTTTTTGATAAATATGGGATCAAAAGAGAGTATATTATTCCAAGGACTCCAAAGCAAAATGGAGTATTTGAGAGGCAAAATAGATCAGTTCAGCAGATGGCAAGATCAATGATGAATGAAAAGAATATTTCTCAGACATATTGGGTAGAAGCAATTCATACAACTATATATATTCTTAACAAATCTCATCTCAGGTGACAAAGTGACAAGACTCCTTATGAACTATGGTTTGGAAGACTTGCTTCAATCAAACATTTTAAAGTCTTTGGGAGTAAGTGTTATATCAAGAATAATAATGAAAAACTTGGAAAATATGACAACAGGGTTGATGAAGGTATCTTCTTAGGGTATGCTACAAACAGTAAAGGATACATATGTTATAATAAGAGGCTACATAAATTGGTTGATTATATTGACATAAAAGTTGATGAAGAAATCACAGTACGAGACGTAAGCAATGTTTAATCAACAATAAAGGATATAGTTGAAGTTGAAGATGAACAGGTCCAAGAATATGAAAAAGAAGAATCTAAGACAGATGAAGGTATAAATACTCAGGTAGACTCAAATCAACAGACAACACCAAATCCTTCCTCCAGAATTACTCAAAAGAATCATCATGGAAGTCAGATAATTGGTGAGAAATACAAAGGTGTACAAACCAGGAGAAGGATAATCAAAGACATCGAGAAATAATATATATCCTTCATATCCATGGTGGAACCCGAGAACTTTAATGAAGACAATAAAGATGAAAATTGGTTAAAATCAATGAATGAGGAACTAGATCAAATTGAGAAGAATAATACTTGGGAGCTTGTTCCTAGACCTGCAGATAAGAATGTAATTGGATCCAAATGCGTGTTTAAGAACAAAATGAATGAACAAGGACAAATTGTTAGGAATAAAGATAGATTGGTCTATAAGGGGTATGCACAAATTGAAGGACATGATCTTGATGAAACCTTTGCACCAGTGGCAAGATTAGAAGCCATCAGTATGTTTCTTACCTATGCATGTCATTAGAAGTTTAAGGTATATCAGATGGATGTTAAAACAACATTTATTAATGGAGATTTAGAAGAAGAAGTATATGTGGAGAAAACTGAAGGATTTCACTGACAGATAATCCTGACTATTTCTATAAGTTGAAAAAGGCATTATATGGACTAAAATTAGCACCATGAGCATGGTATTATAGATTGGACAAATTTCTACATGACAAAGGGTTCAATAAAGGTATTGTTGACAATAATCTATACATTAAGTTTGAATGTGATTATTTATTAGTTGTTTTGGTTTATGTAGATGACATTATTTTTGGGTGCACTAATGACCCTTCAATTCAATGATTTTCTAATTCAAAGCAGACTGAGTTTGATATGTCCATGATAGGAGAAATGACATATTTTCTTGGTTTACGAATCAATCATAGTTCTGCAGGGATATTTACCTCTCAACAAAAGTATTTGTAAGAGATGTTAAAGAGGTTTCAGATAGAAGATTCTACACCTGTTAGCACACCTATGGTGGTTGGTTGCAAGCTCAATAGAAATGATATTTCACCTCATGTTGATCAAGGAATATATTGATCAATGATAGGCAGTCCTCTATACATCACAGCATCCCATATTGATATAATGCAAGTTGTTGGAATGGTAGGTCGTTATTAGTCTACTCCTAAACAAATTCATTTAGTAGTTGTCAAGAGGATATTCAAATATTTGAAGGGTACAATGACTTATGGTCTTTGGTATCCTAGAAATCATAATTTTCAGTTAACTGCATATTAAAATGTTGATTGGGCAAATTGTTTGGATGAGAGAAAGAGCACCAGTGGAGGTGAATTCTTCTTAAGTGATTCGTTAGTAGCATGGCTTAGTAAGAAGAAAGGATCTATTTCATTATCAACTACAAAGGAAGGTACATTGTTGTTACTACTTGGTGCACTCAGATTTTATGGATGATATAAACTCTTTCATATTTCAAGGTCAGATATACTGATCCAATTCCACTTCAGTGTGATAACACCAGTGCCATTAGTGTATCCAAGAATCATGTTTTCCATTAAAAAATGAATCATATACCAATAAAGTATCATTTTCTCAAAGAGAAGGTTACAAATAGAGTTGTTCAACTGAATTGTATTCCTTTCATAGAACAAATTGCAAACAACTTTACTAAACCCCTAGCCAAGACACCATTCAAATATGTCCGTCAGAAGATGGGTGTCATCCCTTCTCTCACCTAAGATATTCCATCCTGTCAGGGTGATTATGTGTTGGTCGAATATCTGATACCTCCGAAAAGTACCGCAACAAATCAGGGGAAGCATGTTTTCTTTGACAATGATGTCAAAGGGGGAGAAATGGTGTGGTGTGGATGCTACAGTTGGAGGTCTAAGCAGAATAGTGCAACCTTTTAGGGTTTCCATCAATGCCAAAGGGGGATATTGTTGGCATGTTTTATAGGAAGAGTGTACTTGTCATTGATGGAAATAACAACAATGACGATGGTGAACAGGAAAATCATAAGCTTAGGAGGAGAAGATAATAGTATGCAGAGATCAAATCTCGGAAGGAAAATCGTAAGCTCAGGGTGAGAAGCCTTAGCAGTCGTCCCATCAATAAATTGACCATGTTAATCATCTAATATTATGAACATGGGTCATATGAGTGACCGTGGGCTTGAGGACCGTTGGAGGATTGTGACCATCGAATCTGCAAGATAGATCAACAATAGGGATGAATTGTGGAGAGAGAAAGAAGAATTAAACAACTTGCTAGTTCCAATCCCAAAATTGCTCTAGATCGTCACATCTCATAAACTGAAATATCAACGATTTTGGTTGATCTAACAAACGATCATATTAAGTCGGATCAAGTTGTGACCGTCAAATCCATAATTTCCAGATCAATGACATGTATAGATTGCGGAGATCAAAAGGAGAATTAAATATCATGTTATTTCCAATCTTGCAATTAGTCAAGACCATTAGATATTATAGTCGTGAATATTGACAATTGTGGTGTAGTCACCAATAGCTCACAACTTCAAATTGTGGATTTTTGGTGATGAGTTAAATCACTCGCAAGTTGTGATTCCGCAACCATCCTTGATCATTGATCTGATTCGAGTGTCTTCATGATCGTTGGATCACTTTTAAGTGGAAGGATAGGATAAGATAGAAAAGAAGCACCAAAGATAGATCAATCCATCGATATAAGAACATGATCGATGAACAACATTTGGTTCACATCAAAAGTTGCAAGGAGGTTACTGTTCGGGGAATCTCACTTTAGAAGAATTGGCAACTTGAAAGTTAAAATACCCGAAGCCTGAAATATGAAATGAATAAGGACCATTGGATTTAGAGAAAATGCGATGACCATTGGATCACCTTAAGTGGAAGGACAAGATAAGAAAGGGCTGAGATCTGAGATCTCGATCACCCGAATTTTCATCAGTCATCGGATCGAATGAAATGGAAGGATAGGAAAAGTAATGATGGAGAGTTGTAGGATTTAATCCAAATCAAAGATTTAATGCACATAGATTGATTCGTTGATCTGAGATATTGATCCAACGAACGTCATTTGTTTCAGGTCTAAATATGTGAGGAGGTTACACTCCGAGAAAATCTCAATTCAAGAATTTGTTTTGAGACTTGAAATCCCCTAAGCCCGAAGAGCCAGAGATCGAAAATACATTCTTGACCATCGGATCATCTGAAAAAAATATCAGTCATCAAATTGTCTAAATAATATCTCAAGCATTAGATCGTCTAAATTAAATCTGGGCAGTCTGATCCAGAGCGTCAGTTTGAGATTTGAAATCCACGAAGTCCGGAGAGTCGGATCGTCAAAATAAATTCTCAACCATTGGATCATCCGAAGAATATCTCATTCATTAGATCGTCTGAAGAAGATCTCAAGCATTGGATCATCCGAAGTGAATCTGAGTTGTCTGATCTAGAGCGTAAGTTTGAAATTTGAGATTTCAGAAGTCTAGAGACCTGAAGGAGATCTCGACCATTGATCTATAAAGGGGACGTAGAAACGTTGATCTGGTTGAAAGGTCAAATTCCCGAAGTGGAGGTAGAGTCATTGATTGAGAAGGATAGGTGTTCATGGATCATCAAATCTAGAATATTGGCGTACAAAAGAAACAAGGGTTTGATATTTGAAACTCCCAAAGCCCGGATCGTGATATAAATCACATCCATTGATTTAAGGAGATTGGAACTTGTCCATAGATCATGAAAGAACAAATATGATCTTTCCATTTAGGAGCACCATCAAGATCATGAGATCGACAGTCCCATCAAATTGTGGGGTTAGAACATGCTTGGGTCTTAATTTTTCATGAGAGGGTTGCAATCAAAACCACAGTATTGTCAAAGGCATACATGGAGCTCTGTAGTGAATTGCGGGTTGAAAATCGGATTGCCCTGAAACCACCTTTGGTCACACCCGCAATCATGAGGTCACATCATCGAAAGATAGGGGAAGGAGATAGCACTGCTAGGATCCACATAGAAGGTTACACATTGAAAAGTCAAAATTCCTCTACATGTATAATCCAACGATGTTGATCAAACTGAATCTAATCGAAGGGTTGTTGTTTCACTTTGTGGTTTCTTGATCAGTTACGATTCAGTTACACTAATTGAATCATTGTTTTGGGGCATTGGAATCATGGATCTTGAGCATTCTGATATTCCCAACATGGGCGCTGGAGATTCAGAGAGTAACGGATGATGAGGGAATGAATAAAATAAATATGATGTGACAGAGAAAGGTTGTCGTTTCTGTGTAAAAAGTGGTCAAATTGTAAGCAATGGTTTTTTACAACATGAATGGATGGAGAAAACCTATAGATCCAAGGGACAATCATATGTGTGATTAATGTTTACTATTTCTATTTTTCATGAATTTCATAATCTTGATGATCACTTGGAGAAGATTAATAATATTTTAATAGGCCTAAAATTGTTTAAGCACGGTAACAACTGATTCATCCCCCCCCCCATCTCAGTTGTCTTAGTAATTTCAACATGAACAACATTTCTAGTGAAGAAGAAATTCCAATAAGACAAGACAAACCATGAAAGAAACCCTTGAAATAACTATATAAGATATTGAATACAAAAGTATAGTTCATCCCCACAAGTAAATTAAAGGTGACTCAAATGATATAAATAAAGGATTGATCATTTTATTTTACACATCACATCATCTTTTCTCATCAAGTGTGCCTAAGACAATGGCATACCAAGAACATTGTAGGAACATCTTAGAAGATATTTTTTGGGTGCATTACCTTTGTCTAAGGTTCACTATCTTTGAGGTATCTTC
Source organism: Picea glauca (assembly GCA_000966675.3). Lineage (NCBI taxonomy): Eukaryota > Viridiplantae > Streptophyta > Pinopsida > Pinales > Pinaceae > Picea > Picea glauca. The sequence continues at coordinate 210,826 of JZKD02S0241145.1, read as the reverse complement.
CTCATGCAAGGGAGAATTTTTCTATGGTTTATTTATACTTATGGAAATGAAATTGGATTGATTTGTTCTTAAGAAAAGTTGATGGGTTTTCTCCAACCATTGGGTATCCCAGGATAAAAATATTGTGTCTACTATGCATGGATATATTTGTATGATTCTATTGTTTATGTTGCATTATTTTCAGTGTGTAATTATTCTATGATAACAATAGCGAAAAATTCATAAGGAAATATTTATCGGGTCTGAAAAGTAGAAAATTCAATAGATTATTGCATTTGTAGCATACAATATTTTGATCCATTAGTGGATCAAATGGATTGTGATTTATGTTAACGAATCCATAAGCATTTTAAGATCTATTGTTTACATGATTGTCCCTTGTATATCCATAATCATTTATGTTTCTCATATATTTTCTTCTTGCATTGATTTTGCAGTGAATATATTTGTGTCCAATGTTTTTACAAGTATAAAAATGACCTAGAAAAATATTCTCATACCTAGTAGGAAGTAACCTTCTTGGTGCTTCATGAATTCTAAATTATGATCTTTTGTTCTAGATGGATGCGTTATAATCATGTCATTCTTCAAATACCTCTTGATTTTTCTCATACCTGGTAGGAAAAAAACCCCTTGATGTCACACCCCTTCTGAATTATGATCTTTTGTCATGTTCCTGTTGTTCTTCAATTTCTTCTTGATTATTGATTTCATGTGCTAAGTAATTTTCCTAGATTCTAGAATTCCTTTCATTTTCCATTTCCTCTTTATCTGTCTCTACTATCTATGAATTGTTATCATATCCAATTACTTTATTATCAATGGGTGAATTTTGTTCATCTTTTGGTAGCTGCGGGAGAATATTTCCCTCCCAGATGATCTTTCTTAGATGCTGAGAAGATTCTGGAAGAAATAGATCCATTGGATAGATGTTGAAATATGCTATAAGAGAAGTTGGACGAGAAGAATAAATTATAACGAAAAGACACCTTCCTACAAGAGAAGTTGGCCTAGCTAGAAGGACAGGAAGACTATAAATAGGAGGTTCCTTAGTTCAATTATTGAATTAGTCACACTCTCCCAACTAAAAATAATCAAGGAACAAGTCTAGAGAAGGATACACAGTTGGTGCAATGACTTTGTTTCTTCTTGTTCAATCTTTTGGTATCTCTCTCTTTTATGCTATTCCTAAAGGAGGTGTTCTACCTTTGTATGGTATTTTTGTTGCAACTCGGGTGGTATTTATGGTTGAGATATCATTTGTGCTAGGGTTTATCTATTTGGACTTTCTTTGTGAATGGAATCTATCTAAGGAAGGTTGCTAGGTTTTTCCCCCATTTGGGGTTTTACCAGGATAAATCTCTTTTCTTTTTTGTCTATTGTTTATGCTATTACTTCTTAGTACATGATATATATATATATATATATATATATATATATATATATATATGTTAATTATAACAAAGTAAAAGAACACTAGTAACACTAATTATTTGTAAATAAGGAAAATCCAACATGGAATTAGAACTAGTTACCTTTAGAACAGTTTGACCACTGGAAGGAAAATCACTATAGTGACACCTTGCAACTACAATAATTTGTCAATCTCGTTGAGCACTATCCCAATGAGTTTGGGAATAATTCCTTCCCAGAGAAGTGCACCCTAACCTATTGTACCCCCTGAGACCCTCAAAATGCAGTTTGGTGAAGTTTGAAAAACGAGGTTTTTCATTGTTAGGGTTTCTACTGGCGAAAAATGTCAACCAGTATGAGATTTGAAGATAGATTGGATGGAGAATATAACTTTATATCCTGGAACCATAGAGTACAAATAATTATATAAGAGAATGAATTGTTGGATCACATCAAGAATATGCTTCCAGAACCTGAAGATGAAGAAGTAAAGCCAAAGTTCAAGAAGAATGAGGTCAAGTCCAAGAGGATCTTGATAGGACTCAATCAAGGATCACCTGATACCCAATGTGTCATAACTAAAGACTACAAAGGATATTATTGATTCCATAACCAAAATATATTAAAGCAAGAACATCATTTGAAATCTTACCATTTGGTGTCAACTAAAAAATGTGACTATGAACAAGTAATATACGATAACCAACTTCTTTACAAGGATCTCATAGATCAATGACCAATTATCAGTCATTGGAGATACAATAGAAGATGGTGAACTAGTAACCACTACGTGAAATTGTTTCCCTCCATTTTCGGACCCATTTTTCCAAGGAATTTGTGCAAGAAAGAAGTTACCAAAGTTTGACAAGTTATGGATATATTTCTCTCAAGAGGAATCTAGATTGATGTCCAAGAAACAAAAGGTAGATGATGAGGAAAACCAAGCACTTGCATCACAAGTGAAGAAGAGAAAGGAAAGAGAAGAAGGAAGTCCAAGGAAGTCTAAGAATCCATGTTGTAAGAGGGATATGTCAAACGTTCAGTGATTCAGCTATAGGAATATGAGAAATTATGCCATACAATGTCCTCACAAACATGAGAAGGAAAAAAAGAAGAATCACCATGCACATGCAACTGATGTTGAACGACACAAACCCAAAGATGAAGATTTTGTATTCATTTCAACACTCACCGAAACCATCACTCAAGGAAGAAACACTTGGCTCATATATAGCAGTGCTTCCAAGCATATGATCGGATTCATAAAATCTATATCAAAATTAACATAAAATGAATCCTCACTTCAGGTGGTGCTTGGAAACGATTCCAATCATGAAATAAAAGGTGTTGGAGAAACCTCCTTACAACTTGACTCAGGCAACCCTCTTTCCATTAAATATATACTATTTGTATAAGGTTTAAAGAAGAATATTCTATCTATTTCAACTTTAGAATATAAAGGTTTTAGGGTCACTTTGTGGATGGACAATTCCTTCTATGGCCCAAGAATTCAAGCATAAATAAATCCACTATGATTGGTGTCTGGGAGCAAGGATTGTATAAGTTGAAGGGACACCAAGAACAAGCCCTTCTAAAAAATAGTTTTAGTTCAAATGGATTATGGCAACGAAGGCATGCTCACTTGAACTATATATCACTACCATTTTTGAGAAAAGTTGTTATAGTTCTACTAGAAATCTAGATATACCATGATGTAGTATGCAAAGCTTGTGCACTTGAAATATCTACAAACAATGATAGCAGATCCAAAGTTATTTTGGACATCATACACTCTGATGTGTGTGGATATATGACGATGGCATCACTTGGAAAATTTGTATACTATGTGTTGTTCATAGATGACTATTCCAGCAAGACATGGATCCACTTCTTGAAAGAAAAAGATGAAGTGTTTAACAAGTTTCAAGAATTCAAGGCTTTAGTTGATAATCTCTCTGAGAGGAATATTAAAGTTTTAAGATCTAACAATGGAGGTGAGTATACCTCAAAGGAGTTTAAATACTTTTTACAAGAAGATGGGATTAAGAGGGATCTTACAACTCCCTACAACCTCCAGTAAAATGGGGTTGTAGAAAGAAAGAATAGATCCGTCATAGAAGAAACAAAATCAATGATACATGACAAGGTCCTACCCATATACTTATGGGAAAAGAATCAAGTAGGATTGTACAAGTATTGTAAAGAAGCCCTCATAAGATATTTGGGAACAAGAAACCTAAAGAGGTATTAATCAAAAATAAGCCAGAAGTCAGTCTCTTGAGGATTTTTGGTTGTTCAGTGTTTATACATGTTCCCAAGGAAACGAGAAGGAAATTGGAACCTTCAGGAAAGAAGGACATATTCGTTGGATACCATGAAACATTTAAGGCCTATAGAATTTACATTCTAGGGAAGAGATAGATCGAGATCATCTAGGATGTAACATTTGATGAATATGAATCCTTCAGAAGATCAAGGGAATATCATATAGATGAGGACAAAATAGATCAGGAGGATCCCAAAGATGTAGTCATGGTAGAATCTACACCTGAAGAAACCATCCCATAAGTTCAGAATGATATGGTAGAGTAATAAAGACCTATAGATGTACCTAAAGAAGCTATGAATACTAGGAAGATAACATCTTGGCTTCAGAGCACCTTATAGGAAGCTAAAGGACATGCATCTCCCAAAGGCTCCATTAGAGAGAGAAAGAGACCACATATGTTTTCCAACTATTTGGCACTAATGAAAAAAATCATTCAGTCAAAACCTTTTGATTTTAAAGAAGTTGATGAGAAGATAGAATGGAAGGATTCCATGATGGAGGAGTATCAGTCCATCATGAAGAATGATATATGGGAGGTCATTCCAAGACTATAAGAGAAGTTAGTTGTGACTTCCTCATGGATCTACAAGATTAAGCATGTTGCAGACGACATCGTAAAGAAGTAGAAGGAAATTTTTGTGGATAGAGGGTTCTCCCAAAAAGAGGGAGAAGACTATGATGAAACCTTTTCTCCTATAGAAAAATATGCTTCCATTACATCGATTATTTCTATTGCTTCTGCAATGGGATGGAAATTATACTAGATGGACGTCAATATTGCTTTCTTGATTAGGGTAATAGAGGAACAAGTGTACATGGAGTAGCCACAAGGCTTTGTGATCCATGTGAAGGAGTCCCATGTGTGTAGACTGAATAATTCCTTGTATGGATTGAAGAAAGAACCCACATCATGGTATGATAGGATAGATGGATATTTGATGAGCTTGGGATTTACCAAGAGTGAGGTAGACCCTAACCTTTACTATAAGGTTTGGGATGGATTCCCATTGATCTTGGTACTATATGTAGATGACCTATTTTTGACAGGAGATAAGAATATCATTGATGTGTGTAAGAGGGAGGTTGCTTCAAAGTTCAAGATGAAGGATCTAGGGTTGATGAATTACTTCTTGGTATTGCAAGTGTGGCAGAGATAATCTGATATTTTCGTTAGCCAAGGAAAATATATTGCTTAGACCCTGAATAAATTTAGGATGATGGAATACAAGTCCATGACCACACCGATGACGATAAATATGAATCTCTTGAGTGAAAAATCTTCAGATTTGGTGGATCCCGCGATGTACTGAACAATTTATTCGATCCTTGATGTACCTAGTTAACAACATGCCAGGCATATGATTTGTATTGAATACCTTCAGTCAACACATGGTTTAATATAGAGAGGTAGATTGGATGGAAACAAAGAATATTTTGAGGTACCTTAATCCTGCACTTGGATATGGATTAAGATATTTCTCGAGTGAATATTGTTAGGACCACACAATGTACCTTTTTGCCCATACTTTTTGCCCATACTTTTTGCCATTATTATACCCTTCATCACCTGTATTTAGACTCATAATATCACTTCATATGATCATTCCAAGGTATACAATGTCCTCTCTCATTACTCTATGCTTAATCTGTTTTGCATAATATTTTACATCACTTTTGTACTCAACCATTGATTAGAAATGCATAAGTGTCCAAAACTGCAGATTTGCATTCAAGGCCTATTGCTGAAACACGGAGCTGCTACACAGTCTAAGGTCGCAGATGCTGAAACACGGAGCTGCTACACAGTACGAGGTTGCAGATGCTGAAACACGGAGCAACTACACAGTCTGAGGTCGCAAGATGCTGAAACACGGAGCTATTACACAGTTTAGAGTTGCAGATGCTGAAACACAGAAGAAACTGCCAGAACCAACGATGCTGAAACACAAGGAAGCCGCCATAGTCAGCAGTCAACACAGTCAGAGCGCAATCCACATGGATGAAACAGCCCGCGAATTGCGACGCTGAAATAGCATCAGCAACGATGAGAAGAAGTTGTTACACCAGTCGTAACAGCAATACCTCGTTCGGTTCCTGTAATAACATTCGGTTGCATGAAACTAGGACATCCTATGCTGATTTAGAAAGAATATCCGACTTAGGATAGGATCCAGATATGTATTTTAATGATTGTATCGAAGGGATTTCCTCTTTAAATCAGAGGAAATCACCATTCGAGGTATCCAAGTTTTGATGTATTGAAGAAACTCCAGAGAAGCGGGACGTGTTCTATTCTTTCAATCTGTAATGTGATATTTCGACAGATGAATATAAGACTGCTTTGAGTATCCTTATCTAGCCTCTCGTCCAGGGGAATCTTGTGAGAAGAGAGGGCCCACCTTCTTCACAAGATTCACCCATTAGTTAGAAGTGTGTTAGTATAATTTTTGTTCATGCTTTGTTTAAACTATTGTT
>JZKD02S0241145.1:151398-198090 GCA_000966675.3 Picea glauca | reverse complement strand
ATTTTCTCCCTATGAATTGGTCTATGGAAAGAGTGTTGTCTTTCCTGTGGAATTCGAGATAAAAACCTTAAGGACTGCTTTAGCTACCAACCTTGATCTAACCGATGCACAAACATCTAGGCTGCAACAGCTTAATGAACTAGACGAGAAAAGACTAGATGCCATTCAGCAAACAACTGTAATTCAACAACAAAGATCACAATGGCATGACAAAAATAGCAAGAACAAGCAATTTCAAAAAGGTAATTGGGCTCTACTGTATGATTCCCGGTTCAAAGAATTTCAAGGGAAACTGCGCACAAGATGGTTAGGACCTTACGAAGTCGACACAGTTTTCCCTAATGGAACAGTAAGGCTCCTCACAATTGATGACTCTAGAACTCTGCTACTTGTAAATGGTCATCGGCTCCGTCTGTACCACAAACCTATTTCTAAAGAAGATTTTAAGGCCACATGCATGGCAGATGCCCATTTTCTCTTCATTGAGGGGGTTTATACCCCTAATAACAATTAATTCTTTCAAGATTGATTTTATTTAGTATTAGATTAGATTAGATTTCATTTTTCTAATAATCGATGTCAAAGAAATACCATGCTACAGATGTTTTGCAGATTCCTGATCAAAGCACAAGCCACCAGAAGAGGACAATTCCATTTCAGAAAGATGAGCCTTCAGAATACTAAAACACCGTTGTTCAGTACTGTTAACTTTCACGATGCTGAAACATCGTTGTTCAACACTGATGACCTTCATGCTATTGAAACACCACTGGTCAACCCTTCTCCATTTTCTACTTTTCTCTGTTGTTGGAACTCCACTGTCAGAAACCCGCCCTCCTTCTCCATTACTGAAACACCAAACTCACACCTTTCTTTCCCCCACCACAACCCGACAACCTTTTTCATTTCCTCATCATCTTTCATTGACGAAACAACTTCGTCCAGCAATTGTTTCGCCTTTCCCCTTCCGATGTTGCAACACCATTGCTCAGCACTGTTGACTTTTCCCCAATGCTGAAACACCACTCTTCAGCACTTTTTTTCTTCCCACTCCCAGAACACTACAGTCCATCATTTTCTCACCCTCCATCATTTACGAAACAATTCCATCCAGCAATTGTTTCGCCTTTTTCCGTTGCTGAAACACCATTGTCAGCAACCCTTCATCATTCTTTTTTTTCTATGATGCTGAAACACCACTGTTCAACATGTTTGACTTTTTTTCATGATGCTGAAACACCACTGTTCATCATGTTTGACTTCTTCCCGATGCTGAAACACTACCGTTTAGCACTTTTAGACTTTCTTCCAATACTGAAACACCAGTCATCAGCAGTTCTTCATCTACAACAATTGTTCTGTCCTTCTCTGTTGCTGAAACACCAGTCTTTCACCACCGTCTGTCAACAAGACCCTATGCCCTCAGATTATCGTTCATCCTCCTAGTCGGCAAACCCTCGACAATCTCCGCCACGACAGCACCATCTCGGACAGGCATGATATCTAGTTGGTAGAACGAATCAAATGGTAAGGCGAGGTATGTAAATTTTATGTAATTCAGTTAGGCTATAGTTAATGAGAAAGATTCTGCGTCATTATGACCATTCAAGTACAATTAGTACTAACCACACTTGACGGGAGGGGAAGTACACGTCAAATCCGCGATACCATCATTTCACCCGATCTCACCGCCGCCATCCCAGTTCACCACCTTTCCACACATTTCATCACTATTCCTGCATGTAGTCCCTTGGAAATTCACTCTGCGCAGAGCTGATACACAAACTCTCGACGTTGTATTTTACTAAGCTAGTAGCCATGGGAGGATCTGCCATAAGGAATGAGCCCGCCACCACAACGTTGCTTGAATGCTATCCAGCAGCATATCAAATTTTCGAACAGGCAGGGTGGCTTAATTACTTCCGCAGACTCCAGTGGTATAATGAACAACAGGTCATGCAATTTTCCCTGAATCTGCAGGAGGACCATTCTGTCGTCGACGGGGTTTGAATATCAGTAACAGAGGAAGACATAGCAGAGGTCTCAGGCCTCCCAACCGACGACACTTGAATATTCAGTCGAAAGCATATTATCAGGGATGTCCAGCAGAGCTTCTTCCTGCCTGAGGAAAGAATTATATTGAAGGGCAGAGGCATTCAGCTCAGTTCACTACCACCTCCATGGCCGGAAGTCGCGAGATTCATCAAGCGTTACTTGACCTGCGAAGGACGATATCAGGTAGTGTATCAGCATGAAATCCTTTAGCTTGCTCATTTAAGGCATAACAGACGGGTCAATATACCTTACTATTTACTGGGCTGTTTGAAAAATATGGTACCATACTGTCGAAAGGCAAAAGATCCTACCCTGTCACTTACCCACCATCGTCTTGTCCAATTACTCATTCAAAGGGGTTTTGCCCAACAAAACCCCCCAGTAAATAACCCACCTATAAACCCTCAACCAGCTGCTGAACAATAAAACCCTCCAGACGCCCCTGAAGTACCCCATATCCCACCCACAGAACTTTCCCCTACCCCACCTATTCCACTACATACCCTACCAGAGTCATCCACTCCCGCCCTCCATATTCTCAGTGATGACTCTGAACCAGAAAATGTCCCCTGCCCTATCATTCAGGAAAGACCTCCATGAAAACGGAAACAGATTGCCCCCTTTCCACCTCCCTTGCGCAAAAAGAGAACGAGAGCCTCAATAAGGCCACCCTGGATGACCAATACCCTAGATCCCCCACCTATTCGACTGATACGCCGTACATCTTCAACTTCCCAAACCTCGGGATCTTTGCCTATTCCAACCTCGGTGGCTGTAACACAAGAACCAACCACCGATATTGAGTTGCAGGAATTAGAGGCCCAGACATCATTTGTTTTTAAAGTAGCTGAAACACAACTAGCTACCCATCCAGTGGCTGAAACACAAGAACCAACCACTGGTATTCAAGTTGAATTACAGGAATCTGAGACCCTGGATGCTACAACACAACATCCAGTGGATGAAACACAAGAACCAGCCACTGATTTTGAAACTGAGGAAATTGAGACCCCGGATGCCGCAACACAACAATCAGTGGCTGAAACACAAGAACCAACCACTAATTTTGAAATTGAGGGAATTGAGACCCCGAATGCTGCAACACAGCATTCAGTGGCTGAAACACAAGAACCAGCCACTGACATTGACATTGAGATTCATGAATCAGAGGTTGAGGGTGCTGAAACACTACTCTTCTTCCACCAAGAGGCTGAAACACAAGCATCAGTTGCCATTCCTGTAGCTGCTCCACAAGAACCAGCTAAGGAGACGATGACTGCAACACAAGAACCAGTCATCTCTAAATCCAAACCAACAATGGCCGATGCCTTAGAAGAAAACGAGTTTTTAAAATCTCAGTTGGAATCATATCAGCAAGAATTAGCCAGGGCAAGGGACACATATGAAAAAGAACTAAGTCTGCACACCTTAGCCCGAACAACAAAAGAGGCCACGGAGAGCATATGTAAAGAATACATGTGTTGCCAATGTGGCGATATTTACCATCAAGAAGGCTATAAGATAATTCAAGTACCAGTACCAGGAGCGGCCCCCATTCCTTCACCTTTCGTAGCCAAAGCAGAACCTGCTGCAACACAAGAACCAGCAGGCCCTACAAAGCTCAAAACTAACCCTGTTGTAACACAAGAACCAACAGGCCCTAGCAAGACCAAGACTGAAACTGCTGCAACACAAGAACCAGCAGGCCTTTTCAGACTCAAGAAGGAAGCCCCTACTATTTTCAACAAGGCTATGCAAACAATGACCATGGAGAAATTTGCACCTCCCAATCAGACCAATCTCTCCACTTCCAGAGAACAATCTACTCAAACCATGCCTAATCCCACTACTGCCAACGCTGAAACACAAACATGGCCATGGGATGAGCATGCAGAGATACAAAAGTGGAAGAAGGAATATGCTGAGACACAAACCCAACATCTGCAAGTACACAGGAAAACCTGGATGAATCACACCTTCTCAAATTGGGAAGCATTGGATCTGACACGCCAGGAAGTTCGAGAACTCAAGAAGAAGAACAGAGATTTAAAAGGTAGATTGGTCCTCATCTATGATCTGATGCAGACACTAATGGCCGCAAGGAAACCATCTTGTAACTATTCTTTATTTCTCATGGAGAGACTCACATGGTTCCAAATTAAATCAATTATAGAAGGAAAATCCCACAAAGTAATAAAACCAACAGATTTTGTCAAGACTTTCCTTGCAGCCTCCACCAGGGATCAACACCTCTTATGTGAAGCATATTTCCATAATGAGGCTATTCCCGAAAACAGGCTGCTCAATATAAATCATCTTGTTGGAGATGTTCAACTTCAAGCATTCACTTCTTTTCTTTACAATCAAATTTTGTGGCAGAGTGACTTTTTGGCTGCCAAGCACAATGAGGACAATAAACTCCTCTGGATTAGACCAGAGCCAGAAAGGGTAGCCAGATTCATTTTAGAATATTATGAGGTCTTGAAAAAACCAGGAGTGACTGAGCATGTTCAACAGCTACAGTCAGTAGTTCTTCAAGAGTGTCATCACAGCATCAGTGCAATAGAGATTCCTGCCCTCCAGGCCAACAACCTGTTTTGGCAGCAATCCACAGAAAAGAGACAATAGCACAATCCTTTTGGTCTGGCCAACTTAGAAGCAACAATCTCAAGGGTACCCAACTACATCCAGTGTGTTAGACATTGTACTGAAAACTGGATAGGGTACAAATTTTACTTTCCCCTCCTCTGGCTGCCAATAGAAACATATCAAGTCAGTTATAAATTGCCTCAGAAGGCAGAGACAACAGCATGGCAAAGACTGCAACAGGTCCAGAGGTTCAAAACGCCAACAGACAGTACCGCCTGGAGCTACTGCTTGAGTAATTTACACGATCAGAGCCGGTATCAAGACTCTGATTCATAGTGATTTGCCTGAGGACATGCAACACCTTGAGCTGGGGGGGATGTTAGGACCACACAATGTACCTTTTTGCCCATACTTTTTGCCATTATTATACCCTTCATCACCTGTATTTAGACTCATAATATCACTTCATCTGATCATTCCAAGGTATACAACGTCCTCTCTCATTACTATATGCTTAGATTGTTTTGCATAATATTTTACATCACTTTTGTACTCAACCATTGATTAGAAATGCATAAGTGTCAAAAACTGCAGATTTTCATTCAAGGCCTATTGCTGAAACACGGAGATTCTACACAGTCCGAGGTCACAGATGCTGAAACACGGAGCTGCTACATAGTCCGAGGTCGCAGATGCTGAAACACGGAGCAGCTACACAGTCCGAGGTCGCAAGATGCTGAAACACAAAGCTATTACACACTTCAGAGTTGCAGATGCTGAAACACAGAAGAAACTGCTAGAACCGACGATGCTGAAACACAAGGAAGCCGCCACAGTCAACAGTCAACACAGTTATAGCGCAATCCACGTGGCTGAAACAGCCCGCGAATTGCGATGCTGAAACAGCATCAGCAACGATGAGAAGAAGCTGTTACACCATCCGTAACAGCAATACCTCGTTCAGTTCCTGTAATAGCATTCGGTTGCGTGAAACTAGGACATCCTATGCTGATTTAGAAAGAAGATCCAACTTAGGATAGGATCCAGATATGTATTGTAATGATTGTATCGAAGAGATTTCCTCTTTAAATCAGAGGAAATCACCATTCGAGGTATCCAAGTTTTGATGTATTGAAGCAACTCCAGAGAAGAGGGACGTGTTCTATTCTTTCAATCTATAATGTGATATTTCGACAGATGAATATAAGACTGCTTTGAGTATCCTTATCTAGCCTCTCGTCCAGGGGAATCTTGTGAGAAGGGAGGGCCCACCTTCATCACAAGATTCACCCATTAGTTAGAAGTGTGTTAGTATAATTTATGTTCATGCTTTGTTTAAACTATTGTTTGCTGAAACACTGTTTTAATGAATTTTGCTTTGCTGAAACACTACTGACTCTGTCTTAGTTTATTGAATGGAATTTGTAATTCTTTTTACCAGCAACCTTGTGTGATGATTTTATGAGGCTAGCAGAGATTTGGTTAAAGGTTTCTTCTCAGACAGAAAGGAATCGAAACATCATACCCTCTGTAGAATTTATTTACTGTTGCAAGTGTGCCAGCCAGAGATTTGGTTAAAGGATTCCTACTCAGAAAGGAAGGAATCACAACACCTTGTCTTCTGTATATTTCCTTTACCTCTGCAAGTGTGCTAGCCAGAGATTTGGTCGAAGGGTTCCTGCTTAGACAGGAAGGAGTCACAACACCTTGTCTTATGTAGGTTTCCTTTACCTCTGCAAGTGTGCTAGCCAGAGATTTGGTTAAGGGGGTTCATGCTCAGACAGGAAGGAATCAAAACACCTTGTCTTTTGTAGATTTCCTTTACCTCTGCAAGTGTGCTAGCCAGAGATTTGGTCGAAGGGTTCCTGCTCAGACAGGAAGGAATCACAACACCTTGTCTTCTGTAGGTTTCCTTTACCTCTGCAAGTGTGCTAGCCAGAGATTTGGTTAAGGGGGTTCCTACTCAGACAGGAAGGAATCACAACACCTGGTCTTCTGTAGATTTCCTTTACCTTTGCAAGTGTGTTAACCAGGGATTGGGTTAAGGGTTTCTTCTCATAAAGGAAAGAACCAAAACATCCTGTTCTCTGGAAACTTTCATTAGTGCTAGCTAGAAACTGGGTTAAGGATCCCTGCTCAGAAAGGAAGGGATCCGACTGCTCTGTTCTCTGTAGACCTCAACCTCACAAGTGTGCTAAACAGAAGTAAGTCTCAAGGCTCCTGCTTAGAAAGAAAGGAACTAGGTGGCTTTGTTTTCTGTCAGATAGAGTTAATTTTTTTCTGCATTGTTGTTTTCATAAAAGAGTGTTAATGCTGAAGTCTCTGTTGAGAGTAAGGGTCGTGTTCTCTTATTGTAGAATAGTTGTTCTTTCCCATTGCAAGTATTAATTCAAATGTAATCCAGGAATATTAGATTGATCTTTAAAGGTTTGCAATAGGGAAGTTACTTTCCTGTGGTTTAATACAGAACTTCAGTTTATTTGAGCAAGTGAGATTAGTATAAGTTTCTTTACTACAACACTAAGTTGCTTTTGGAATTGAGCATATATAGTGCATGGTTATATTTGAAATAAAATACTTCCCTAGGTTGATAATTTATGTTTCACTTGGTTGTTTGAAATCAATTAAGCAATTATAGTGACCAACAAATATGTGAAGCTGCAGGGATACACATATTGTGATTGGGAGGGGAGTGCATTGGATCATAAGAGTACTTCTGGATGTTGTTTTAGTTTGGGATCATGAATGATCTCATGGTTGATAAGGAGACAAACATTAGTGGCACTCAGTACATCAGAAGCAGATTATATCTCAACAAGCATGGAAATAAATGAAGCAGTGTGGCTCTAGAACATGCTAGTTGGGATATTTGATCTAGAATTGGAGCCAACCTTGATACATTGTGACAATAAAAGTTGCATGAAGCTTATCTAGAACCCTATATTCCATGATAGGTCTAAGTATATAGATATAAAATATTATTACATTCGATACATGGTGTATAGAGTAGTTATGGAGCTCTAATACATATCCATGAATGAGAAGATAGCGGGCATTCTCACCAAGCCCTTGTCAAGGGTGAAGTATGAGTACTTCAAGGAAAATCTTGGAGTGTTGTTGAATGTTCACCCTAATTGAGAGGGAGGTGTGTTTTTTTTTCTCATGTCAACTAACCCCTCTGTCCAAGGGTTCCCTGCATCAATCACGTGAGGTGAATAAGGGGGTAATGCATTGTCGAACCTGATGAGAGAAGAAACATCACACACATATTCGTAAGACTATGGTGGAGGTTGTGGGACTTCATATAGTAGTTGTGTGCTACTTCGGTGGTTGTGTACCACTGGAAGAGACTATGTGTCTATGAACAGTAGTTGTGTGCTACTACGGTGGATGTGTTCCACTGGAGGAGGTTGTGTGAATCTAGATAGTAGTTGTGTGCTACTATGACAGATGTGTTCCACTGGCGGAGGTTGTGTGACTACGTAAAGTAGTTTTATTCTACTTTGGTGGATGTGTTCCATTGGTAGAGTATATGTGACTCCAGACAATAGTTGGTTTCTACTTTAGTGGATGTGTTCTACTGGCAGTGACTGTGCATCATTGGACAGTAGTTTTGTACTACTTGGCATTAGTTGTGATATATTGGATGACATTGTAGTAGTCGTGTGTTACTAGTTGATTGTCATGGAGATTACCAGATCCTTTGGATGTAGATTTGTGTGCTACCATTTGATCATATAGATTGTTCTTGATGATTCAAGCTACAAAAGGCATTGTAGCAGTCTTATTCTTTCTATAATATTGCAGAGTATTCAGTGGAATACCATATGAAGACATCATAAAATATTCCTTCCTAGCTAAGAGGGAGTGTTGATGTTTTTGTAGCTGAGAAAGGATTTGTCCCTCTGAGATGATATTTCTTAGATGCTAAGAAGATTCTAGAAGAAAGAGATCCATTGGACTCATGTTGAAATACCCTAGAATAGAATTCGTCCGAGAAGAATAAAGTATAATGAAAAGACATCTTCCCAAAAGAGAAATCAGCCCAACTAGAAGGACATCAAGACTATAAATAGGAGGAACCTAAACTCATTTTCTCACTCACTCACACTCTCCTAACTACAAAAACAAAGGAACAATTTTGAAGAGGGATATGCAACTATTGTAGCGACTCGATTTCTTTGTGTTTAGTCTTTTGGTATCTCTCTCTTGTGAACTACTCCTCAAGGAGGTGTTGTACATTTGTATTTTGTTGTTTCTGCAGTTGGGGTGGTATTTTGAGTTGAGCTAGCACTTGTGCTATGGTTTATCTATTTGGACTTTCTTTGTGAATGAAATCTATCTAAGAAAGGTTGTTGGTTTTTTTCCCCATTTGGGGTTTTACCAAGATAAATATGTTGTGTTCTTTTGCCTATTGTTTATGTTGTTATTGCTCAGTACATGATATATATATGTTAATTATAATGAGTTAAAATAACAACAGTAACACTAATTCTCTCTAAATAAGGAAAACCCAACAATTTATGATTGATAAGAATTTCATCTAGCTTTTTAGTACTTCTTTCAATTTTTTCCAACTTTTCCATTGTCAACATTAGCTCTTTTCTTGTAAGGTCCAATTCTGATTTCAATTTCTCATAATATTCTAATTTATCATTCAAGTTGTCAATTGTTTTTGCAATCTCATGATTCTCTTCTTCACAATTTACCAATTCGTTTCTTAGCTCTCTATTTTTGTTTATAAGCTTGGAATTTTCTTCTTTGACATGCTAAAAGTTTTTAAGATTATCATCATCTTCTTGTTCACTTTATGTGATGTATTTTCCTCCTGAGAAAGAATCAAATATTGTTTCTTCATCAGACTCTTCTTCAAAATTTATTTCTTTGATTTCATATTTTTTGTGGTCGTCATTATGAGTTTCTTGGGTTATGAAGAGAAATTATCTTACATCCATATCTTCTTCATCACTTTCATCTGAAGAAATGTCATCCTCCTTAGAACATATGATCCTTTTCTTGTGGAATGTTTTCTTTTCTTCAAAAAGAAATTTCTTAGAATAGTTTCCTACTCTACAACCATTAAATCATTAAAAAGGTAAATTGCAATTGTATTATCAAGTTCCCCTCTTGAGATTTCTTACAAAATGTGCTTCTTCTTCATCTGAATCATCTACCATTATTTCTTCTACCTTGTGTTCTTGTTCCTTGTTTTCTTCATCGCTTTAAAGGATTCTTCTATATTTTGTTGTTCATTTTCTATACATGTTATCATTTCATATGTTGTGAGGGACCCATGTAATTCATCCATTTCCATTTTGGTCAAATCCTTATTTTCTTCAATGGCTGCAACCTTGAAATCATATCTCAAATGAATTCATATGAACACTTTTTGTAAAACCAAATACTCATCGAGTTCTTCTCCTAGTCCTATGATGGCATTCAAAAATTCATCTACTCTGAGTAATTATCTTTCAATATCTTCCTCTTCATCCATTTTCATATTTTTGAATTGTTCTCTCTATCGTTGAATCTTGACCTAATTGACTTTTGGATTTCGTTCATAAATGATTTTAAGTTTATCCCAAACCTCATTAGTTGTGTTGCAAGCCATTACTTTGCTAGAAACTGTTGGTGTCAATCCACTCAAGATAACATGTCTTTTCTTTGAATTACAAATGATCAATTTATTGTGATCTGTATTGGTTTGTGCAGTTTTTGGAACTTTACAGAAATTGAGAACTGAGAGCCATATATCCACTCCGAAATATTTCAAGTAAGTTTTCATTCTATTTCTCGAGTATGCATAATTGTCTCCATCAAATGGTGGAATCCCATTTGCAAGGTGGCCTTTCAGTTTTTCCCATGATGTTCTTTCCAGTGATTAAACTGTTTTGAATTTAACCTACTATGATTCCAATTGTTGATATTGAGAAGGGGGGGTGAATGAGTATAAAGTAAAATTTAGCAACTTTTACAATTTTATTTTCAATCAAACAATGTACTCAATAAACGATAAAGAGTAGTAGAAGAAATGCACAATGAACAATACATATATGTGGAAATCCAGTGAATTTTTTTCTTATATAATAAAAGATTACACTCAAAGGAAGCTATAACTTCCAATATTATATGGATCCAACGAGAAGGAGGAAACAACCACTTGATTTAGATGCTCCAACATGAAGGAAGATCCAAAACGTTGTTCCTTAGTTGTTTCTTAGTTGGAGCTTCATTCAAGTTAGAGCCTATAAATCAAAGGAGTCAACAAGTTGTTTCTTGAAAATGAGTATGATGTCACTATTATTTCCAGTAATGAGTAATTCATCTACATATACAACAAAAATCATGGTGTCTCCAATGGTGTGGAATACATACAAGTTTTGATCAGATTCACAATGTTTGAAATCAAGTCGAAGAAATAAACTATCGATATGATCATACCAAGCTTGCGGATTCTTCTTCAAACCATAAAGCGACTCCTTCAGTAAACAAACCAAATTTGAATTTTTCACAAAACCAAGTGGTTTTTCCATGAATTTTTTTTTAGATAGGCCTCCATGAAGAAATGCACTCTTCACATCCATCTGATGAATCTTCCATCCAAAACAAGTAGCAAGGAAAATAATCAATCAAACATAGTTCATATTTACAATGGGAGAAAAGGTTTCAGTGGATTCAATTCCTTCTTGTTGAGAATATTCCTTCGAAACGAGGAATTATTTATGTATCTAAAAAACACCTTTAGAAGTAAATTTGGTCTTGTATACTGATCGACATTTCACAATATTATTTCTTTGTAGTTGGGGAACCATGTCCGAAGTATGACTCTTTGAAAAAGAATAAATTTATTTTTGCACAACTTTCTCCCATTCATATCATCCTTTAGCATCTGAGTACGAAACACGATCATAGTTTTTAGGAATACAAGTCATCAAGGAAATGTTGGTATGTTGGTTTTGATTTCAATTTTTTCATCGAGAGGACGCATCTCCAACATCATATCTAGTATATTCAATTTTCTTGGAATCCAATTTGGGTAGAAAAGAAACATGTGAAATACAATTCATATTAATAGGTTGATCAAAAGTCAGAGGGTCTTCAGTCGGGGGACCAGTCGAAATAGAGGAGGATAGACTAGTCGACTTGGAGGTCAAGGATCTAGCTTAAACAAAAGCAATGTTCGACTATCGAGTCGAAGGACTGAAGTATGGAATAGGAGAACCGGTGTTAGAGATAACATCAAATGGATCATCTTGTAGTAATTCATAGGATTAATTCAAAAAATTAATTCCAAAATGCTTATAATCGAACTACACATTTCATCTGATAATCATTTTCCATTTGTCAAGATCAAACAATCGATAGGATTTCGAATCTTCAGAGTAGCATATTTATGCAATCATCAAAATTTCATCTGAGGAAACACATCCAAACACAAAGAGGTGGATGACTGTATGATTATTCCCATACCATAGTTTGAATTGAGTCGTGGAAGAAAAAACTTGAGTCGATATGTGATTGAGAAGATAGTTTGCACAATACATAGCTTCATATTTGAAGTGAGGAGGACGATCTTTATCCTACAAAATACATCTAGGCATTTTGTGTGACATCTTATGTTTGTATTTTGCAATACCATTTGACTAAGGTGTGTGAGGAATCAACTACCTCCATTCAATAATAGATCGAAGTAGATATTATTCAAAGGGTCGATTGACATACTCACCACCATTGTCTCATCTCATAAATTTGATTGGTCGACCACATTACTTTTTAGTAAAGTCTCGAAACTCCTTGAAATTTGAAAATACAAGGTTCTTAATCTTGAGAAAGTAAACCCATGTAAAGAGAGATAAATCATCAATGAAATTTAGAATACACTTTGCACCAGCCATTGAAGGTATATTGATGTAACAGACATCAATATGAAACAATTTTAGTAGGTTTTTCACTAGTCATGATTTTTTAGAGTCGAATGGTGCTTGATGACGCTTCCCAAGTATAACACCCTTACAAATTCCTTCAAGGGGACACACCTTCGACAAAATACCAACTATGTTTTGAGTTTCAAGTGCTTGTAGGCTTCGAAAATTTAGGTGTTCGAGTCTCTCACGCCAAATTCGACTTCGCTCATCAGTGTGAGAAAAAAGTACAGTCAGTTCAGTTTCAGGTCAAGTTGTGTCATGAAACTTGTACACTTTTTACCTCTAATAGAGAAGTCCACTACTGATAATCGACTTGAATTTCTCCAAATATGGAAAATAGAGCCATTCTCGCCAAAATTTCATAATATTTCATGCCCTTTTTAACTAAGAAACACACAAGAAATTGGCGCTTAGGTTTGGCACATGAAATACATTAAGAATATTCCCATATCGAGAAGAAACATCACCTTGACCAAAAACATCCAGACAAAAATCATCAAGAAAACATATTTTCTTCTCCTTATCTTCATCCAACCATGTTAATAAGTAGGCATCCTTAGTCATGTGTAGAGTGCACCCAAATTTTACTACCCATTCATTCTGCATAGAATCAGACAGAATGACCTAAGAGGTCTTGACTTAGAAGATGAAATTATCAATAGGTCAACATACAATGGACACGTAAACTTCAAGGAATTCACCTTCTCTTCTAAATAATTTTACTTCTTATAGTATACTTTCTCCACATGTATAGTCTTTACAGAATATTGACCTGCCTTCTTCTTTTGACTTCACTGGGGGGAATCTATCTATATTTGATATTTCCATTCATAGTACGCAAGTTTCTGTGTAGTGGCATCAAATCATACTCTATCTATGGGATTCATCTCACCCTTTGTAGTGTACCCATTCACTACCGAGGTTTCCAAACCCCTCAATTACCATTCTATACATGAATGTTTACATAATTGGTACAGGAATTATAAGCACATGCATTTAACACAATTAAACACACTTAATTCTCAGAGTAAAATATATAAGTTACTGCTACAATTAAACAAGCCTTAGCATTCAATAGTAACTCCTTTACACAGCGAAAAACATGATACATGAACAACACAGTCATGCCAAATGTGATAAAAACATAATTCAGATACTTATCTTCGAACAATTGTAGAATTCACCAACCAAGTGCAGGCCTTCCATGAACCTCCCAGCCTTAGACCACACTGTTCATCATCTCAACAATGGGTCACCCCCGAGCTGGGTCCGAGCAACACCCCAAGGCAAGGAATCTAGACTCAGGCTGAGGTTATAGGGAAGATAGCACATACACATCACCAGGAAGAAAGCTCTCCCAGGAATCTCCCATGCTCACTGCCCCGAGACCCTCATTCCCCACATGCCTATTCCACCCTAGGAGAGTGCACCTTCTCTGTCACCTAGACTGTCCTTCGACGGCCAGTCTCCCTTACCTTGGGTTACAGGAACAGACTGGACCGAAATTCTCCAGGCTCTATGGCAACTACAGGGTTCCTTCCAGGAGTTCTCTTCTCCCTCTGTGCACTCTCTTACCTGGAGGAGTTGCCACAGGCCAGCAAGCCTCACGCAGTCCAGTAATGCGTGGTCACAACAATCCACGGGAAACACAGACACAGGCTTTCCCCAAATCAGTTCAGTAGTCACAGGGTGATCTCTCGGTGTTGATTCGGAACAGGCTCCACACACAGGCTAGCTCAACATTTTCCCAGACAACCAAAGGATTCTTCCACTCGAGTTCAACACAGGGTTCCTGTTTAGGAATTGCACTCCTGGTTTTGCCTAGAACAGACACCGACTCATAGCTCGGGGCATGGGTGTACATGGTTTCTTCAGACCAACACAGGCTTAACGACTTCAGAGATGAATCAGAGTAATCTGGCAGATGGCGTACCAGTTCTATGCTCAGAGGTTCGGTTCCGAATGGAGGAGAGTGTCCCCCTCACGGCTTACTGGACGAGAGTGTCCCCCTCACGGCTTACTTCCTCCATTTTATTTGCATGCACCAGGGTTGACACTTGTCACCCTGGGAACTGCATGCATACCACAGCGTGCATCCCCTTTGCATGTTCCCTTTCCCAACTTAGGATAAACAAAAAAGCACATGTCTCTTTTTAAAATAATATAAAAAATATTATTTTCTAGGCTTAAGCCCCTAGGCTCATCACTCAGCCCCTTTCCCACCTTTCAGCCCCTAATTCCTTTCCTACTCTATGGATGCTCATTCCCCCATCACTCAGTCATCGTGGTCGGTCTGCACTAGCAGTGTTTATATTTTATCAATTGATCTGCATACATACAAGTACATCAACAGGCTCCTGGCCTTCAACACTTAGGCTCCCTGGCCTATCAAAACATATAAGCCTACAACTTATGCAAACCTTGGCTCACCAGCCTATAACACATATTTACAATCTCTTCCAGATCATAGTTTACATCGGGGCTCGGCCTTGGGGACACTACACCCTTTTCCTTAAGAAAGGGGGCCTCATGTTTACCACCAAGATTGGCTTCTTCAATAAGTGTTTGTTGATCAATAATTAAAAGGCCATAGAAATATTCAAAGGTTTAATCCTTACCATATTCCTTGTGTGATTTCTAATTGGTGCAGAAAGTCGACACAAAGATGTTGAATGGTGTTCTTGGGTTTATCATGACCTACTCAATGAGTTGTTGATCCTTCTTCTAATATTTCTTTCCACGTTCACCAAATTTCAATTGGAGTTATTTGACACACACCAAATATTCCTACATTATGTCAAAAGAATGAGGATTGAGAGAGATCAACTCTCTCCAACTGCATGACATGGCTTTCAACGACTAAGTTCAATAACGACTTCAAATTCTTCCAGAAATGATGAGGGTGCTTGATTCCACTAAGGTTAAATCAAATCTCCCAGAAGATGCAGATCATAATGAACCCTATAGACTCATCCTTCCTCCTATAAACATCACAATTTTCATGATAGTCTATTAGATTTGGAATCAAAACCTTCATATATTTCTACAGTCCTTTTCTCTTTGATAGGGTTTGCATATCTAGTGCCCATACTGCAAAATTTTATCCATTCAGAATAACAAGATCGATATTCAATATCTAGAAAGAGACTAGTCTATTTCAATGAGTTCAAATCAACAAAACACCAACCCAGAGTCAATCACACATCAGATCTGACTCAACAAGGTTTGTAGATAACAGGTCAAGGTTTTAAACCATTGAATTTGATACCATGTTGGGGAATAAGGTGGAACATAATATGAAGCATAAAACACAGTACTGCATATAATCTAAGAGGAAGAAAATTTGAAGATAGAGGGTGGCGTCTAAAGACACCATTACAACACTTAAACAAAGAACACTATGACCAGAACATCACAATGCATGTTGCACATATCGAATCACATGATTTTTGGTATAATATCCATGATCTGTTTCTTGATAATGACCTAAGGGATATGCTATTTATAGCCTTAAGATCTAACCAACTTCAATAAATTTCAAAAGATCTTGGCCATGTATAAACATCTATTGTTAGATTTGATTTTATCTAATCGATGATGTCGAGTAAGCTCAAAAAGGGTTCTCGAACCTATCTCCTACACATCTAGCTCATAGTCGATTGTTGGGTTGGTCGATCCATCACCCGACTATCTGAACGACAAGCACATCAACTACTCGACCAGCTAATAGAATATTATGGTGGATCACAAAGATAAATATATAGAGATGTTTATTGACCTCTCAACCGACTTAAACTAGGATATGCTTGATCAACCACTAATTATTGATGTTCCAACATAGTGAAATCTACATGAACATCGAAAGGGAATTGGGTTAATATTCTTGAACCAGGACATGATGGTGGATGATAATGTTAGGAAATATAGAGATTTCATTGGGGGCCCCAAGGAGAGTTATATTTTCTTTTTAATGAATTTCCCACCTTGATATCACTTCAATTAGATATAGGGTGCAACAATTGGAAGAACACTACATGTCTTGCGATGTATGGTGGAAACCACGAGGTGTAATCCCAAAAAATATTTAAAAACTACTCTGGTTTTCCTTTCAAACTAACCCTCCATTCTCAATCCATTTGATATGATTTACTTTGGGATATTTCTACACTAATTTAGGAATCTAAGGGATAATACTATAGCAAAGGATGAACATTGTAAAAAGAAGCTTCCAGAGTCATGAGTTATTGGATATGCAATGAATAATTTCCATCCTCATGTGTATTTGTGAAATATAGAGAGTAGAAGAGAGTGAAACATATAGATGAGAGAATGATCTCAGGGCCTTGGTACAAAGAAATAAACTACTAGGAAAGAAAAGGTTGAATGTGGAGGCCTCCTCGCCGCATGGGTAATGGACACAAAAATCTTGAAAAAATTATTGCAAGAACATTTCTATGATCTTATTGATTATCCCAGAATAAACCTTTGTTGGAAAGAATATGGAATTATTTAAAAATAACCATATGAATTTAAAAAATTATCTAAAGACAAATAAAAGAGAAATGCATGGAATGTTGACAATTTGACATGATCAAACATTGTCCAATTCAGAAAATTAGAGAATAGACAGAAAAATTACATAATAGAGTAGAAGCAATCCATTCTATTAAAAAAAATGTTACATTGTAGAAAATTCATTTGTTGAATCCTAAAAGCATGTTCCCTTTCATATATGTGTGCGAATCATAAACATGAATGAAAAAAATTAGACAAGTATTTGCAAAGTATAATACATTAGAATAAACAAAGAACAAATAACACTCATTTAGATGTCGTGAAGACCTTCAACTTCTTGCGCTTGGTCAGTGTATTGGCATTGCTTGAGTATTGGTAGAAAAAATGGCCATCGAAGTATCACAAGAATAGATGCCTAACCTTATCAGAGTCATAGTGGAAATAATTTCTTCTCCAATGCTATCGGGTGAACCCTACTCAACCCACTATTTCACCTTCACACCTCACTTCTCTGGAAAATGGACACATTTCCTTCAAAGTGGTACAGAGGATGGAAATAGGTTCCATGATGATAAAACCCCGTAGAACTAAAAAAATCATATACATGCCAATGTTATGGATAACCTCAGGTATATAAGCAACATATAGGGCATTCCCCCAAATGTTAAATTCTAAAGAACGAAAAAAATGATGAAATCTTAGCTCAAAATGACTAGTCATAGAGCTAGTCGTGCATAAGCCAAATTGGAGATAATTAATTCATTATATGAACTCTAATACCATTATTAAATTACATCAAAAAGGAGATCAGTGTGATATATCTTTTATTAATATGATATTCATGTTCACTTCCTATTCACTTATGACTTTTCATATTCCTTCTCAATTGAATAATATAAAATATCATATCCCTAATGGATTGGGTTTCTAACAAAGATAAACCTATTCCTAAACCTATTTCTAGAACTCTTTAAACTCTGATCCTTTATCACATAATAAAACAAGATATGACTGTAATCATTAAATTATGATACTCTTAGTAAAATTATGCTTGGAGATTATATAAACAAACCACTTTCTAAATTTAGGTTAAACAAAATACTAGTGTACTCATTAAATGATGAAATTGTTTTGTTTTTTTTTTAGTGAGTTTAAGAACCTGTATTACTAAAGGGGTGTTATGATTCAAAAAAGGGGAACTCCCTAGTCTGCCAGAAAAGAAACGAGGCCAGAGGTTACCAAGTTGCGCTTTTTGAAATAGGGAACGGGTAGGACTGGACTTCCACCATGGGAAACCAACCATGTCCTACCATATCCCATTTTTGATAGTATAAGCACAATATACATGAAAAGAATAAACAAAATAACAATAACAGAAGATGATATTAACACAAGACTAACCGGACTGACTTGATAAGCAAGACAAAAATTTCTAGTAAGTGATAAGCAAGACAAAAATTTGATCAGTTGTAGTAGGAGGTATGAATTTATTTCCTTAAGAGAGCCCCAGGAATTGGAGGAGTATTTAAGAGTAAAGGCATCTTTGCAAGCATGTACAAAAGAGAAGAAGAAATAGTTGGAGGATTTGTTGTTGGTATATAGGGGAGTGCTTTAGGGCCTATTATCGCTCAGTTTGTAGTTTAGGTCATAGGCTAGAAGATAAGGGTTAAACTGGCGTAACAAGGACCCACCCCACCCAATGTGACCACAATGGGGAGGTCCTTTCTATTTAGGGTGGCTAAGCCCAAGGGATATGTCCTTGGCAATCCGGGGTTTGAAAGGAAAAGGCTCAAGGGATTAAGGCTAGTTTCCCCTTCACAGATTACCACCAAGAAGATAGTGAGATGAAGAATAACCACAGAGAAAAGCACCTACTTGTGAGACAAGACAACAATGAAACTAATACATGCAATAATGGTTAGTACTTCATAGACCAATGACTATCAAAGTTTTAATGTATATGAGCATCTATAGGAGTAAATATTGACGAAGTCAATGTTTGCAATAATGACAATGGCATATAATATTACTTTGTCAATAAACACTGGAATACTATAGCATCTAATGAAAATTAAATCAATGTATTAAATGTCACTTATTGCTCATACACAATAGAGTGTTGCATCAATATCCTAAGGATGACGTCAGCTTCTTTAGGGTTAGTTTAATTAAGCAATGCAATAGACAAAGAAAGTCAACATTTTGTCAATTATTCAATGAATTTTACCAATTGTTCAATATCTATCACACGATGACCAAGCCAACAATTTATTCTATCAACAATAGCTCAAATTAGGCATGACGCCATCATTTATTGCAGGGTTAGAAGGCTGGTTGCGTCAAGTATGACGTCAACCCTCGTTAGTGCGCTAGGGTTTCAAAGTTTGAAAGTTTGAAATATGAACAAGCTCAACTTTAGAGAGAGAACCAATGCCATAGGGTATTATGGAGTCAAAAGTAAGGGCAAGATCTCAGGAGGATCAAAATTTAAAGACTAGAAGGTTAGGTTCTATGGTGCTGCAATGGCAGGGCCCTAGAATCAAAACCCTAAGGGAAGGAGGCTCATTCTGGTGTTGCTTAAGAAAGACCTCATGCTCCTTCCTCTTTCTTTAAATACTCTTGGAAAAATGGATAGCTTTAAAGTACAAGTTTAAGGGAGAAAAGTGTTGCGGGAGCAAGGCTCTTCAAACCCTAGAACGTTAAAACCATAGGTGTAGAATTAAATAGGCCTAGGACGTCTCCTCTCTTAAACTTATATTTAAATGGTAAATCAGAAAAAGGATGACTAGTGTAGCAATGACTAGGCTATATCTTTCTTAATCAATGGATAAAACAAGTTTCTCAAGCATGGGGACATATAGCAAGGACCTACTTGTGTGCTTGCTACCTAGGGTTTCAATATTAAGCAATATAATAGCAATATAATAGTAAATGTAAGAGATTAAACCTACAATCATTCATTTAAGAAGTTTTGCATGAAAAATTCACTTACAAATCATGAAGAATGCTCATCAAAACCTAGTTGTAAACCTTCCAATGAGAGAAACACCATAAAATGCCAAGAATAATCCTCCAACAAGAGTTGTGCCTCACTTCCAAGAGCAAAAATACTAAGCCAAAGACTAAAAGTAGATCTCTCACAAGAGAGTGAGTTATGTTATTTTTAAAATGAGGCAAAACGTCCTCTATTTATACCAATCCATGACCATTTAATTAAAATTTAGGTCATTAAAATAGTCGACAAGGCTAACTATAATATTTACACTGTTTTTACATTAATTGCCCGAAAAATGTCATAAAATGAGCTAAAAGAGGGACGTCAAGCCCCTTTAAGGGAGACGTTGGCCCTTTTTGGGCAAACACAACATCCAAAAAACCAAACATTGGCCCTTCTAGGGCTCCTCCAAGCTGCCACACGTGCCAAATGACCTCAACACACTGCCACATGCTCCAGACAACGTCCAACTCTCTCAGGTGATGTCCTGTCCATCAAAGTCAAACGTTCCATCTGCAGTGGATGATTCCCCCTAGATCGGGCTCTGCCAAAGTGTCTTGGGTGGAACATCCTTCTTTCTTCTCATGCAATGGCTCATCATAGCATTGTTCTGTCTCTGCCATCCTAGCAACCATCTGATGGGCTCTGCAGCCCCATGGAGGTCCGAGCTAATCATATCCCTATGTGTACTGGTCCACTGGTACCTGTCCGTCGGGTATGGTCCTGCACATCAAGAACTACGCCCTCCATGGGCTCATCAGTCCTCGGGATCATAGCAATGTCAATCATATTTCATCATTAAATTTATCAAATACATGCATAAAATTCATAGCATATCATCTAAGAGCTCAAAGACATTACACTGATCTACTATACAAAGTCAAAGGAATAGATAGAACAACCTATTGGGCAAGTATCCATAAGAGAAGGAAAGTTTCCACAGAATATCACTCAAGCCATGTACATGAAGTGATATGGTTTAAGGATGTCCAGTCATAGTAAGACTAGGGGTAGGTGTTGTTCGTGGGTGCCTTTGTAGGAGGTGAATTGTACCTGTCATGGATGCACTTTTTCCAAGCCCCTTTATTGCCTTTATTTCTTTTATTTCTTTTTACTTCAAGGTCTGACGAGAGGACACTGCCTTCGCGTGGTGACCAGAGCTGACAGTGTTACCCACTGGTATTTTCGCAGAAATGATAAGGCTGGCTCATGATGAGACCCCCTTTCCCTTGGCCATGCAACCAAAGGTCATTGCCCTCGTGTGGTGACCAGATAATGGCAATGTCATACTGCTAGATACCTATGAATATAATGGGTCGGCTCATGATGAGACCTCCCATCCTCTTGGTTAGGTCTTGTTTTTTTTTTTGTTTTTTTTTCTTAAGGTCCCTTTTGTTTCTTATCGAGAGGCCTTTTATTTCCTTCTTGGGGATCCCTGGGTGAAGCATCTCTAGGTTTTATTTCCTATGGCCTTTATCTTTTACCAACTTCTTTTACCCCCTGGGCCTTTAGCCCCTTCTTCCCACGGGACAAAGTGTAACCCTCAAAGATCATCCTAATGGCCAGACTAGGGGAAAGGGATGGATGTATGGGAGATAATATGTAAAGTGATAGAATGGTGGGAGCGGATGATGGATCTGTAAATCCCCCCTGGTGGCTAACCAAAACCCATGGATATCATCTTGCTAGGGCATCCGTTAATTCCCCCAACAATGGTCAAGTGGGTTAGTGTAAGATCCAAGCAGTTGTCAGAAATGTAAGGAACCTGATGCATATACAAGAAAGTTATAGTGATCAAACGTGACACATACGATGATACCTTGGACCAATTACCTCATGGAGCAAGAGTCTTCTCTGATGCAAGTCCAAGCCGATGGTGATGGAAGCTGTTGCTGCTAACAGGACAAGTCTGGTGAAGAAGAAGAAGGATGGGCCCTCCAGGGCCATGCTCAGATCAATCCTGCTCTTGGTACTTCATGTCTAGGACCTATGGGCCTCGAGACATGATCTCCTAGTTATCCCTAGAAAACGGGGATAACAGGACCCTAAATTCCTTCCATTTTAGCGGGCCTCATACACCAATTTGGTGTCTCTCTTGGTTGTGACCTTAAAATTACATTATTATTATTATTATTATTGGGTTGTATGGATAGTATATTATAGAAGCACATTAACCAAAGAAACAACTATAACTAGTGCTAGATCAGGTAGTAATTTGATGAAGTACTTCACCTTTAGTGTCACTTATCATCATAGTACTAAAAAAGGATGGGACTTCGTGAATGTGTATGGACTAAGAAGATTTGAATAGGGTCACACTCAAGAATTGGTACCCTCTACACATGATTGACAATTTGCTAGATCAATTGCAACAAACCAAGTACTTCACTATGTTGGATCAAGATAAAACTAGGTTCATGTTAAAGATGAACACATTTCCAAGACCACCTTCAAGAAAACAAAAGGTATATGTGAATGGTTGTTGATACCTTTTTTTTTATGTAATGCAACAATTACATTTATGGATTTGGTGAATGATGCATTGCATCCCTATTTAGATTAGTTTGTAATAGTGGATTTGGATGACCTATTGGTTTATATCCCTACTCACAAGGAGTATAGATCATGAAGTCATCATGAGGTATCTAGTTCCTACTAATTTCAATAAAGTCAGGAGAATTGTTTTGGGAATAATAGGTTGTGGTAAGAGTTTCTAGTGGTGAGTATCTTTTATGCAAGGAGGTATGTCAATATGATATCTTTTGGAGATGTTTTACAGGGGAGTCCTAAACTCCCCTATATAAGATAAGGATATCTATGCATTGATAGAAGGCGTTAAGAAGTGGAAGCACAATATAATGGGAAAGGAAACCATTATTCACAATGATCACGAACCATTACAGTATTTCAGGTGAAGAGTAAGGTTCAAAAAACCAACCATTACAATTGGATGGAGCTTTTGCAACAATTTCATCTAGTCATGAATTATAAAAAAGACATCACTATTAAGTTGGAAGACATGCTTTCAAGGCCAACCACATCCAATACTACATGGGAAATCTTATGCACATGGATATTTTGACCCATGATACATACAATGAGGATGAGGACTTTAGAGAGGTTCTTAAACAATTAAATTGAAAAAATCATGTAGAAGATGGTGGTGATAAGGATCACATCCATATTCAAAATGGGTCACTCTACAAGATAGAGAAGATCTATGTTCCTAAAGGTGACTCTAATGTTGTAGGGTATGCTTAATGTTGTAGGGTATGCTTGTGTTGGGCATATAATTGCTAAATTGTAAAGGTATGTGAATTGGCCTAACAATTTAAATTGATATTGCTTGAAATATAAATTCATGAATAATTGAAAAAACCACCCATGCATCTAACAACATTAAAAAAAAAACATGAACACATACAATTAAACATGCACATAAAAGAATATAAATACTCAAGAGCTAGTAGTAAATTCCACAACAAATTAACTTATGAAATTATTGGATGCCAAAACCATTTTTCAGGTAAGGCATTCAACTTGGATAGAAAAGTTAGGAAAAATAATGGAGAGATAAGATCATGTGTTGATTTATGAAACTTGAATAAATATTCTAAAAAGGATAAATACCATGTGCCTCATATGGATCAGATCTTACAATTAGTTTCACTATGAAAAATGTTATCATGATTATTAGATGATTTTGTAGCTTATAATCAAATGTTAATAGTGGAACAAACACATCAAAACACCTTTAGAATCATATGGATCAGATCTTACAATTAGTTTCACTATGAAAAATGTTATCATGATTATTAGATGATTTTGTAGCTTATAATCAAATGCTAATAGTGGAACAAACACATCAAAACACCTTTAGAATCAAATGGGGAATGTTTTCTTCTGAAAGAAACATTTTGGTTTGATTAATGTAGGAGACACATTCCAAATATCTATAGATACAAATTTCCATGGTTTGATTAGATTAAGTGTTATAATTTATTTAGATGAAGTAACTGTATATTTTTGTGATTAATTAAAGAAGTAAGATAATGGGACACATCATTTCTAAGGAAGAATTTGTAATTGATATTGAAAGCATAAAAACCATTTTACAAGTAATTCTTCCACATATAATAAGAAATAAATATATTTTTTTTCAAGAAGGCTAACTTTGTCCATGTTATTTTTAAATGTAAAAAAGTTAAAAAGAATTCCTTCCAGTCAGGATTCCTACTATTAATGCACTAGTTTTACATGATCCTGATTTTGATAAGGATTACTTTTCTTATAATTTTGCATCTTAATATTTTTGGTCATTGTTTTTACTCAAAAGAATGAAAAATAAGTTTAAATTTTTGGCTATTATTTTATATTTTAAATTTTATATTTTTAAATGTTAGATTGGTTTAATTGTGATTTAATATTCTATTTTCATATTTTTTTTCATAAATAAAAATAAAGATAATGGAGAGAAAACTACATGATAATAATACAAGAATATGATATAGAATTCAAATCTCAAAAAATTATAAAAGGGGAACGATTATGCAAACTAGTAAAAGAGTCAAATGATTCTTTACATGAAAAGGATGAATGTATTTAGAATTCAAATCTAAGAAAATTGTAAAAGGATAAGGATTATGCAAACTATTAAAAGAGTCAAATGATTGTTTACTTGAAAAGATGAAGTAAGGTGTGAAAATGAATTTGATATATTATCTTATGAAATTATTTTTATCTCCAATGATTCCTACTCATGGTATGATGATCTAAAATATTATTTGCATCATGCTACTTGTCATAATCATTTGGATTTTAAAAGAAGAATAAAATTTAAATTTAAATTTATACATTATTGAATTAATAGATAATTTTGTCTAAACAATTATCATGGAATTTTAATAATATGTTTGGAGCAAAAAGATGTGGAGAAAATTTTAAAATATCTTGATGAGGGATCCTTATGAAGACATTTTCTTAGAGAAACTACAAGAGACAAGATTGACCAAGTATTTTCAACAACTCACATTCTTATGTTTGGAAATAAATGACCTACTATTTAAGTGTTGTAAAAGAAATTAAAGCATATATCCCATTGCCACCACTTTTGAGCTTTTAATTACCAAGGGATGGGTATTCAATAAATCAATCCAAAATCTTCTAAGAAACACAAATATACTTGAGTGCTATAGATTATAGATTACTTTACTAGGTGGATTGAATATGCAAAATTAACTCATGTAAAAAATCATTAGTCATTTATTTTATTTAACATCATTTGATTGATTACCAAGTTTGTTTTTCCTATAATAATTGTTTTTTATAATACTTCATTTTTTCATCATTAAAACTTTTTGAGTTTACACTACATAAATAAAGTGATTATTTTTATATATTTAAGTAAAAAACCATTAGTCATTTATTTTATTGAACATCATTTGATTGATTACTAAGTTTGTTGTTCTTATAATACTTGTTTTTTATAATAATTCATTTTTTTCATCATTAAAACTTTTTGAGTTTACACTACATAAATAAAGTGATTATTTTTAGATATGAAACGAATTATTACCCACCTACAAAGTAATAAAAATTTAATATGCATCTGTAAAAAGTATTAGATTATAAAATATTGAAAGAAAGGTGAAATCAGGTTATGTCTTATATTATGATGATGAATGCATTTTATGATTACATTCTTTTTCTTTAACATTTGACTAAGAAACTTGCAAATTGCAATAATGTGAATAGGATATATTAAAATCTTTATCCTTATAAGAGAGATGCATAATTTTTCACCTATAAAAATTTATTGTGTTTTGAACTTGAAATTTATATTAATTAAGGGAACATGTAGAGATTATAGAGCTTACTTATTAATTAAGGGAACATGTAGAGGTTATAAAGCTCTTATAATGAATTGACATTTGTGTTTTGAACTTGAAATTTATATTAATTGATTAATTAAGGGAACATGTAGAGATCATAGAGCTTACTTATTAATTAAGGGAACATGTAGAGGTTATAAAGCTCTTATAATGAATTGACATTTGTTAATGCTTAGACTCACTCTAAAATATAGAAATATTTTGGGTATCACTTTGATATTTTTGTTTCATTTCTAATTTTTTTTTGTGACTAGGAAAATGGATAACATTGGATCGAATCCTATCTGCTACCTTATAGCCCCGGGAGAATCGCACCACCCCAAAGCACTTCATTTCTATTTTACTTAATGCATTGTTATAAATTTGATTTCTAATACTTTTTGGATATTTTCATTTGAGACATTTTCAAAATTTTATCATACAAGTATTTCAAATGGATTTCAAGCTTATACTTTCTCCCTATTTCCTGTAACAAAATAAACTTACCTGAAATCATTTCTTAGTGTTTTTTATGATTGGAGTACACGTTTTTTTTAATTGTTTTTACTTGATAATGGAGTTCGAGCACTATCTTATTTTTTTTTCATATTTTTTCTCACTTTTTTATAAAAAAATTCCAAGTTAATCCAAACCTCTTTTACCATTTAATGGCATCTGAAAACAATTACTAATTAAAGTTTCATTCCATCCGATGAAAAATGTCGATAATCAATCTTAGTATAACCTGCGTTAAAATTACTATTTTTCGTGACTAGATATGTTTCGACTTGATTATGATTTATGGCGAGTGCAAAGTTATGTTTCTATTTGATTATTCCTTCTAACAATGTTTTTAGACCAAATTGAATCAAACATTTTTATGATATTTGGCTACGAAGTCGGGAAAGTCATATGGTATATTTTTTTTGAATTGATCTGAAAATGCTCATTGTTTAAATCATCATTGTTCTAAAATTAAATATTTTAAACACAATTGCAAAGTACGGCTGAATTGAACATTCTGCCTTTAAGTTCATATGTTCACATGATTTCTTAATTGGAATGGACTGATTGGACTAGCATCATGCCCTTCTGGATTGTCGTAACAAGAAGTTCACATGTCTGGACGAAGAGGGAAATCAGGTAACAATGCAAGGAATTCACAGAGCCGTTGCTTTCAGAGAAATCTCAGCCATGCAGCTGAAGAAATGTGGTCATCAATGCTATTGATCCTTGTCACTCCATGACATATATAAGACTTAAGCCCCTCAGAGATATATCAATGGCAATGGATCATAGATAGGTATCGGCGGTGAAAGATTGGCGTTGGCGACGAATCAATATGCATATCATTGTCCCAACTCGCCCTCATTAGCATGTTTGCCACCGTACTTGAAGTAAATTTTAAATCTATCTAAAAAAAAATTGTATGATGTTAATCACATATGACCAAATTTATGAAGATTTTGTGGGATTTTTGAAATGATTAACATTAAATGTACCAAAATTTGTGCAGAGATATGTTTTCTAGACTTGAATACATTCCATTTCCAAAAATTATCACCAATTTCCGAAAGCAAAAACCTCTACACTACATTTTGACTTACAAATTATAACCAATTTTCCAAAGTAGAGACCTTTACAACACAATTAATTGTACTAAAAATTATGTAGAGAAATGTTTTTTAAACCTGAATATACCTCATTTCCAAAAATTATCACCAATTTCGTAAAGCAGAGACCTCTACACCACATTTTGACTTAGAAATTATCACCCATTTCCCATAGCAGAGACCTTTACACCACATTTTTTTACTTAGAGGGCGTTATTTTTATTGGATGTAGACTGTTACAGGTTATTCCTCTTTTTCATCCAAGCCAAGTAAGTTTTTTTTTTTTTTTAATTATTTTGTAAATTGATTTTTTTTTTATGTAAATTAAAGATTTTTTTTTTTTAATATAAAATAAAGAAAATTGTTAAAATTGTTTTGGTTACCTTTTAAATAAAACTAGGTTATATTAAAAATTGTTTTTAATTTTAATAGAAACCATGCCACCCAAAATAATTATTCCTAGAACATCTAGGAATTCTCCTAGTAAACTCAAAAGATGAATTGAAACTTGAACTTTTGGAAATATTTAATTTCTCATCTGTCTAATACAAAGACTAATAATTTTGAAATGAATGCAGAAATCTTAGAGAAGATCTGTTCTTCTTTGTTCTAAAGTAATCAATTATATTATATTTTCTTAACATGCCCATACATAGGAAATGACCATCAATAATTATAAAGAAGAAATTATTACCTCATTTCATTTAATACTATTGATATTGATAAGTACTACAACTATCAAGAATTTGAGCAAAACTTAAGTATAAATTTTGTTATCAATTTTCATGATAAAAATAATATGGAGCAAAACTTAAGTATAAATTTTGTTATCAATTTTCATGATGAAAATAATATGAAGCAAAACTTAAGTATAAATTTTGTTATCAATTTTCATGATGAAAATAATATGGAAGGGTTTATGTCAATATAATGTATTTAAAATAAGATCTTATTCCATAAAAGTGATGGTATCTACAAAATGCTAAATATTAAATAACATGATATATATTCAATGGCTTTCATGTACACACTGCATGGAATGGAGGATTATGTGCATTTCAAATATTATTGGTACCTATGTTATATTGAACTGTTACCCAAGTGAACTTTTTTTTCTTCAGGGAAGACATTATCATTATACTTGGATTAAATTATTGAGAAATTACAAACTCATTCATATCATAAATTCCTTTTACTTTATCCTCATAAATTTCCTAAACAATGTTGGTTCTCACAACTCATTTAAAGGAATATGATGGAAATTGAGTAATTCAATGATACCTATTCATGAATAATCTAAGAATATATGGGATCCAAATTAAAAAATAAGTTATGCTCTTATTTATAAAGAAATATGATGGAAATGGAGTAATTCAATGATACCTATTCATGAATAATCTAAGAATATATGGGATCCAAATTAAAAAATAAGTTATGCTCTTATTTATGATGAATAAATTTGTATCTTAGTTATTTGCAATAATTTAGAATTCCTTATAATTATAGAAAAATAAAAATGCATACTCAAATGCATTAAAAACAGGTAATTACAAGAAATTATACCTATTTCAAGATATATGGGGTTAGGTCATCCCTCATATATTACCTATGCAAGTGTTCCAGAAAAGGTTGATCTTAACTGAAATAGCATAATGAACAATTTTATAGGGATTCAATTATTCTCTTTTCAATGTTAAGAAGAAACTAGTCTTCCCTTACAACTTATATATTGGGTACAATTTTGAATTTAGAACATGTTAATAAAGATGGTAAATTAATTCTTGGATTCTTATTTCCACAAGGAAAATATACAAATCATGATCCTCATGGTTTAGTAAAAAAAAATTGCATTTACATCTCTTGGTCTTGTCCCTATCCCCATGAGAGATGGAATGATGAGTTTATTTCCCAATACATTTATTCATTGAATGAGGATGAAGAAATACTAAAGGACAATGAAGATATTATTTTACATACCTATCATTGGAATAAAAGCAAGATAAACTTGAGAAAAAATTAAAAGTTGCAAAATAGAAAAAAAATCAAGAAGAAGAGGAGGAGCTTGCAATAGAAGAAGAGAAAGTTAAACTAGAAAAAAAAAAGCAAAAGGCCCAGCAAGAAGTGGAAATTGTTGGAAAAATCATAGAAAGATGAGGAAAGTATAAAATTTCAACAACAACAATAGGATGTAGATAAAAAGAAAAATGAAATGAAGGAGAATAAAGAAAAAAACAAAAAATGATGAAATGTAAACAAGTTCAAAACATAAAGACCAAATCAAACCAGAAGAAATCTTGTAGACAACAACATGATGAATCATATCTTTATAAAGTAGTCTCATCTTTTTATAAAGGAAAAAGTTCTAAAGTTTAAGAGATAATTACACCTAGAATTATTGGAACAATGATGCCTTATGCTACATATAAATAAATAAAAGAAATAGTAAATACAAAACCTATACCTTTTAGCATACAATAAAAGGAACTGCAAGACTTTCAAATAGGTTCATAGAAATAATAAATAACAGGAAGTGTATCCTTTGTAACTGAGGAGAAGGTTATGTGTATAAAAAATTGTTCAATGAATAATGCATACAATAAAAGGAACCGAGAGACTTTTAAATAGAACTAAGAAATAAGAGGAAGTGTATCCTTTGTAACTGAGGAGAAGGTTATGTATATAAAAAATTGTTCAATGAATAATTGGGTGGCATATAAATTATAATTAATGAATAATTGGGTGACATATAAATTATAACTAACAGAGGAAATCATGCACATGATATAGCTAGAAAAGAATTATGTCACTAATTTGAAGATCTTAAAACCTAATGATGTCACTAATTTGAATATCTTAAAACCAAAAAATTGGAGAAATAATTATTTTTGAAAAACTACTAAGAAAATGCATAACTCATTTTTTTTGTTATGTGATATTTTCCTATCAACCTAACATAAATATTAAAAAATATTTATATTTTAAATGTTTAGTATTATATGAGAATACATTATAAATTTCAATTTTGTATAAGAAGATATTATTTTGGAAAGAGACCAAATATATATAAATATCTTGCTTTATTAAGGAAATTCATGCACATGATATAACTAGAAAAGAATTATGTCACTAATTTGAAGATCTTAAAACCTAATGATGTCACTAATTTGAATATCTTAAAACCAAAAAATTGGAGAAATAATTATTTTTGAAAAATCTACTAAGAAAATGCATAACACATTTTTTTGTTATGTGATATTTTCCTATCAACCTAACATAAATGTTAAAAGATATTTATATTTTAAATGTTTAGTATTACATGAGAATACATTACAAATTTCAATTTTGTATAAGAAGATATTATTTTGGAAAGAGACCAAATATATATGAATATCTTGCTTTATTAAGGAAATTCAATTTTTTTCCAAATACATATGATTAACTTGCTTTATTAAGAAAATTCAAAAATTTATGGAAGATGAAGATCAAAATATCAAATTCCTTGAAAAATATGAGATTCAAGAAATAGTATTATATTTAGTATTTTTGGAAAATTTGGTGAGATATAGTCTAACAAATATAGAATGATCTTGGATGTAACTTTTGAAAATTTGAGATTTTATATAGGAAATTGGAGCAAGGTGTCAATTACATTCATTGAAATATCCAAAAAAAACTTTTATCGAGCTAAATAGGTGATGTAACAATTTAAATATTTTATGGTTAAAATCAAATAAAAAATTTAATAAATTTAAAATTTTGAGAAGGAATAAAAGTTTTTTTTTGTTTTTTAAGAAACTAAGAAAGTAGCCTTCTTGAAATTTTGTTTTATTCAACCATCCAAAAAAATTATGCATTGAGATAGGTGATGAAACAATTTGAATATTTCACGGTTCAAAATTAAATAAAAAATTCAATATTTAAAATTTTGAAAAGGAACACTTTTAAAAGTTCCTTGTTGAAGAAATTTAAGAATGTAGCCTTCTTGGAATTTTCCATTGGTAAGATCAAGAAACATACCAAAAGGGTTAGAAAGTAAAGTATTAAATTTAGGGGTCCATTAAAATAACATTTATTTTCTATTTTGAAATTTGTCAAATTATTTTTTAGAAATGGGAAGAATATAAAGAAAAATTCTGAGATGATCAAGAAAAATACTTAATAGGGTTAAGAGTTAGAAAAGTTAGTTTAATTTTTTTTTAAAGTTATTTAATTTAAGGAAATATGAAAACTACATACTTGGATTTTTATTTTTAACTCTAGGAAACAAATGCAAAAGAATATGATTTTATAGAATGAATGAGGTCAATCTAGAGGAAAATCTTTGGATCAAATATTGATCTTGTTGATTATTTCTTCGAATTTTTATGCCTAATGTCAATATGGAATGGTTGTAAGAAGTTTCATAGTTCATATAATTTCTATCATTAAGAAACTTTCATACAATTAATTTCTTTTTTAGCATAGCATTAAAATTCTTAAATAAGCATTTAGTTAGATCATATTTTTATTTATTTCTCTTTAACCAAATTAAAATTAAATTATTTCTATAATTTTATTAGAGTTAGAAATTCCTTTTCAAAAGATCAACAATTGATCTTGATTTTTTCAATATCTTTTATTCTCTTGATAATATAGTTATTTTCTTGGTTGCATTCTTATTTATTTATTTTAATAGAATAAAGAAATTATTTTTAAATAAATATTTAATTTAGATAAATCCCATCAATACAAGGTTTTCAAGCTCTATATTATAGATATTTTTACTGTTGGAATACTAGGAGGGGGGTCGAATCATTATTATGTCATTTTTACCACTTTTAACCAGAATATGTAAACATCAATTTATGAACAGTTTATCACTAATGATTTCATTCAAGATATTATTAACAATATCATTCAACAACATATAACCATAGATACACATTACATAAGAATGTTATGTGGAAACCCAAATGAGATAAAACCACAAAATGATTTATTATATATGAGAAGGTCACATTCGTAGGAAGCACCAACTTCCAAAATTCTCTAGCACCAACTAGAAAGAGGAATGAACCTCCTGTTTATAAGCTCCAAATTGAAGGAAGTGACAACTTGTAACGAACCTCCTCGTTACGACGACCAACCTCTTAACAAGTGCAATTTTTTTTTCTTTTTTATATTTTGTGTGTGCACGCGTGTACAAGGGTAATAAATACATCCGAATCTACGTTGCCACCCGACGACGAACATGGCACATATAATGAGAACACAACATGACAACCTAAGATGCACATCAAGTATCTACAAAAAAATAACAACAATCATTCATCAAATAAAAAGACTGAACACCCATCCATCCTACCCTGCAATGGTTAGGACCTCCAAGACACATAAGCAACGCTCAAGCCCAGGTTTAATCAATTTTAACCATTTAAGGTCTCAGGGTTGGCAACTGTTCTGAGGAACATGGAGGTGTCTACATCCCTCCCAACATAAGCAGACCAAGCAATTAAATGATCACAACCAAGTACAACAATTATTAACTGAACAAGTACGTCCTCTCCGGAATACGCAAATGAGAAGGAATCCGACAACGACCAACCATTGTTAAGACAAGGTAAATTTCTACAACTCAATTGGCATTAATCACAGACCAATTACTCCATTAATTCCATTAATCGACGAGTTATCCAACTCAACCTTAGAATAATGTAAATTGAAGTAATTGCAAACCCCATTTACCAAATCGTAATAATCCATGATACTTAGTTCAAGAACCTTACATTTTATGTGTCGTCAATAACAATAAAATTTCAATAACATTACAATAAAATAACATTGTCATTATATCTTATATTACAATAACTTGCAATTAAAATAACAATCAAATTACATATCATGTTATCAACACCAACCTTATATCTTTATTTTATATTGCAATAAATTACTACCTTTACATATTACCAACAATATATTTTAATGAAATTACTCCATACATATTACAATAACAATAGATTACAGTAAGGTACCAATGCCATTACATAATATTACAATAACTTAGAAATTTAAAATATCCACAACAACATTACATTGATATGTTTCTAACCCTAACATTACCTATAATTTATATTAGAAGAACATTACTCTTATGTGATTCAAGACAATATATTATAAGGACATTACCTTTATACTTTACAACAATGATCAATGCATAAACAGTTTCCTTCTTTAAATGAATACATAACACAAATCCCTTCTTTAATAAATGATTAAAAGAAATAAATCCCTTCTTTAAGTAAATAAAACTCACCAACTCACCAACTAGGAAACCATTTTTTTTTAGCTGAGTTGCCACTTTTATATACATTCCTTTCCTCTCTAAAATGAATATTAAAAAGAAGCATTCCTTTTAATTAGTAGTTACCTTCCTTTCATTTCAAAATTTAATATTAACCAAAAAGGCATTCCTTTCCAACTAAACATACTATTTCATAACTTTCATCTTTGTCTCTTAATAAAATAGTAATAAAAGTCATTCATTTTTCCACTACTTAGATAATTTGTAACTGAAAACAAAATTAGTATTAGCATTCCTTCCACCATGAAATATTATTAAAAAGACATTTTATTATTTGAACATAATAAACGTAAAAAGCTTAACCATACACGGCATCAATCACGTAATCAGGAAATATAAACCATTCATTACTATTTAAGGATGTCTACATGAAGATTTTATAATACTCTTACGCCTCATGTTTAAAGGAATCTATACTGTAATGGTTCCTGTGCATTTCGACCCACCTATGACTAGCCAGAAAAAAAGGTCTGAAACAAAGATAAAGTTGACTAATATTAAACAAAAAAAAAAAGGGGCATTTGATTTAATAAAACTAACTCTAAACTACTGCAATGCCCGACTGTCCACTCAACTCTTAACTAGAAACTTTGTCGTTCCATTCTACCCATAAAATCTGTCGCCCTTCACATTGTCACTTCGTCAAATCTTTTATTGCCGTGACAATAATGAGGTTACTTCTAGGTGCAGGGAGGGAGGATTACAACGAGGTGGTAAAAACTCAGAAGGGACGCCCATCAACGCAGGGAAGGGGCGAGCTTGCTAAAATTGGGTTGTCAGAATGAATGAAGGGTGGAGTCCATGGCTATGAACAGGAGAGTAGCACCTAGGTCGAATTCGCCCTCAATCGCATATGGCTCGGGGTCTATTTCTCTGTCAATTGATGAGGACGCTGAGTTAAAATGCCATTACCCGACGAGCATACAGAATCGAAATTGCGAGGAACCCAATTTCATTAACGATTAACCAAACAAAATTTCCAGAACCTAATCACAGTAACCATTCACAAACGACATTGCCGACAGAGTTTTTCAGTAACACAATTACAAAGAGAATTTTCCAGAAACCATTTAACATTAATCATTTATAAAAACGAAACTACCAGAATGAGATCTCCAACTCATCTTAAGAAAAGAAAAATGCCCTTACACCCAATACAGAACGAATCCAATTTTAAAAGTTGATTTCTATGCAATTCGCAGCGGTATTAACCATATGTCAGTTACAGACCGAAATGCCAACATGGTACCAGTTCGAGAATTTCTTTATGTATTTAATGACAGAGGGGAAAGATACGAGTGTTAAACTCAAAAATGCAAGGCGAAAGTTATGGTTCGAGCACTATTGGCAGGGGCGAATTGGATAATTTTGATTACAGTTGCAATTCATCCACAGTATAAAGGGGTTCAATGCCAACTGTATCATGCACCTGCTTCAAAGGATGGAATGTTGGAACGAACTAGGGGTTTGGTGGAGAAAACAGTGTAAGAGGTTCTCTTTTTTAAAAACAAAACAGAACGTGAACCCCCTCATTCCTTGCAATGATGTCAACCTCATCTGGTGCATGATTGTATTGACTATGCACTACTTCAATGATTTCAACCCAATCCAACATAAATTGGGATACAATCAATCGGACCTTTAATGCATTTGACCACCTAAGTTCTAAACGTAAATGCAGTCCAGTGGGTAAATTCGATCAAAATTCAGGCATGTAAATTTTACACAAAAAACGCATTACAGTCAAATTTAGGCAAAGTTACCATGCATAAATTACATTACATAACTCATAACTTAAGGATTTAGTTACAAACATTTACAGTACACGAATTCTAAGAAAAATGCATTTTAGACATGCAACTCCACTCAAAATTCAACATATATCTGCAAGAATTGATTTGGATAATTAAGGTCCATCACAAAATCAAGCGGGGTAGAGGTTTGGAATTCCTGTGGTAGAAACCAAATGCATTCACAAGTAAAACACCTACAGATCTAATCATACATCCTACGCAGTCTAACAATCAACCGAAGGGCGTACCTTTGCCTGTATGCCTGCTCCAGGTGTCGTCCGTCGTTCCATGTCGATCCTACTCGTCGACCATCGAGTCCTAACCAATACCTCCCAGCCAATCGCTAGGGGTACTATGCTTCGCCCTTAGCCCCCCGAGCCGCAAAGGGGACACACTATCCAGATGGTACATCTAGCTTCCTAGCTCTCCTCTCAAGGCCGAGCTACCACTCCTATCCGAGCTGAGAAATCCCAACTCACCACAAGTAATCAGTCAAGTCACAAATCCGACAACGTAATGTTATGCTAACAATCATCCCCTTCTTCCACATCTTCCCTTTCTTTTATATAGTTTTTAGAACCTCCAACTTTCCCTAAATCACATTTAAATTAAGTCTTAATATAAATCTTCTAAATATTCTCCTTCGCACAGGTGTCGTCCATCCCCCTCTTTTCTCCAACAATTATTTTCTTTAAATTTTGTACTTGTCTCATTTCCCTCACCCACCTAGAGTTGCTCCTAATTTTACTCCTAGGTGTTCCTAGATTCTCTTTCAAGTTTAAATACTTTCCCTAAAGTGAAGTTGCTAATTTAGTTCATTTTAGATGGTTCTTAATTGCAGATTCCTTACTATGTTGACCTCGCCTTTTACCATAAGTTAATCTCTTTCCCTTATTATGTTTCCCCCATTCCTTAGTTTCCTAATTTTTATTATTCCCTTCTTTCCCCTTTTTATTAGAGCCAAAATGGCAGTTGCACTATTTACTCTTTTCCTTTTATTATTAATTTAAAAAAAAATTACACTTCCACAAGTTAAATAATTTATTTTGTCTTTACAATTTAAAACCACAGATTTTAATTAAGTTATTACTCTCTTCATTTTACCCCAAAAATTTATGAAGACTAAAACTATTACTTAAGTGGTTTTTAGTTTAAATTTTTATTTTTATTTTTATAGGGTCTTTTTCTTAAGGTTAAACAAAATTTTACCCTAGAGAAGTTTTAGACTTAGGACTTAGATTCTGAACTGGGAAACAATTATTTAGGGAAGTCATTTTAAGAATTTATTAATGCGTTAAAAGTCTTAGGGCCATCTAGGTTTGTTTCTTCATCACTATCAACGCGACGTGCCCTTCAGGACGCATCACGTGCTCCAAGGGTGTCAGTCACCTCGTTTGTTTCTTTTGCATGATGTGCCCTTCAGGATGCACCAGGTGCTCCAAGGGTGCAACTCGCTTTGTTTGTTTCTTTTGCGCGACGTACCCTTCAGGACGCACCACGTGCTCCAAGGGTGCCACTCGCTTCTTGACTGATTGATAGACATCAATAACCCTTAGAGTCAACACTCCGCCAGGTGAACTTATGGGAGACTAAGGGATTCTAAGGAATAAGGCCCCCACCTTATTGTGTGCCCCTTAGAATCATCAGGAGAAACTATCGCAGTCTGCCCTTGTGGCATCGTGGGTCCTCTCAAACTAGGTAATCATTAACCTACAGTTCGAGCCATGGCAGGAGTGCTAGTAGGCTGTAGCAGGGATGTTGTCCACACCTCTCCCTCAACCTCTCTGGTAGTCGTGTGTGGCCCCTTTACTCCATATGTGAGTCTAGTCGGCAAGCTATCATTAGCCTTCATCATCAAGAATCATGTCAGAACATGTTCACATCATATCATATAATCAAATGTACTAGAATCACAGTAAACAATCAACCCCAAAAGCACACTCCCTGACTCGATCTGGAGTCCAAGGGGTCCCGTCGATGCCTTTGCATCCTCAAGGTCCAAAACCCTGCACACTCAGTAAAACCGAGTCAATAGCACTTGTCTATGTCAATGCAGTAAACATCATGTCATCTATCATAGAACGTCATAATTAAGGACAAATGGTTTAATATCATAAAATTCCAGATCACTTGCGAGCAAGTGTCCTCAATGAATAAGTTTTCTCAGTGCGCCAGAGCGTGATGTTACACAACTCCCCAAATTATCCAACTCCAACTAGAAGGAGCCTCCAACCCCCTGATTTACAGGAAGCAATATGAAGGAAGCTACAAGTCCCTCTTTTCTCTAGCTACAACTACAAGGATTATCCAACCCCCTAGTTTACATGCTCCAACCTTAAGGAAGCTATGACTCTCTGTATTTTCCAACACCAACTGCAAGGAGGCTCCAATCCCCTTTCCTTTCCCCTTCCTTCCTCCATGAAAAATAAATTGAGACTTATCATATCACCCATAATTTATGTCACTATATATTTTCAATGATATTGATACATCATCACTATCACTATCACTGCATTTTTCGTTGTCACTATTAATATCACTGATACATTGTCACTGATACAGATACATAATCATTGTCACTATCACTATCATTATCTCTGTCATTCTTAGTGTATCTGTCGTTATATTTTTCACTTTCGCTATCATTATCACTGATATACTCATATAGATACAGATATGTCATCATCATTAAAGTTGATACAACCCCAATAACCTACTCCAACATCACAAAGAATATATATGTAAACATATGCCCAAAAATTGCCAAGATATTCATCAAACCAAGTGCCAATATATACCTCATGTATGAGACATAACATCCATAAAACATGTATCAAAGATATTCCTCAAGCATGTGCCATAAAATCCATGTTATGAATCAAAACCATGTACCAATGATATGCCTCAAGAATAAGCCATATCATTC
This sequence comes from Picea glauca, assembly GCA_000966675.3. NCBI lineage: Eukaryota > Viridiplantae > Streptophyta > Pinopsida > Pinales > Pinaceae > Picea > Picea glauca. Next base: position 159,469 of record JZKD02S0241145.1, on the reverse strand, counting down.
ATGATATGCCTCAACTATGTACCAAAAGATATGTCTCAAATTATGTAGCAAGCATGTAGCAAAATATGCCTCAAGCATGTACCAAAATCTCTAATATGTGCATCAATCAAAAACAATGATATCCAAAATATCCCGCAAATAAAATGCCCAAAATCACCAACATATGTCTCTATCCATGTGCCAAAGACCCTCCAATATATGCGTCAAGGAATATAATATAACATGAATATGAAAACTTCAAGAGATATACATAACCATACTTTTAATCATGTACGAACCTAATGCATAAGATCACATACCAATAAAACTTCCTCAATATTCAACATTAAGAGAATGACACCTTCTTAAAAGATTTTGCATAGATCCATGATTCATACACTATCAACCCACATACATCTATGCTTTGTTCCACTACAACCCACATACATCCATGTTTTTCTCTAGTGCAAACCATTGATAGCCTTAGAAAACGGGTACAATAACTTATTTAAACATCGCTCTCCTTGATCTACTTTCTCCTAGGCCAGATTTGGTTTTCTATGATAACCAATCCTCCTAGAAAAAGTGAAGACCCACTTCTGTTATCTCCATACCATAAACAAACACTTGGATGAATGAACAAATCATAGGTTCTTGATATGTATTTATACTTTTCAAAGTGCATCCTTTATTTTACTTTAGTTTTGACCTATAACTTCCTATTGGAATAAATTTATCTCCTTTAATTTATTTGGGTCCCACTTGTAACTTCTTTAGAGTTATATCTGAGGCTTCTTGACCATACTTTAGGGCTTGAACATTCAGAGAGAATACAACCATGAGAAACCATGTGGCATTGCACCTATTGTTGGAAACAACATGGCAAACACTATTAATCTATGGAGGTTTTGCATGCATTTACAATGTAATTCATACTCTTTTTCTTCAATGAACTTTGAGCTTCATGACCACACCTATGGGGTATCTTAGCCATTTAACCACTTAACCATACTTCTAGGGTTTTTTGTAGACTTCTTCAAAGTGTATTCCCATGAGGGCCATGCTTAAATCTACATAATAAGGGGACCACTTTGGAGACTTTTTCAAATATTCCCATCACTTCTAGAGTATTCTAGACTTATTCTAGCATTGACATCGACCATTACTTCTAGGTGACTTTGGGGCTTCTAGAATTCCTCTAGTGTTGACATCAATGAAAACCAACTTTCCAACAATCTCCCCCTTCAACATTGATGGAAACATTCATACTCGCCTGTCTTCAAGCACTCTATTTTCTCTCTCTCCCTTTTAAATCAATGGAAAAGGGTATTTCCCTCTTACAATATACCTTATGTTAACAATATTGTTCCCCTTGTTTTCATGCTTCTGATCTCTCTCTCCTTCTTTTGTTCTTTCTCTCCCCTTTTGACACTAAGGGTAACTCCCTTTGACGATTTCTCTCCCCCTATATTATTTTGCAATATTCCATGTAGATCAATGTGGGGATTCTTGTATATTCTTTCTTTCCTATCTTCTAGTACTTATTATCTATTGGTGCTTCCTATTATTGTAATCCATTAATGTATATTAAAATCATTCATCCCATTTTTTGTTCATCAATTTACTTAGTGTCTACATAGCTTGTCATGTCTTTAGTGAGATGAAATCAATAAAATAATCATTCAACAACTTTCCCTTAATAATATAACTCCTCATGATGGTCTATCTCCCCCTATCTTATTGTTCCTCCTATGACCTGCCTTCCTCTGACTAGTAGGTTCTAACTATCAATATGTTTCTTTTTTAAGTCATATGTTTTACTAAACACTCCTCTTGATGATAATGCCAACAAGTCTTTCTACGATTCCTCTTGAGCTCCCGCTTTCATCCATTGTCATGTATCTTCTTCTAGACCTCTACATCTTTCATGAATTCATCTATGTCCATATTATTATCACTCCAAGAGTCACTCTAGGTTGCAGATCAATTGATCTTGGTAACTTAATCAAATTTTCAAATAAAGGCATAAAATGGATCAATTTCAATGACTTGGTTATAAATTCACTCACTTCAGATAGACATGAATACACTCAGAAAAATAGGTATTTCAACTATAATGTTCAGATGGTTTTTTAAAGATGAAAATGGATGAAGAATACTAATTATACCAGCAGAATCACATACACAACAACCTATATGATTGACTAGCTATAATAAGTAAAATACTTGTGATTCTTCTTTACCAATGCAAAGATACGATGACAGTTATCAGTCATTGAATAAACACAAGAAAATGAACATGTATTCACTCATAGGTACATAAAAGAAAGAAAGATGAAAATTTGAATAAATACAGTGAAATAAACTTAGAATCCAATATGTATTCAAAGTGTCTTTCAATACAAGAGTCTAGTCAAATCTCCAAGGTCGAACCATTACAATGTAATTTTCATAGGCTAAATAGCCTTTACAACTTCGTTACAGATCCCCAAAAGATGGATCTAAAAGCTACATGTCAAAACATATATAATCTAGTTACAAAAATTAGGATTGAGATCCTATTTCTAAGGTATTAGATCCCTATCTAAAACTAAGTCTTCAAATTCTTCATAGGCTTTGTTGGATGATGATAGATATCTTCTTGAGTCATCAACAACACCTGGGTCTTGAGTCACCCATTGTTTAATCTAGAAGGAGTCCAAATATGACTTGGATTCTTATACATTGAGGATGGACGAGTTTGCAGCACGATACACAAAAGGTAGATTGTTAGTGCTACAAACTCCTGCAGATGCATGTGTTGCTAGAATACTCCAAAATTGCTTGAAAATTGTCTTTGAAGGCTCGAAGTCTACCTCGTCTAAACAGATACCATTGTAATTTATTGATATTATTGAGATTACTCAAGCTTCATCTCAATAATCATGTATTTGTATTTTCTTTGCTCAATGTAGTTTCCATGCACCTTCATAAGACTTCGAAACTATAAGACAAGTATGAAGGCCTGTAATGATGTTGCACATATAACTTGCCACTGTAAAACTGATGAAATATGTCTGGAAAACTTCAATAACCTGCACCTTCATATGAAATTTTATCAAACCCTCACAGAAAAAAAAACATGGTATCCATTTAATGTTTGTATTACTGAGCTTCTGATCATTTCATTGATGGTATACTATGTTTTGTAGCACTTCTTTGCAAGTGATCCAAACTTGCAATCATCAAAACCTTCCACTTAATTGCCTTATATCCCTTTAAAACCAAATTTACAACTGATAAAGGAAAAAATAAATAATCCATGTTCAATAACCTTGAAGACAAATATGAACGATGGATATATGATATATAACATGTTCATCATAGGTCAGCAAAATTTGATCACAAAACTTTCAAACAACAACTACATATTAATCATCTTGCTTGAAAGAGATAGGAGAAGTGGTCTCTTTCAAGAAGATTTCCAAGTTCTTCTTACTAAGCATGTTCTTAGCCAAATATATGTCTTCAGTCAACTTCCTATTGTCTTCCCTCAAGACGAGGTTCTGTTTGTACATATTAATCAATTGTTTCCTCTAAATCAACTTTTTATTGATGTTCCTCTTGAGATGATTACACCCCTCTTCTAGTTCATCCATTTGACTTGAAAGCTATTGGTTGAGTGTAACATTCTATTGACATAATTTTTGGTTCTTCTCCTGAACTTATTTGAGTTGTTTGTTTGCATCCTTGGGTAATTGAGCCTGATTATTTTTAGGCCCTTGATCTGTCTCTGGAGATGCCTTTGGTGGAGATTCAATTAATTGGACTATGGCCTCAAGTACTTCCTTTTCAAGAGGAGAAACTTTCAATTTTGACAACCTAGTTCTAGGCTTGATAACCTCAGTTCTTTGATGAGATTCCTCTGCTAGTACAAGTTTTCTCTTGGATGACCTTTTGAGGGATGGTGTACCAATTATAACTTGTATAGTCTGGGAATTATCTTCAATTTACATTTGAGGAAGTTCCATAGGAGGTTCTAGTTGTTCTTCAATAACTACCTCTTTATCCTTTCCTTTTATCTTATCTCTTTTATACACTTGGACAGGTGAAGGTTCTTGAAGAATGGGGTCTTGAGAGGATTGTGGCGCTTCAGATGAGGGAGCAGAGGAAGTTATTATAGTGTTCTTCCTGGGAGTCTTGGATTTTGAAGGAGAAATAGGTAGGTCAACATTATATTTAGACACGAATAGGAAGGTGAGCCATTCCCTTCCCTCTTTCCTCAATTGCTTAATTACTATCAACTTAATAAAATCATGATGGAATATGGATTTATAAATTTTATTAGGATTTCTTTGAGCAAGTAAAATCATCCTTTGAAATCTCATAAAAATTAAATATGGTAGGTCAATTTCTCTATTACTAGTGAAATGAATAAGAAACATCAAATGATATTGTAAAACTCTAATATATCTCCATTGACATGTAAAAACTCTCTATATGATAAACCCTTCACTAAATCCAATTTTTGGGTATACCCTTCACTAGATTAGCTCCCTGATGCTTTGGATTTAACATGTCCTGACACCAGTATTCTTTTTCCAATTTCCTTGCTTTAAATTAAATTTCCCTTGTTCTTGGTATCTTTGTAGCTTAAGAAACCATATCCACGTTCAAAATGATCTCTAGATGAACCACCTTAGTCTTTCCTTCATTTTAGTTCTTCACAAAATCTTTTCTAACCTCTAGATGATGACCATCAAGCTTTTTTAAGTATCTCCAACATCCCATGTGCTTGAAAGAGTTCACATGGTCAGGGTTTTTCACAATCAAACTGATATTAGAGGGTTCAAACTTGTATAAAGAACCTGATCCTCTTCCTGGTCTAACACCTTCTTTTGGATCCATCATATGGTTAACTTCCTGCAGCAAGCACTTCTTCATACAAGGAATATCATAGCGCAAAAATTCAGAGATATAACTATCTTTGCATGAAAAAATACTTTAGCAATTTGAATTTGAAGATTAGTTGAGCATTTGAAGGGAGTTTTAAATTCTTTCTAGTATGTGAGAATATTCTAGAGCCTTCCTTAAATTTACTTCACCAATTATCTGTATGCATTTGATGAGACAAAGACACCTTGATGAGTTTGTAGCATGCCAAACAGTTTAATAATGAAATGCGCTAACAACTCGGACATAGTTGTTAGTGCATCGTATGTAAAAAGGATGCCACGTGCTACAAACCTGTCATTGAATGAGTTATGATTCTTAATCAAACTCAATAGGTAACGATATTTACAATCACGCTTAAAACTTGACTTTTTACATCACATGCTACTCATAAAACCATAATGAATCGGGTTTACATTTGATTTTGACATACAAAACTTAGGATAAAGATCATCGTGACTCCTTAGTCACCACCTTCATGACTAGAATTTTTATGAATAAACTCAATAAGGGACTTATTTATTGAATGACTCGGGAAACTAAAGACTCAATCAACCACCTAAGACTTAAATAAAATGAAAATTTATTGGGAGATAACACATATTTCACAAAATTCTTCATGACTCTTTTACTCAGCTGGAGACAATGTTGACCCATATGTCACTTTACTATTCTAAAGAGTTTTCCAAATCATCTGCAACTAATAACCACATATTTTTGCTTCTAAATATGAATAAAAATGTCCACTAGTCTACTTTAACTTCAAATCAAACTCTACAAGTATGCAACACATTCTTGAATATGTAATGAATATATCCCTACTTGAATACATGCTTGAAATCCTATATACAATATTGAATCTCCCTCTCAAAAGTGTACAATGATATTCTTTGTACGAGCGACTGAATTATTCATACATGCATGGGGATGTGTTCTAAAAAATTGCTTCTTAATCAACTAATTTGTCCATCGGGTCATTATCACTCTGCCTTCCCAAAATCAACAAACAAACAATTCTAACTTCTTGAAAGATAGTTATTTAAAATTTAACTATTTATTGGAATCCCCATATTCAACATTCACATTTACTAGGAGTCTCCAAGTCGGATGGCTTAGAACAATATATAATCCTTCTCTGCTGCAAGATCATCATTATGAATTCTAACATCTTCCTCTTTACTTGTAGATTCATCATGATCTCGAAATGTTGTAAATCCTATGAGGATGATCTCTGGGAGTTTTTAATTCACTTTTTCTTCTTGTTTTTCTTTTCTTCAAATTTTAGTGTACCTGATCTAAAAATGAAGAAGACTTGTAATCTTGAAAATATTTGCAAGTTAAATTTTATGTGTTAAAAGGAAATGAATCAACTTTGCAACACATTATTAATAGGATTTACTCATTTTAGATGCATATAAATAGTAGCATAATCAATGAACATAAGCACATAACACAACAAATGATAAAGGAGTTCACCCCTCTCTTGGGCTATATCTCCTGGTTCAGCTTCCAATGGATCATTAGTATTATTTTCTCAAAGTGCTCAAAAACGTGCTTTACAATGCTCAAAATGACCAACAGACTGCTCCAATGGCTTCAGAGCATCCAAAAACCCCTATATGGGATTTTTCGGCACCTCATTTGGCCAAAAAACGAAGAAGTTAGGCTTCTTGGAAGTCCCCCCTTCAGGCTTGTTGTCTCTGCATCTACAAATTGCACCCTTGTATGTTCAACCTAGTACACACGCTTATTTAAACGTAAAAAAACGACACCGAACACAATCGTACAAATGGTACAAATTGTAGGATCGTTACGGGCGCACCTAGCCCTTAACCGCCAAGGCTGAAGTCATATGGTCATGTGACCACACGCACTTTCAAATGGGGCTCCGTCCCATAGGCGAATAAAAAAAGTAACAAGTGGTGGATAGTTTTGGTTACACAACCATTTGAACCACATATGCAACCCCACACGTGCACACCATATAATATAGATGTGGGTCATATATGAAATAGCGCGTGACCAAGGGCTGGGGATAACCCCAGCTCGGTCGCAGCCCAAACGACACATACATTCTAATTTAAATATATTTTGGGACACATATATAATAAACAACACCCAGTGGCACGTCGTTTGGTGGCTCTTTGCCAAGTCATTTCCCCTGCCCGGAGGTCGCGGGGTTGACTCCTACCAATGACACAAGTTTTAATGAAATAAAAAGATGACACGTGGCGGCCATCTACTGGGCCATGTGTCATCGCTCCATTCACTTCCAAACATGCCAAGTCACCTGCCAACTATATGAATTCCATCCTGCCATGTGTCGTACGACCTGCCACGTCAGCATCCGTACAGACTATACGGATTGTACAGTCAACAACCCTTTTTTTTTGCCTCTTTGTAAATTTGAACAGAACACAATATCTCTCGCTCCTAACGTCTGTTTGAACCCAAACAAGTTGCATTGGGTTCGCAATGATGAGCCCTACGCTCTTGTCTGATTTGAAGTGATTCCAAACACTTTGAATTTTTTAGCAAAATTTGATCCCCTAATCACACCTCCCCATTGGAAAGCTTTTGGACCTCCAAAAGACTATATTCAGTCTATGTGAATATGAGTGTATAGTTCCCTCACCCTTCCAACCTCAATCCACTTGGCTTTGCTTGGATTTGTACCTTTAACACCAACTCGAAGATACTCCACATCTCCTCGTTTTGAAGTTTGCATTCTCCTGTCAAGGATGGTGTCTTTGTGCAGTTCTATAAGATACTCTGGGGAAAAATCATCTATAGAAGGAATCTGAACATGCTCTCCATGATCATCAATCAATGGAGGCTCATACAATTTCAAATTCTCAACATTAACAACTGCATACATTTTCATATAAGGAGGCAAATCTAAACGGAAGGCATTGTTACCAATCTTGTCGATAATCTTGAAAGGACCATATTGAATCGGTTTCAATTTTTTACCTTCTCCTTTAAGTCTCTCCTTACTTATGTAAATCCAAACTTCATCTCCAACTTGGAAACTGTGATCAACATGATGCTTGTCATGTCTCGTCTTGTACCTGGCTTGACTCTTTTCCAACTGCTCTTGCACCACCTGATGTATCGACTGAATTTGTTCAATGAACTTTTCTGCCCTATCAATGTCATA
>JZKD02S0241145.1:103464-117806 GCA_000966675.3 Picea glauca | reverse complement strand
AGTGATAGCAAACCTAAGTTTACACCTTCTTGTTACTTGTAACTTAGCATTATCACATATCCAACCAAGAGGGTATGGCTTAGGATGTGGAATTGTTTCCAACTTTAATTTCTTAACAGATTCTTCAGAAATAAGGTTTTCTTGAGATCCATTATCAAATAGAGTATCTATCTTAGTATGCTTTGAAACAACCCTTACGTGAAAAAGTTCAATTCTCTCTTTTTCTTGTCGAGTTACATTGATATTATTGTTACATTAAGAACTAGTACTTGCAATAGAACCATTACCTTGATAACCCATAGTTGTGATCTTGTTTCATCACTCGAATCAGAACCTAAATCATGTTGAACGGTTGCAGCAGTCTTTGACTTCCCTTTGTTGTTGTTGCCAAAATTTTTGGGTCTTCTTTCAGGATGAATTTTCCAACAATGGTCTTCATCATGGCCATCTTTTGAACAATGTTTACATGTGAATTTTTCTCCCTCTTTCCTAACAACAACATTCTTTCTTCCATTTCCCTTGAACTTCTTCTTTCCTTTGTCTCCATGGTTCAAAGTCTTCTTGTTACCCTCATGAGTTTCATTCCTTCCTCTTGCTTCCAAATGAGTAGCCTAAAAACAAACTTCATCTAGATTTGAAGGATTAAACATGAGTATAGTATGTCTCAAATAACTATGCAAAGCTCCAATGTATTTGAGTAAAGTTTCTTGAGAAGAAAAATCTACTCCCAAAACCAAAGCTCTTCTCCTAAATTCTTGAGTAAAGCTTTGTACATTCTGTCCCTTAGCTTGTCTAAAATTTTGCCAATCCATAGTAGCCTTTTGCTTATATGCCTATGGGTAAAATTGTCTTTTAATTGCAACAATAAAATCATTCCAAGAGGTTAAAATTTTACCATGCTTCTTCATGTCCTTCTGAGTCTTGGATTCCCACCAAATGAGTGTTGCACTATCCAATCTTAAGGAAGCAAGCTGAATTTTGGTTTCATCATCTTGAATTTTTTGTATTCTACAATATACCTCAATCTGACGTATCCAATTATCTAGTTTCTCATCATTAACTTCTCCATTGTATATTGGCAATTCGAATCTATAACAAGCTTTAATGAAGGAATTTGTGAAGGAGTTTTACCCTGTCCCTTTGGAGAATTCAGAAGAGGTGTTGAACTGGTAGAAGAAGAAGAAGATGGAGGAGAGGGTGGTGGAGAGTGTAGTGTCCCCAAGGTTGAGCCCCGTAGTGAACCATATTCTGAAAAGTATTGTAATTATGATTTATAGGCTGGTGAGCCGAGTTCTTATAAGTTGGAGGCTTATGTGTTGTTAGGCCAGGGAGCCTACTGTTGTATATGTAATCATGAAGAACAATTAATAAAACATAAACATTGCCATGTGCAGACCGACCACGATGAATGAGTGAAGGGGGACTAAGCATCCATAAGGTGGGCAAGGAATTAGGGGTTGGAAGGTGGGAAATGGGCTAAGTGTTGAGCCTGGGGGCTTAAGCCTGGGAATAATAATTTAATATTATCCCAATGAGACATGTGCATTTATGTTTTATCCTAAGTTTTGGCAAGAGAGGATGTACAAGGGTGATGTGTGCTGGTGGAATGCATGCACTTCCAAGGGTGACAAGTGTCAGCCCTGGTGCAAGAAAATAAAATGGCCAGGAGGAGATGTGAGAGGGATTCTCCTCCATTCGACCTGACGGTCTGAAGGTAAACGATCAGACCTCTGCAAAAGAATACCCTGGTGCATCTCTGAAAGCCAAAAAGCCTAGGTTGACTTCTAAGATAGCTGGTACCACCCCTGTGTGAACAGTTCGAACCTGTGTTGACCTTGCATGGATTGTTTGTCACGCATCCCCGAAAACCAGAGCGTGAGTCTATTCTATGCTGGCGGATTGGGAAATAAAAGTGACCAACCATTGTTGAACCTGTTGGGAATCCTGTGTTTGTTTTCCCCGTGAGTTGTTGTGACCACACAGTGCTGGACTGCATGGGGTCTTGTTGGCCAGTGGTGGAACGCTCTCTCCAGGTGAGAAAGAGGTGATTGAGGTTGGAAGAACAGGTTGTTGGCCTGAGAGTGATTCTCTCCAGGTGAGAGAGTGCGCAAAGGAAGGAGAGGACTCCTGGAAGGAACCCTGTAGCTACCACAGAGCTCAGAGACTTCCAGTCCGACCTGTTCCTATAACCCAATGCAAGGGAGATTAGCAGCCGAAGGACTGTCCAGGTGACAGAGAAGGTGTATACTCTTGGGGTGGAATAGGCATGTGGGGAATGAGGGTCTATGGGAAGTGAGAGTGGGAGGTTCCTTGGAGAGAATCCCTTCCTTGTGGTTGTGTGTTGTTTTCGCTGTAACCTCAGCCTAGCCTAGATTTCCTTGCCTTGGGTTGGATCTTAGTCCCAGCTCAGGGGTGACCCACTACTGAGATGATGACCAGTGTGTTCCAAGGCTGGGAGGTTCGTGGAAGGCCTGCACTTGGTTGGTGGAATCTACCACTGTTTTAAAGATAAGTACCAGATGATGATTTAATTATGTTTTGTATCTCTGTGCATTATAATTATCATGCATTCTGCTATGCATTTGGATTAATGTATTTTCCATGGACTATTTATGTTAAAAATGATTCTTATGCTTACTCTGAGCTCAAATGCATGCGATTAATTATGAATGAGAATGTGTTATTCCGCATAGTAACACCTACACGGTAGCCAAGGTGCCCTACAGTTATTCTGGGTTATCTACCAGAGTGGTGTTATAGTAACCTTGGTAGCTGACTGGAAGGGGTGCTACAGTTTGGTATCAGAGCGATTAAACAAAGTAGCAGAAAGGTGTGCTACAGTTTGGTATCAGAGCCAAGGTTTCGAAACTGAGCCTAGATGGGCCAGTGGAGTCGTATTTGGACCAAGAATGTGAGGGGAAATTGGGTCTGGAAGGCCAATTTCAGACCCTGGTTTACTCCAAAATGTCAAGGAGTTACTTGACGCGTTTTAAAAGCTCAGGAAGTATAGCGGCGTTATGAAACTGGAGCCATTGTGGTATGAGTCCACATGGAGAGAGGACTCCACACCGGTGGTGTGGAAGCTCTAGGATCTGTTCGAGAGGGAAGGTGAACCCTTGTGAGCCATCAAATATTGAGCAAATTACCCGACAGCTGTCGGATCGGTAGAGAGTTGTACGAAATTTTAAAGCTTCATGAACAGGAGGGTGAAAGTCCCGAAAGGAGTTGGCTTATCGGGATATCGACATTCGGGATAATGGAGTTCTTGAGGTTGAGAAGGTCAGGACATTTCAAGTTTCGAAATAGCGAGAGAAATTCTGATCTGTTCGTATTAGGAAGGACGCGTGTCGTGCGATCGTCCAATTCAGAGATCCAAACACCCAGACTCACGTAGGTGAGTGTTTTTTGACCTTGCTCCAATCGAAGTCCTGAGATTTGATCCGAGCAGTCCAACAGTTGGGACACATGGCAGAGATCGAGGGACCCATCATTATATCGGCTACCGCGGTTTTGATTTGACATAGAACTTTGTCATCGGGGAATCGCAAGTTGCAAAATCCTGAGATTGGATCTAAGCAGTCCGTTAGTTGGGACACGTGGGCAAGATTGGGAGCCCATCAACATATTAGGGTTCCACGTTTCGTGAACCCTGAAGACAAGGCACCCGGAGCATTTGAAATCGTGAAATCGAGAAATAGCGAGAAGCGGTAAGGACCGTCCATTCTTAGGGATGCGTGGCCGAGATCAAGGTAGTCGGCAAAGTTCTGGAAGGAGAGTCATCCATCGGGAAATCAGGGTTTGGGGAATCGTGAATCTTGAGGACATATGTGTTTCAGCATTGGAAAGTCCCAAACCCCAATAGGAGGTATGACTGTGGTCATATAAGGGGAGGTCATGTGAACCACAAGTCTATCCCGGAGGGCTAACAAGAGTTAGAGCACATCGGTGTTTGGAAGCCCAAAATGTCGAAAGGATTTGTACCATAGATCTGAGAAAGATATGACCGTTGGATTTTTCTAGGAATGGACATGGACACATGGAGATGTACCACATGCCAGTGGGTCAAGGAGACAGGCAAGAGTGGTGGGACCCGATGACGTCGTTAAAAGTGACATGGACCCTCCTAAATGTACCACATGCCACAGTGGTGAAGGGAGACAGTTGTGTTGTGGGCCCAGAGAATAAAGTAATTCACGATTTCGGGGACTCACGAGATAAGGGCATGGGAGCTTGACATTGAAACTCACGAAGTCGCGAAGTAGCGAGAACAAGAGGAGAAAAGTCAACATCGCTTCTCGGGGTTTCATGAAAGGGAGGCACCAGGGTTGGATGCCACAACTCATGAAGGTGAGAATAGCGAAGGGTGATAGCACTTGGCCCTAGACTATGATCATGCATAGAAGACGCTAACGAGGAGGGAGCCATACCTGTGTCACATCTCGGGTATCGGCGGTTAGAGGAAATGAGTCAAGGGTCTTCGACTCACGAACTCACAAGATCGCGAGTTGCAAAAGGGTGACTCTAGTTACGAATATATAACTGTGGGATCTTCGTGGACTCAAACCCAAAGTCCCGAAATCACGAATTACCGAAAATGAAAGTTTTGAAAACCCGAAAATTGTAGAGCCGAGCAGAGCTCGAAAAAGTCATGAAATTGAAAGATTTTCTTAACATCAATTGTTATGAAACATGAGGAATTGTCAAGAAACAAAGGCCTAACAAATTCTAATCATCTGTGCATTTGTATTCTAGAAGGCTGACGAGTGCCAGAACTGATTTGAATTTCCACAAAGTGCAAAGAAATGGAAGAGACACATAATTCTTCCAGTTCAGAAAATGAAGCTCAAAAGAGATAGCGTGGAACTTTTGGTATGAAGAGTGTGCATATCCAGTCCAAGGAGTTCTTATAGAGGGAACTTGTTTTAAGTTCGAAAGACTCCAAGAGACGAGCGTAGAGGGTGCCAGGAAGACACCAGAAAATCTTTTGGAAAACACTGAAGGGTCAAGTCCCTTTGAGACTATTTAAGTTAAAAGCTCTGAGAGAAACAGAGCAAGTTCACACGTCGAGCACAAGTGCGTGGTAAGGTGAAGTTAAAATTTCACTAACCGAAGCTCGGAAGGGAAAACACCATTGAAGCCTTCGAATTATTCGAAATCCTTCAAGTTAGGGAGGAAGTCAATTCTAGAAGAATTGATGCCAAGATATTTGGAAAGAAGTCATTTAGATTTTGAATGAACGGTCAGAATTCTCTGTGGAGAACTCGCGAAATCGTGGGGAACTGTAAGATAGCCAGAAGTTGGAAGGTGGTTAGTGGATGGATAAACTCGCCACTCTAGGATCCAAAATAAAGTGGGTCGTTGTTCGTGGTTGGTTTGAACCGTTGGATCATTTCATAAATTTAGGGATCGTGAACTTGGAGCGCAGGCCAAATTCTTAGTCACTCCAAGTCCTGAATCGTGAAAAGAGATTAACAAGGATAGAATCGGACGGTGGAGTGCTTCCAGGAAGAAGTGCCAAAAACCCATGAGCCATCGGATCCAGCCAAATGCGAGGAAGATGACGCTAAGATTTATTCAGTACTCGAAGTCTCACGGGAGGTATTGAACCGTCGATCTTAGGGAAGATCGAACTGTTGATTCCTTTCATCAGGAATTCGGAGAATCGAAAGTTGGGAGAATAGAGGAAGTTGTTCTCAAAAATACTGAAACGCAAACTTACGATTCACAAGGAAAGATCTAGAGCATTGAATCATGGTCAGTGTTAGCCATTGATATGACACACTTGAATTTCATGAAGACGGAAGTTGAAAGAGGGAAGAGAATTGCTTTCTAATTTCGTGAACCGTGAAGTCCCGATTCACGAGAAAAAGGATCCACACCATTAGATTATGCGGAGCTTTGAGTTGTTGGATCTGACTCACGTAGATTTCGGAAAACTATAGACCGGAAGAAAAGTAGGGGAACCTATTTTTCAAAACCCCAAAACACGAATTGTTGATTCGTGAGGAATTGATCGGGACCGTCGAACCTGGAAAGCTGTGGACCTTTGATCTGAGGCAACATGGGTTCAGGATTTCGGACCTTGAGAGAAAGGTTGAGAGCTAATCCTTGAATTTCACTAGAGGTCACACCGATGGAAGTTAAAGGAAGAGCTAGGACGTGCTAGACTCTTGTTTCAGATTTCGGGGATAGAGAGAGTCGAGGGTGACTCATATCGAAACACCTGATACGCGAAATCCTGAAATGCCTTTTTGGATAGGCCCATAGTCATAGACAGTGGCCATGTAGGAGAAACTTGTAGGAATCCTCGAAGAATTGAATGATTCTGGGATCTGCAAGAAAAAGGGTCATAGGGAGAAAGAAGTTGCTGCAATTTGTGACAGTAAGTATGTTATGGCTTGATTGGCCAGTCCAAGGAAAGAATGCTTGCATGTCGCAAGTGTTGTTGGTAATTTTGCTACCTCATGAAGGAAGAAATAGAGAGTTGAAGACTTGGTTATAAGTCTAATAAAAGAAGCATGAAAGCTTCTACTGCTATCAGATATTTAGGTAGTATAATTTTTAATGGAAATCATGCAGGTATGAGTTTTATCACTCTTTTGCATAATTGTTGAAAGGAAATTATGGTAAGAATTTCCTCAGCCAGAGCTATGTTATTAAATCACATGATTATATTATTTGAATGCATACCACAGGATGTGGTAAAGGATGTAGGCCTGTGCTAATTCAAATATTTTTAGCTTCTGAATGCACACATCGACATAGTAGAATGTCATGTTAATTTGGTTATGGGGTAATAACCAAAGAACAAAAACATAAGAACTTGTTACAAGAATGAATGCAAGAAAGCTAGTCATGTATGAGACCAGGACATGGTTGGATATGGCAAGGTACATATATGGAAAGATTCTGAGCCACACCAGGTACCAGAAGCTTCCTACTTTTGAATAAACTTGGGCTGCAACCTTTTTGCTAACACTAATGAATATCGTGGAATTATATTCTTGGTGTAGTGTTCGGGTCGGAAAGAAAGGCATCCAATTAATTGGAAAGATAATAGGAAGTGTATGGAGAATGTGGAAACACGTTGGCCAAAATTCCAGCCCATGGATGGTGAGATACATGACTGAAATAGAGAGCATTATGTAATTCAATGCAAGGTGCACTGAATAAGAATGCATTGAGAATCACACTCATGCATAATAAGTCATATAATTGCATACTAAGTGCAATGGTTGAATATGTTTGGTAAGTACATGCATATATACTATTGGATGGAAATAATTATGTTGATGGCTGAAATGTTGCTAACCACTGAAATTGAGAACATTTTAGGAACTGTTAAACACTGCAACAGGAAAGTTACAAGCCAGGTAGTCACAAGAATGGAGACTACATAAAATTGTACGTTTAGAAAATTGAAATAATGAACTTATTGTTGTTAACTGTGGACATGCATATGCATAGAATGACGAGTCATTCTATTGGTCAAGTTGTTTCGTAATTTTGATTGAATTGCCAGGTGCAGAAATTCTAAGATTATTGCATAAGATGCTGTACATATTGAATTATGATGTACAAAAAATACCGACAATTTGTTGGCAGCATGCAAGATGAAGTCTTGTAGGAAAATTGTAGGCAGTTTTGTGCCTATGGAAAAATCACAGGGATGACTGCATTCATAATGTGGCAACAAACAAGAATTCTTGTATGTTCTCTCATGATAACTGCTTGTGGTTGATGCAGATGAGATGATGTTGATAAAATTTAAAATGTTGGCTACAAAGTGTATCTCGGGAAGATGCTACTTGGAAGCCTTTGAGGGCAATTGGAACTCCTGGAGCCATGGTGCTCTAAGACTTCTAGTCTAGCCTGTTGCCAAGCCCAACGAAGGGAGGTGTAGCACCGATGGACTGTTCTTGTGAAGGTGTATACTCCCGGGTGGACAGGCATGTGGGGAATGAGAGACCGTTGGTTGGAGTACTGCCGAGGTTTGAATGGTGCGAGTGCTGTTGAGGTCTGGTACCTTGGCCTAGACCATGTGGGTAAGGATTCTGGACCATGGCTATCTTGGGAAGCTATTACCCGATGGAGTCATAGCTCTGCCACAGGGTGGAAGGTATCTCAATCAAAAGATAAGTACAATTCTCTATTTATTCTATGTTGTGTATGTTGTATACAGTTTTAATGTTATTGAATTTGTTTGTATATACATACATATACATTGCATATATGGTTGCATTACTACATCCATGACTATACCTAAGGTGTCTCATATTTCGTTACTTAAGAAATATATATACCTGATGCTAATCATGTAATCGATTGGAATATGATTCAGGTGGAACCAGAAGGTGTCCTGCAAGTGCATCCTATGCGCATATCGGACAGGAAAATAAAACAACTCCAGAATCGAGCTATGGAGGTTGTAAGGGTCCAATGAACCTGGTACGGTCCTGAGGACGCGAAATGGGAGCATGCAGATGTTATGCAAGCAGAGTACCTGCATCTTTTTGAATATTTTTGAAAATCTTGCAGATGCTGTGTAAAGTTGCACTGAGGACAGTGCAAAAATAAGGGGAGGGGAATTGTAGTGTCCCCAAGGCCGAGCCCCGTAGTGAACCATGTTATGAAAAGAATTGTAATTATGATTTATAGGCTAGTGAGCTGAGTTCTTATAAGCTGGAGGCTTATGTGTTGTTAGGCCAGGGAGCCTAAGTGTTGAAGGCCAGGAGCTTCTTGTTGTATATGTAATCACGCAGAACAATTAATAAAACATAAACACCGCCATGTGCAGACTGACCACAATGAATGAGTGAAGGGGGACTAATCATCCATAAGGTGGGAAAGGAATTAGGGGCTGGAAGGTGGGAAAGGGGCTAAGTGTTGAGCCTGGGGGCTAAGCCTAGGGGGCTTAAGCCTGGGAATAATATTTTAATATTATCCCAAAGAAACATGTGCATTTATGTTTTATCCTAAGTTTTGGCAAGAGAAGATGTACAAGGGTGATGTGTGCTGGTGGAACGCATGCAGTTCCAAGGGTGACAAGTGTCAGCCCTGGTGCATGCAAATAAAATGGCCAAGAGGAGTTGTGAGATCGATTCTCCTCCATTCAACCTAACGGTCTGAAGGTAAACGATCGGACCTCTGCAAAAGAATACCCTGGTGCATCCCTGAAAGCTGAAAAACCTAGGTTGACTTCTAAGATAGCCAGTACCACCCCTATTTGAACAGTTCAAACCTGTGTTGACCCTGCATGGATTGTTTGTCACACATCCCCGAAAACAAGAGCGTGAGTCTATTCTATGCTGGAGGATTGGGAAATAGAAGTGACTAGCCATTGTTGAACCTGTTGGGAAGCCCGTGTCTGTTTTCCCCGTGAGTTGTTGTGACCACGCAGTGCTGGACTGCGTGGGGTCTTGTTGGCCAGTGGTGCAACGCTCTCTCCAGGTGAGAGAGAGGTGATTGAGGTTGGAAGAATAGGTAGTTGGCCTGAGAGCGATTCTCTCCAGGTGAGAGAGTGCACGAATGAAGGAGAGGACTCCTAGAAGGAACCCTATAGCTGCCATAGAGCTCGGAGACTTTTGGTTCGGCCTGTTCCTGTAACCCAAGACAAGGGAGATTAGCAGTTGAGGGACTGTCCAGGTGACAGAGAATGTGTATACTCATGGGGTGGAACAGGCATGTGGGGAATGAGGGTCTGTGGGCAGTGAGCATGGGAGGTTCCTTGGAGAGAATCCATTCCTTGTGGTTGTGTGTTGTTTTCCCTGTAACCTCGGCCTAGCCTAGATTTCCTTGCATTGGGGTGGAGCTTAGTCCCAGCTCGGGGGTGACCCACTGCTGTGCTGACGAGCAATGTGGTATAAGGCTGGGAGGTTCATGGAAGGCCTGCACTTGGTTGGTGGAATCTACCACTGTTTTACAGATAAGTACCAGATGATGCTTTAATTATGTTTTGTATCTCTGTGTATTAGAATTATCATGCATTCTGTTGTGCATTTGGATTAATGTATTTTCCATGGATTATTTATGTTAAAAATGATTCTTATGCTTACTCGGAGCTTAAATGCATGTGATTAATTATGAATGAGAATGTGTTATTCCGCGTAGTAGCACCTACACGATAGCCAAGGTGCCCTACAATTATTTTGGGTTATCTACCAGAGTGGTGTTATAGTAACCTTGGTAGCCGACTGAAAGGGGTGCTACAGTTTGGTATTAGAGCGATTAAACAAAGTAGTAGAAAGGTGTGCTACAGTTTGGTATCAGAGCAATTAAATAAAGTAGCAGAAAGGTGTGTTATAGTTTGGTATCAGAGCCAAGGTTTCGACACTGAGCCTAGATGGGCCAGTGGAGCGGTCTTTGGACTGAGAATGCGAGGGGAAATTTGGTCTGGAAGGCCAATTTTGGACCCTGGTTTACTCCAAAATGTCAAGGAGTTACTTGACGTGTTTTAAAAGCTTAGGAGGTATAGCGGCGTTATGAAACCACATCCATTGTGGTATGAGTCCACAGGGAGAGAGGACTCCACACCGGTGGTGTGGAAGCTCTAGGATCTATTCGGGAGGGAAGGCGAGCCCTTGTGAGCCATCATATCTTGAGAAAATTACCCGACAGTCGTCGGATCGGTAGAGAGTTGGACGAAGTTTTAAAGCTTTGTGAACAGGAGGATGAAAGTCCCGAAAGGAGTTGTCTTATCGGGATATCAGTGTTCGGGATAACGGAGTTCTCGAGGTCATGAAGGTCGGGACATTTCAAGTTTCGAAATAGCGAGAGGAAATCTGAGCCGTCCGTATAAGGAAGGACGCGTGTCACGCGATCATCCAATTCAGACATCCAGACACGCGGAATCACATAGGTGAGTGTTTTTTTACCTTGCACCAGGTGAAGTCCCGAGATTTGATCTGAGCCGTCCAACAGTTAGGACACGTGGTGGAGATCGAGCGACCCATCGGTATATCGGCTACTGGGGTTTTGAGTTGACATAGAACTTTTTCATCGGGGAATCGCAAGTTGTGAAATCCAGAGATTGGATCTGAGCCATCCGTCAGTTGGAACACGTGGGCGAGATTGGGAGCCCATCAGCATATCAGGGTTTGACATTTTGTGAATCATGAATACAAGGCACCTGGAGCATTTGAAATCACAAAATTATGAAATAGCGAGAAGCGGCAAGGACCATCCATTCTTGGGGACGCGTGGCTGAGATCGAGGCAGTCAGGAAAGTTTCGGAAGGAGAGTCATCCATTGGGAAATTGGGGTTCTGGGAATCGCGAATCCTGGGAACATATGTGTTTCGGCATTGGATAGTCTGAAACCTTGATAGGAGGTATGACTGTGGTCATATAAGGGGAGGTCATGTGAACCACGAGTCTAGCCCGGAGGGCTAACAGGAGTTAGAGCGCATCGGCGTTTGGAAGCCCAAAACACCGAAAGGATCTGCGCCATAGATATAAGAAAGATCTGACCGTTGGATTTTTCTAGGAATGGACATGGACACATGGAGATGTACCACATGCCAGTGGGTCGAGGAGACAGGTGAGAGTGGTGGGACCCGATGAAGTCGTTAAAAGTGACGTGGACCCTCCTGAACGTACCGCATGCCATGGTGGTGAAGGGTGACAGCTGTGCTGTGGGCCCAGAGAATAAAGTAATTCACGATTTTTGGAACTCACGAGATAAGGGCATGGGAGCTCGACATTGAAACTCGCAAAGTCACGAAGTAGCGAGAACGAGAAGAGAAAAGTCAACATCGCTTCTTGGGGTTTCGTGAAAGGGAGGCACCAGGGTTGGATGCCACAACTCACCAAGGTGCGAATAGAAAAGGGTGCTAGCACTTATCCCTAGACTACAGTCATGCGCAGCAGACGCTAGTGAGGAGGGAGCCATACCCGTGTCGCATCTCGAGTATCGGCGGTTAGAGGAAATGAGTCCAGGGTCTTCGACTCAGGAACTCGTGAGATTGCGAGTTGCAAAAGGGTGACTCTGGTTACGAATATCTAACTGTGGGATCTTGATCGACCGAAACCCAAAGTCCCAAAATCACGAAGTGCCAAAAACGAAAGTTTCGAAAACCCGAAAATTTCATAGCCGAGCAGAGCTCAGAAAAATCGTGAAATTGAAATATTTTCTTAACATCGATTGTTATGAAAGATGAGGAATTGTCAAGAAACAAAGGCCTGACAAATTCTAATCGTCTATGCATTTGTATTGCAGAAGGTTGACGAGTGCCAGAACTGATTTCAATTGCCACAAAGTGCAAAGAAATGGAAGAGACACATAATTCTTCCAGTTCAGAAAACAAAGCTCAGAAGAGATAGCGTGGAACTTTTTGTATGAAGAGTGTGCATATCCAGTGCAAGGAGTGCTTATAGAGGGAACTTGTTTTAAGTTCGAAAGAATCTAGGAGATGAGCGTAGAGGGTGCGAGGAAGACACCAGAAAGTCTTTTGGAAAACATTGAAGTGTCAAGTCCCTTTGAGACTGATTAAGTTAAAAGATCTGATAGAAACAAAGCAAGTTCACACGTCGAGTGCAAGTGCACAGTAAGGTGAAGTTAAAATTTCACTAACTGAAGCTTGGAAGGGAAAACACCATCGAAGCCTTCGAGTTATTCGAAATCCTTCAAGTTAGGGAAGAAGTCAATTCTAGAAGAATTGATGCCAAGATATTTGGAAAGAAGTCATTTAGATTTTGAACGAATGGTTAGAATTCTCCGTGGATAACTCGCGAAATCGCGGGGAACCGTAAGATAGCCAGAAGTTGGAAGGTGGTTAGTGGATGGAGAAACTCGCCACTCTAGGATCCAAAATAAAGTGGGTCATTGATCGTGGTTGGTTTGAACTGTTGGATCATTTCGTAAATTCACGGATCGTGAACTTGGAGCGCAGGCCAAATTCTTGGTCACTCCAAGTCCTGAATCGCGAAAAGAGATTAACAAGGATAGAATCGGACGGTGGAGTATTTCCAGGAAGAAGCGCCAAAAACCCGTGAGCCATTGGATCCAGCTAAATATGAGGAAGATAACGCTAAGAGTTATTCAGTACTCGAAGTCTCACGGGAGGTATTGAACCGTCGATCTTAGGGAATATCGAACCGTTGATTCCTTTCATCGGGAATTTGAAGAATCAAATGTTGGGAGAACAGAGGAAGTTGTTCTCAAAAATCTTGAAACCCAAACTTACAATTCGCGAGGAAAGATCTAGACCATTGAATCATGGTGAGTGTCAGCCATTGTTCTGACACTCTTGAATTTCATGAAGACGAAAGTTGAAAGAGGGAAGAGAATTGCCTTCTAATTTCGTGAACCGTGAAGTCCCAATTCATGAGAAAAAGGATCCACACCATTGGATTACGAGGATCTTTGAGTTGTTGGATCTGACTCACGTAGATTTCAGAAAACTAGAGACAGGAAGAAAAGTAGGGGAAACTGTTTTTCGAAACCCCGAAACACGAATTGTCGATTCGCGAGGAATTGACTGGGACCGTCGAACCTGGAAAGCTGTGGACCTTTGATCTGAGGGAACAGGGGTTCGGGATTTCGGACCTCAGGAGAAAGGAAGAGAGCTAATCCTCGAATTTCTCTAGAGGTCACACCAGTGGAAGTTAAAGGAAGAGATAGGATGCGCTAGACTCTTTCTTTAGATTTTGGGGATAGAGAGAGTCGAGGGTCACTCATACTGAAACACCCGATACGTGAAATCCTGAAACACCTTTTTGGATATGCGTGTAGTCATAGCCAGTGGCCATCCAAGAGAAACTTTTAGGAATGCTAGAAGAATTGAATGCTTCTGGGATCCACAAGAAAAAGGGTCATAGGGAGAAAGAAGTTGCTGCAATTTGTGGCAGTAAGTATGTTATGGATTGATTGGCCAGCCCAAGTAAAGAATGCTTGCATGTCGCAGGTGTTGTTGGTAATTTTTCTACCTCATGAAAGAAGCAACAGAGAGTTGAAGAGTTGGTTATAAGTCTGATAAAAGAAGCATGAAAGCTTCTACTGCTATCAGATATTCAGGTAGTAAAATTTTTAATGGCAGTCATGCAGGTATGAGTTTTATCACTCTTTTTCATAATTGTTGAAAGGAAATTATGGTAAGAATTTCCTCAGCCAGAGCTATGTTATTAAATCACATGATTATATTATTTGAATGCATACCACAAAATGTGGTAAACGATGTAGGCCTGTGTTAATTCAAAGCTTTATAGCTTCTGAATGCACACATCGACAAAGTAGAATGTCATGTTAATTTGGTTATGGGGTAATAACCAAAGAACAAAAACATAAGAACTTGTTACAAGAATGAATGCAAGAAAGCTAGTCATGTATGAGACTAGGACATGGTT
>JZKD02S0241145.1:72764-84698 GCA_000966675.3 Picea glauca | reverse complement strand
AAATGTTAAAGTAATTTTAATTTTTACAATAAGGTAAATTCAAAAAATAAAATAAGCCAAAATAAAATTATAAGGTGGTTTGACTCATATAATCTCAACTATACTTTTGCTAAGAATATCATAATGACTACACTAATATGTTTTTAAACTTAAAATTATAAAGTTCTTTGATTCATATAATCTTCAATTATGGTTTTACTAAGAATATCATTATTTAATGACTACACTAATATCTTGTTTTACCATGTGATAATGGATGAGAGTTTAAAGAGTTTTAAAAATATGGTTATCTTTTTTGGAAACCTCATCTCGTAGTGATCTAGGTGGATCTTGTTTATAATAAAAATTGATGTTCTCAAATGACAATGAAAATGTCTCTATGTCAACGACAAATTTCCAACGCAACTTGAATGGGTTCAAACAAACATCGTATGAGAAAGTTATGGCATGTTGACTAGACCATTGTTACACATTATTTCCGTCACCCTTATGATTGTTAATGATGTAAAACTATTTGTTTCCTTCAGAGGGGTCAGTGGCTTGAATTCCTGAAGAAAGAAGGAAGAAGAAATTTTACTAAGAGAAGAAGTTGTATTTTCCTTTGTAAAAACCCTATTAAAGAGGATTTTTGCAGACTGCTCTATGCACAGGGTGCAGAAATGCCTGATTTTCATAGGTTGTTCTATAACTAGGCTGTGTAGTTTCCGCATGTTGCACTATATCTAGGGTGCGGAAATTCCTGTACGTGAGAAAAATGATCATTTTCTCGATGCTTCTAGAAGGAGAAGCTTGTATGGTGAGTTGGCTTCCGAATGGTTTGGATCTTACTCACTTTCATAATTTAGTGGGATCATCCTAACTTCTTCACCTTATCCTCTTCAACTTATAAAAGGAGAGGAGCTCTCATGGAGAAATTTAGCTTGAGTTTGGCTTGAGATTGTTATCATGGTTAAATTGGATTTGAGCTTTGCTTTGTCAATATAGATTGTAAGTAGCTATTAGATCTATAGTCTCAGAATCATTGGAGAAAGAAGTGTGTGGGAAGCAAGGAACTATTAGAAGGAACCTGATGACATCAAGGCATCTGGTTGTATCTTTCTTCCACATTCTTTAATACATATATACTTTTCCTTCCTATATGAATGTTAGTTTTTCATATTGTATGATTCCTTGATCACGTACATAGTTTCATATCAAAGAGATTCTATTATTCTTTTCTTCGTTGGCTTGTGCTTATTTGCAAATATTTCTCCATAAACCTCATGACAGAGCTTGGATTGCATTGGTGAATTCAGATCTTCAATATTTAAAAGGTATGTTCTAGGTCCATTTCTCATTTAATAATTGAAATTTAAGGAGAGATTATTGTATTGTCTTGTTTTGTTCTAGTTTTGTAGTGAAGCTAGGGGGATTGATTTGTGTCCGCACTTAATAATTAGCCCAATAACAAAATTGGTGACCATACTAGGGAACAAATTGTTTTCCTAGTTTATATTTATTTCTTGTTTTGATTGTGTGGGTTTTTGTTTTCTGAGTCACTAGAAGATCCATCTTGACTTTTTGACCATTTGACTTCACTAGAAAACCTTCTTAACTTTTTAAGTTATTCCATTTTTGTTTGATTTCTGCACACTTTTTTGAGGGACAATGCGGTGACTTAAGGTTTCCACACCCTACCTATTTAGACCAGTGTGGAAACTTTGCACCCTACCCATATATGGCCTACAACAATCAAGGATTTTCTCACTGTGCTAATCTTCCAGCCTGCGACGATTGTGAAAAAAAAATGTATTTTAGTGGTTTTCGCTACCCAGATCTGTGATATGGTTCTAGGGTAATTTGTTGGGTCTAATTACAGTCTGCTTGACAAAATTTGAATATGATTTCATCCAACTTTTCCTTATTTTTTCTTTGTTTTCTTTTGAAAGATTTGATCTCTTCCTTTGAGTGTCTTTATGTTACAAAGTGTTGTTTTTTATCTAGAATTGTTTAGTGAAAGAACTTCTTTCTGGCGAGGTCGTGAATCATGTATTGGTGTACAGTCTCTTTGTCTCACTTCTTGAAGATATTGATATCAATGAGTTTAATAAAATTTTGGGACATTGTGCATGTGGGAATGATAAATATTTTCTCCTTCTCATAATATAGCTTTCATCAAACTAAAATATTTGCATTCTCATTTCTTTGCATTGTTTAGAGTCAGTCAAAATATCATCTAGTCCATGCCATTTTCTTCTTGAGTAACAACAACCTTAAAATAAAGCACTTATAAAAATTGATTAGACATTTTTATATTTTCTGGTAGAAAACCTACATTATATTAGTTGTAGGGATTTGGAATAGGTGTGCAATATAACTTTCCAAAGCTACAAAAAAACATATAATCTTGAGTTATGGAGCATTAAATCCACTTATTAGATTTTGTCCTGGGAAGCCCTTCTCACAGAAGGGTCAAACCTAAGGTCGCATTGAGATTGACAGAGTTACTCACCCTGATTTGTTGGTATTGGTGTAGAGATTGAACATGTTATAGGGGTCGCTTGAAAGGTATACCCACAAGGATGAGTGGAATCCTTTCAATTTGATTTCGAGCTAGATACCCTATCCTTGCATGTGGATCAGACTGTCGACTATTTCCCCAGGCATCACTGTAGTAGCTGGTAACCTTAGTGGCCTATCTCTTTAGGGTCTTTACATGAGGTGACTATGGAGGGGAAAGTATTCACGGTACCTAGAATCGACGTTGGCCAAATTCACTTGGGCTCCTCGGAGGGTATACCCGTGATTATGTGTGGGATCTTGCACCAAGGCATAAGTCAATTAAGTAGGTTGTCAACATAGCTTTTCCACCTGCTCTATCTCATCCCCTTCTTACATTGTCCTCATGACATTGGATTTCATCACCAACTAGTGTGTTCATTGTGAGAAGGTTTTGTTTTCCTGTTTGCTTACTATATTTTTAGCATGCGTTGTTTGTTTTCCCTAGAGGACTCTCGATTGGATATTTTTTTTTATGGCATCAGTTCCCAGAATGACCAATGAAGGAGCCCCTTTTCCAGGGTAACCTTTTGTTTTTCCTTCTTACAAAAACATTGGTCCTCCTCACATCGTTACTTTGAGCCTTCCAGGTCTCACAATTGGATTACCAATATGGTTGTTTTCTACTTATGTAATCCTGAATGCATCTAGTGCTTTGGTTGTAAGCACTTCCCCCCAAGAACATCAATCTCATGTTGATCCTTCACCTTCTTCACCAGTACGATATTCTTCACCTTCTTCACTTGCAAGGTATTCTTCCATTTCATCTTCTTTTCCAAGTGAAATCTATGAAGCTAGTAACCTGGTGGATAAGAAGAAGAAGAAAAGGAAGAATAAGAAGAAGAAAAATAAGGAAGGGTCCAAATTTCCAACTACTTCCAAACATGTTGGAAATAAACTAGTTACTATTAATCGTGTTGGGAGTGTTGATGATGCCAAGATCACCCAAATAACTCGTAAGCCCATGTACCCTTGCAGGATTTCTAATGGTAGCCATCTTCTTAAGGATTTCCCTGGTCTATCCAAGGTTATAGAAGCATGGTCTACACACCCTCACCAACCCATGTCATCAGCCTTTGAACAACATGTCGATGACCTCTCGTCAACTAGCCATGATACAGCTGGGAATAACAAAAGTAGAGTCAAGTTCCTATGTATGTTATGCAAAGGGAGCCATCTAACTCACCTTTTCTCTCATGTGGACGAAGCCTCAAAATTCCTGGAAGAAATGACTGTTTAACATCCTCAACTTCCAACTGCTTATCGCAAGCTTACTCTCGACCCACATGTAGTTGATGGAATGATCAATCTAGTCCCTTTATCGGTCAGTCTAGTTGATCATGTAGTCAATCTAGTCATGTCCTTAGTTGAACCAGTTGTCAAAGTGGTCGATTTGATCCCTTCCTTGGTTAATCCCACTATCCCATTAGAGACTGCAACCCGAGTGGTTGATTCAATCCCATCCTCAGTCGATACCACTCTCACTTTAGAGAGTGAAACCCAATTGGCCGATCCCTTTCCACCCGTCGACCCCATTCTGCCCTTGGAGAATGAAACCCAAGTGGTCAATATGATCTCGTCATCAATCGATCCTACTCTCCCTCTAAAGAGTAAACCTGATGCTCCTCAAGTTTTTCTTTTTGATACAGAATCTACCATGCTACGGGGATTACCTCCTTATCCCATAGAACCCCCTCCAAGTAATGATGGCATCCTTTTTTATTTGGGTGTGATAATTGGACCTCGTCTTCCCTCTCACATTCCTTTCAATGTTACAGTACCAGTTTGTGGTTGGGGCATTCCTCAGACATTGAGAGACGAAGGTTCGTCCATTAGTAATGTGTCCTCTCTCGCTTGGTGAGCTTTGGGTTATCCTCATCTTATGTCGGTTACCCAATTTTTTTTTCTTTTAATAGAATAACAAGTCACCCTTTAGGGATCCTTCGTCAGCTTCCTATAACTTTGGGAGGGAAAAATGTCTTTGTTGATGTCATGGTAGTCTAAGACCCTTTGTATTTCTATTTAATCCTTGGGCGTGATTATGTCTATGCCATGAAATTTATTGTGTCCACACTTTTTTGGGTGATATCTTTCTCGCAGGATGGAAGAATGGTGACTATTGATCAACTTTCATTCGTTGACCCTGACTTGACCATCAACTCAATCACCTCCTTGAACAATTCTTATATGCAGATGGTATCACCCCCGCAATAGGTCAATTATGTGGTGCTATCTCCCATGCATTCAGCTACCCATGCAGATGAGCCCCTCATTGTAAACTCACTCTCTTATGACTTAGATCTGGTAGTTGACATGGTGACCTCTAGGTAGGGCTATTGGATCTTGACCTCCTTACCCCTATCGCGACCCTCGACATGTGTTCCTTCCAAAGTGTGTTTCTTCCATCAAGTGAGGATCTCTTGGAGGCCATGACCGAGTTTTGTCCCTTGACATGTTGTCCTTACAGAGCATTGTCCTCTTGGAAGCCATTATCAACAAGAGTGTTGAGCATGGTTTTCTGATTTTAGGCTCATTAAAAAATAAAACCATCTATGAGCATGGTTTTCTGATTTCAATCTCATTGAAAAATGAAACCATCATTGAGCATGATTTTCTGATTTCAAGCTCGTTAAGAAATGAAACCAACTATGAGCATGGTTTTCTGATTTCAAGCTCATTAAAAAATAAAACCAGCTATGAGAATGGTTTTCTGATTTCAATCTCATTGAAAAATGAAACCATCTTTGAGCATGATTTTCTAATTTCAAGCTTGTTAAAAAATGAAACCATCTATGAGCATGGTTTTCTAATTTCAATTTCGTTAACAAATGAAACTAGTTATGAGGATAGTTTTTTTTCATCTATGTGGCAACCTCGTTAAAAAATGAAACAAAGTTTATGACCATAGTTCCCATTTCTATGTCAAGCTCATTAAAAAATAAAATAGAGGTCTGGGGATCGAACCTGGATTCTAGAGCATAATTCTTGTTTCTATGTCAAGCTCATTAAAAAATGAAATAGATTTTTTCCCCTCTTCGATTGAGTCAAGTACTTCGTTACGTATAGTATTTGAAGCTTATTTTCATCCTCGTATTCCATTAGATGAATTGAATCTTGGGGGGAAATGCTTTCAGCCTCTAGACTTCATGTTGAAGTTAAGTCGTTGGTTTATTAAGCTAGGGGCTAAGTACCAACCATCCCCGTGTTATGCGTTGGGAAGTCCAAGCATAGTTTTCTATGGTTCAAGATTGTGTAAAAATGAAACCACTTACCTCAAGCATAGTTTCTTCTGGTTCAATCTTGTCTAAAAATGAAACTAGGTCCGAGCATAGTTTTGGCTAGATTTAAACTTGTGTAAAAATAAAATCTATCCCAAGCATAGTTTTGTTTTGTTTTAAATCTTTCCTAAAAATGAAAAAAATCTGGAGCTTAGTATTTATTCTATCTCATGCTCGTAAATACATGAGAATAAGTTACTTAGCTTAGTATTTTTTCTTTCTTGTGCTCGTAAATACTTGAGAATGAAACCGAGTAAAATTTTATCACTTTTTCAAACTTGTAAAGGTTATACTAAAAAGGAACCCTTGGAGTCTCCTTTAAGCTCTTTTCAGACTCTCTAAACATGAAAATATTGTTGAGCGGTCTTGTTCTTTTCACGCTCGTAAACATATTTGAAGAAAACATTTGATGGGCGAAATATTATCACTTTTTTGGTCTCGTCAAATTAACTTACAAAAAAGGAACTTGTGGAGTCCTCTTTAAGTGTTTTTCAGACTCTCTAAACATGAAAAACCCCTGATTTTTCTCTCTTTAGATTCGTTAAACAAACATTGAAAGACCCATATGGAACCGAACCACTACTTCTTAGGGTTCATTAAACATACTCCGAGGGACTCGTCTGAAGGATGAGCTTATGTTACAAGCATATGTTATCCTCCCCAAGCTCGCGTAAAAATAAATAGGTACTCACCAGAAATGGTGGGGGGGAATTTGAGAAAGAAATATATCTAAACCTGTATTCTATGGAAGAGTCGTTTTTGAACATGACACCCTTTCACTCGCCTTGTGTCTAGGTTGGAAAATCCACTTCTCTCCTCATCATACTCCTTTATAAGATTACAAATTGGTCTGTGATCCATGTTGTTGAGTGAGTGTTTCCAAGACAAATTTTGTGTCATCAATATGTTCAAAGAGAAGTTCAACCCGGAAAGCCTTCTATTGCGTTGACCATTCTGTAGTCCTTAAGCCTTTTATTGCATCGTCCATCCCTGAGTCAGTCCTGAATCACTTGGTACTCTGATCTATATCAAATCTTGTTATATATTTCATGTCATTGATGTGTGATACATTAAGGCCCTCCTATGACGAGTATTTTTCTGTCGACTTCAACTCATTATCCAGGAATTAGACTTAGAAACTGATTGGTACCTTGGAACTTGCATGCCTCAATGACAGTTTTCCTCGCTTTCGACAACGAGTTTTCATTATTGACCCCTAATCGGGAGATTCCTTCAAGTGTTTGACTTCATCTCATTAGTTTGCACCCATTGGATTGTACTGGTGTACCTTGGGATTCATTGACATTAATGGTGATTTCCCTCGCATTTATTAATAGTATCCATTAATGACTAATAATCAAGTGGTTTATACCATGTTCGAATTTAGCACATGTATTCACATGGTTAGATTTGTACTATAGATTGGTGGAGATGAAGAACCTAGATCCTTTCTAACAGAATTAGGTTGGGTTGGAGTATATTCAGTGTATTGTTACATAGATCCACATTGTATGTCTCATGGATATGTTCAAATTTGAGTCTTTAACACATAGATTCATAGTGTATTTTTGGTGGTTATGTTTAGATTTGAGTCATATTGGCATGGATCCAGATTGTATGTTTGGTGTCCATGACCTATCTTACTTGACATGGATCTTTGCATGTTAGCATTTATGCTTTGAGTAATTTGTGTTCTGATTATGTGAATGCCTACCTTATTGATGATATATTATTGTACTTCATTTTCCTTGTTTGTTGGAAGGTTTTCGACCGACTGTTCCTTGTTCCCTACACACACTTGACAAAGTATTTCAGCTATCGCTTTGTTCTAACTTCATACTTTGGGGGGCTCTTTGTTACACATTATTTTCATCACCCTTATGACCGTTAATGATGTAAACCTATATGTTGCCTTCAAAGGGGTCAGTGGCATGAATTCCTGAAGAAAGAAGGGAGAATAACTTTTACTAAGAGAAGAAGTTGTATTTTCCTTTGTAAAAACCCTATTAAAGAGGATTTCTGCAGGCTGCTCTATACATAGGGTGCGGAAATGCCTGCTTTCCATAGGTTGCGCTATAGCTAGGCTATAGAGTTTCCACAGGTTTCACTATAGCTAGGGAGAGGAAATTCCTATATGTGGGAAAAATGAGCATTTTCTCGATTCTTCTAGAAGGAGAAGCTTCTATGGTGAGGTGGCTTCCAAACGGTTTGGATTTTACTCGCTTTCATGATTTAGTGGGATCATCCTAACCTCCTCACCTTATCCTCTTCATCTTATAAAAGGAGAGGAACTCTCGTGGAGAAAGTTAGCTTGAGTTTGGCTTGAGATTGTTTGCTTGGTTAGATTGTCTTTGATCTTTTCTTTGTCAAGATAGATTGTAAGTAGCTATCAGATCTATAGTCTCAGAATCGTTGGAGAAAGAAGTTTGTGGGAGACAAGGAACTATTCGAAGAAACCTGATGACATCAAGGCATCAGGTTGTATCTTTCTTCCACATTCTTTAATACAGATATACTTTTCTTTCCTATATGAATGTTATTTGTTCATATTGTATGATTCCTTGATCACGTACATAGTTTCATATCAAAGAGATTATGTTATTCTTGTCTTCGATGGATTGTGTTTATTTCCATATATTTATCCATAAGCCTCATGACGGATGTTGGATTGCATTGGCAAAGTCAGATATTCAATATTTAAAAGGAATGTTCTAGATCCATTTCTCATTTGATAATTGAAATCTAAGGAGAGAGTAGTGTATTGTCTTGTTTTTTCTAGTTTCGTAGTGAAGCTAGGGGGATTGATTTGTGTCCCCACTTAACAATTAGCCTGATAACAACCATACATGTTGAAATATTGTAACAAGGATAAGTGTCTTGGCTTGGGAAAGGTGCCATGCAAGGAAAAGACACATGATTTAATTTATCTCCAAGTCATTGAGAAATTAACTACTTGTTAGGTTAACTACTTTCTTGAAGTTAACCTCTTGTGACGTTAACCACTTGCTAGAAGTTAACAACTTCTTAAATTGGCCACTTGCTAGAATTTAACTAATTGTTAAGTTAACCATTCAACTGGAGATTTATAAGCAAGTGAAGTGACTTGAGAAAATCATTGAGTTGGTGAGTGACACAAAGTGGGTTTCGACTGCATATCAGAGTTGAAAAGGGTTTCAACTTCATATCAGATTTGAAGAGGGTTTCGAATGCATATCAGAGTTGAAGTGGGTTTATTTCTTAAGTATAGGAGTAGAGAAAGAGATTGAAAGGATCTCATCCTTCATCACCTTGCACATTTGTGGAAAACATAGGGTTATAGGTCGATTTTTAGGTTTGCAGATTGAGGGGTTTGTGGGAGATCAAGGGGGGTGAGTTTAGGGGTTGAGTTACAACCATAATAGGAAGAGATAGAAGCTAGAATACACCATCCATATTTATTCAACCCATGCCCAGTCCATGTGATGGAAATCTGGTCCCCCAGTTGTCATACCAGTACTATACAACATCTGTACTTACCTCTAGGAGGGTCGTACATGATGAGGAAGACAAGTCATGACTCAAAAATCCATGCAGATTTTTCTGTGGCGAAGTGTCACTACTATATATTGGAAAAATTGTGACGAAAGTACTCTTTCATTGCAAAATTCAAGAGAAGAAGTTCAATTTTTCAATTTTGAACTAAATACACCCCATATTCGATGCTCTATCGACGGAACCAAACTTTCATATATTTTGAGACGATCATCAAAATGGTGGACTATTGTCTCTATTTCGAAAAACTTGTGTTTTATTCACAAGAGCGATGCTCACTATGGACTGTTACACTTTTTGATACTATCCATTATACATTTTGACAAATTCTAAATTGATATAGTCAACATTTGTCGCAAGAGTGACGAATTGACCATTATAACCATTCATGTCTTCGATAAAGTGTCCTAAATATAACAAATAAATAGGTAATATATATGTGTGTGTGTGTGTGTGTGTGTGTGTCACGGTCATCACAATTGCAACGATTGTGACCTAAATTGACTTATAAATATTTGATGATTTAAATATGTTGTGAAAATATTGCTATAACAACGATGGTTCCGAAAGGTTATTTTCATGTGGAAGTTGTGCAGAAGAATGTCGCAGAATATAGTTAGAGGTGGGGAAAAAAGTAAAGTGGGTGGAAAGGGTGATGGTAGATGTTATTTCCCTTGCAAAAAATGTTGCATCATACATCCCTTAATAATTTTAGTAGCGACAACTACAAAACATTGTAGGAAATATGGGCACATTGATGGTAGATCGAATGAATATCATCCCATGGTAATTATATATGTTTTTATTTTGTCAATTTTATATAACATTATATATATGTATATATATTGTTTGAATGTTTGTTATAGTATACACTAATTTTGCATGATTGTTTGTAATTGTAAAGTTAGAGTTTCCCTCTAACTTTCCACAGAATATTGCACCAAGTATTAGTAGAAATGATGTTGTACGAGATGAGGAACATCATGACCAAGCAAATGAGGATCTCATGGAAGAAGGTGAATTAACAAATCAAGTTAATGATCCCATGGAAGAATATGATGGGACAAATCAAATGATGCAAGATTTTTTTTTGCATCAAGATGAAGATGGGGACAATGCTAGTATTTATGATGAACCTCTATTAGAAAAGGCAAATAAATGACTTTATGAAGGATCAAGAGCAAATCTTATCTCCGCTAAATTGTTGCTAGTGAACTTAAAGGTTATGAATAATTTTTTGAATACTTGTATGACACGGATCCTAAGGTATGTAATATGTTTCATCTCATATTATACATAAATTCTGATTTTACACTATTTGTTTTTAGTTTTAATTAATGTGTAAAATAAGAATGCAACTTTTATGATTAATATTCTTACATTAGCTAGTTATTTGTTTTGGTGTAGATTGTTAGGTGAATTTTTGTTACCATCGTCAAATATTTTACCTCACACATATCGAGGTTTGCATGCCATTATCAAAGACATTGAAATGGATTATCAAACTATAGATGCATGTCCTAATGACCATATTATATATTATGGACAACATGCTTAAAAAAAAATGTTCACAATGTCTTATCAGTAGATATTGAACTGATAATTTAACAAAAAGGGTGCCTCGAAAGGTTCTTCGTCATATTCCCATAATTTCACGTTTGCAGTGATTGTTCAGGTGTGAAAGCATAGCACAAATTATGGATTATCATGCATGTAACATAAGTGGATATGGTGTTCTTTGAATGCCTGTCAATGGTTCTACATTCAGGCAAATTGAGGGAAAATGGGCAGATTTCAAAGATGAACCTCTTAATGTTAGGATCTCATTGGAAGTTGACGATGTTAATCCATTCATAGAGCTTAGGTCTATTTACTCAATGTGGCCTATTTTTGTTATCAACAATATCATTCCTCCTTGGATGTCAATAAAGAGGGAGCACATAATGTTGACAATGATTGTTCCAGGTATTTGTTTACATTAATTTTTTGAATGTAACATTTTCATTTGTTTCAAGTTTTGCATAATATCTTTTGTTTATTTATTTACTTATATATATATTACATGATATCATTCCTAGAGTAATTCTGTGTAATTTCAAACAATTAGGTAAGTACCAGGTTAAATATATTGTTATCACTAAAATTTCATCTGCAAATGGTTACAATAATTCAACATTGTCAAATAGTTATGAAGTCATCCATGGACCTGAATTAACACAAAAGCATTCATAAAGGGTCAAAAACTATATAAATAGTGAAAAAATTGAGGGGCTCTATGAAGACATTAGGTGCACGCACACATGCGCGAAACAAAAACACATGATTCGCGCACATGCACATGATGCACGACTGTTGTAGAAAAAATCCGCACACTTGAGAAACGATGCATTTATGAGAGTGGTCGGTCTCCCACCCACTTCTGGTTCAACTTCCAAGTTGATTTGACACTCAAATCTGGACTAGATTCGACTAGATGGGTGGTCAAAGACCTAGAAATTCCCTAATTAGCCTCTTTACACACTACAAACTAGTTGAACAATAACCCAAAGGAATGCTATAAAAACACCATGGATACACTTCATTTTTC
>JZKD02S0241145.1:33978-72714 GCA_000966675.3 Picea glauca | reverse complement strand
ATAATGTTGACAATGATTGTTCCAGGTATTTGTTTACATTAATTTTTTGAATGTAACATTTTCATTTGTTTCAAGTTTTGCATAATATATTTTGTTTATTTATTTACTTATATATATATTACATGATATCATTCCTATAGTAAGTCTATGTAATTTCAAACAATTAGGTAAGTACCAGGTTAAATATATTGTTATCACTAAAATTTTGTCTGCAAATGGTTACAAGAATTCAACATCATCAAACAGTTATGAAGTCATCCATGGACTTGAATTAACACAAAAGAATTCATAAAGGGTCAAAAACTATACAAATAGTGAAAAAATTGAGGGGTGCTATGAATACATTGGGCACGTGCACACATGCGTGAAACAGAAACAAATGATTCGCACACGTGCACACGATGCGTGACTATTGTAGCAAAAAGCCGCACACTTGAGAAACGACGCATTTATGAGAGTGGTCGGCCTCCCACCCACTTCTGATTCAACTTCCAAGTTGATTTGACACTCAAATATGGACTAGATTCGACTGGATGGGTGGTCAAAGACCTAGAAATTCCCTAATTAGCCTCTTTACACACTACAAACTAGTTGAACAATAACCCAAAGGAATGCTATAAAAACACCATGGATACACTTCATTTTTCAAGGAATTTCATAGCAAAGTTATGCTTCCATTATTCTCTTGAGGACTCTTCTATCCTTATACTCTTGGCAATGATAGTTTATGTAAACCATGTATGACATACTATCAACAAGATACTAAAGTTATGGGATGACATCACAATGTATGACATATGTAAACCAATTGGGGAGAAGAAATTTAAATTTTGTGGAATACTTTTATGGACAATTCATGATGCCCCTGGACTAACACATTTTTGTGGTATGTAGCATTCTAATATTTCTCTTTAATACTATATAATTTTTAAATGTTATCATGGTGCATGTTTAATTTTTATATAATCTCATCGTATAATTGACATTAATCCATTTGTTGTAGGTCTTCAAAAAAAGGGTAAATTTTCATGTCCATTTTGTGGCCTTAATATGAAGTATCGTCATTCAAAAAGTTTAGGAAAGATGGTGTTTGATGAGTATAGGCAGCTTCTTCCTAAGAACCATAGGTATCATACTACTGAAAAATATATTTTCAATGGGAAAGAAGAGACTAGTTTAAAACCACGAAGAATGGCACCTCACCTATGGAGGTTGGAATATAATAGAAATCATCTAGGTACTCAATTTAATAATGTATCGTAGATCATGTAATGTTTTGAATGTTTATTTTAATCACTAAATTTATTTTACCGTATTTGATAATTATTTTTGTGATTTCTTTTATGCTTCATGAAGGTCGCAATCATCATGAAGGTATTAATAATGGGCTTCCAAGAGGAATGAAATGTTATCCCACTCAATTCATGAGGTTTCCCTACTATGATGAGATAAAAATAACTCATTTTTTTGATACAATGCATATCAGGTAGAATGTGACTGAAACGTTATGGAAAATCATAGATGGTAGGAGGGACAAAGAAAAGATTGTCAAAATTTGTATTGACATTTGGGAAGCCAATCATGCAATGCAAAGTGTGATATGATATTCAAATAGATCATATGGAGTACTAGACCGAAATAACCTTCCATGGTTATTAACAGAGCAACAAAGCAATGATGTAAAAGGGGTCATTCAAAGAACTAAATTTCCCATGGGTTTTGCTTCAAACATAAATAATATCTTAACGAAGAAAGGTGAATTTGGTGGGGTAAAAACACATGATTGGCATACCTTCATTAAGTTAATAATTTTGGTGTACATATTTATATATATTGTCCTTATACATCTTTTATTTTTTATATTTTTTCTTGTCTACCTTGGTCGAAACAAATAACGATTCATTTTTTTGTTACAGTATGTTATACCGCTATCTCTCCCAAACTACTTTGACAAAAACGTCAAACAAGTTACATATGATATTGGAAAATACATGAGGTAAGTGGTTGTGATTTATATGCAAAATTTTCTTTCAAATTATTGTTGTACTTAATGAGAAATGTTTTACCTGCAATATAATATATTATATTATGTTATGTTGAAACATGTTATTTTGTTGTGTCGTGATCTCATGTAGATGGTTGTCATTGAAAGAAATACATGAAGATGATATAAAGTATTGGAAGAGAGAAATTCCTCATCTAATGTGTGAAATGCAAAAGAATATACCTCCAACATTTTTCAATGGACAAGAGCACTACCTCATGCACCAAGTTGAGGAGATTGAAATTTGTGGACCCGTTCACAGAAGGTCAATGTGGATGGTGGAGATGCACTTGAAATGATTGAAGGCGTTGGTTAGACAAAGATCACGTCTTGAGGGTTCTATGGTGGAGGGATATATGGTATATCAATCCATGGTGTATATTAGTCAGTACCTTCCTAAATTAGTAGTGCCAAATATGTATGCAATGGATCGCATTTGGGATGCGAACTCCATCAAAAAATTTGAAGATTAGGAGCATCTATTGGGGCAAGGTAGAATGAAAAAAATGAGAGGTAATATATTAATAATTGTGAAAATTTATATTAATAATACATATAAAATTTTGTTTTTTCTGTAGATGATCATACGCATTAATATATTAATATAATTTATTTCATAAATTATTAATATTTATAATTACCTGCATATTGGGTGTTATAACTAATATTTAATATTGGTGAATTATGATTTTTTGATTCAGTTGCTCAAGAGTGGGATGCACTGCATTTATACATTGCAAATAAACTTGACTAGATGAATGTATGGATTGAAATATGTAAGTGACATAATGGAGGTAGGTTATCATGGAAACGACTGTTTGAATTGGTTAGAGAAGCTTGTCGTGATGGAGATGTCAATGTTATGTAGAGGGAAATTGATTTATCATATAGTTTGAAAGATGGACGGGCAAGAAAATTCACACATTTTATTCAGTTATTTTATATTATATTAATGTGACAGCATGTGTACCAATATTTTTCAGATACTTTCGAAGTTATATAAATATATCTTAATTTATTAATTGACAATGCATCTTTTACATATCTGACATATTGCAGTTGAAACACCATAATGATATATGGTACAATGGTCATAAATTTTGCATCAAAAAATTCGATGAAACCAGGAAAAATTTTGATCGTGGGATAACTGCAATATTCTAGGTTACTAATGTTTCCTCTAGGAGTGACAAATATCATCGAGAATATGAAGATAGATAATATGGGTATCTAAACTATATACTTGAGTGTGACTTTAATTACTTCAAATTAGTTATGTTTGATGTCAAATGGTATAGGTTACCAAGGCATGAACACGATGAGGAAAGAACTGTTATTAAACATGCCAACGAATTTCCAATGATTAAAACAATGGTGTTTGAAAGAAAACATGATCGCTATGTTTTTTCAAGACAGTGTGAAAAATCATTTTACTCAAATGTTCCAGATGAAAGGGATTGGTCATTTTCTGTTAGATATGATCCAAAAGGAATGCCAATTAATTATACTCATTTACAAGAAGAAGATAGTGTTGAAGATCAAGAAGATGATTCGACAGATCAGACAGAGATGAAAGATAATGGAGGATCGACATATGAAGAAGACAAAAAATATCATGATCAAGCTGTAGGATACAATATTGCAATTCTTGATGATGATTTCGATGAAAATATGGTAAAAAATGACATTGATGAAGATAATGATATCATCAATCCTTTCAACATTGTTTCTAAACCAGATGATGATACAAATGTCGATATCGATGAAGAAGATCAAGATATAGAATAAGGATGATTACACAGATGTTGAGGTTGGATTAGGTACGTGACTATATAATATTTTAATTTGTGTGAGTTATTCTCTTAAAATAATTTACTTATAATGTCATGGGCTAATTACATGTTTTTAAGTTTTATGCAACGTTTTTATATCCTATGTTACATGTTGTTTAATTATTATGTGACACCTGAAAATAGTTGTCAATATACTAAAGTAATTGGTAGACTAAAATATCATTTAGAAACACATAATTTCATGTACCTTCACTAATTTTTGTTTTTGTAGATTCTATGCATGAATCTTGATAGGACATTGCTTTCGATTATTTTCTATTTTATAGATTGGGTTTTGGGGATGAATTGAGAGTGATGTGAGGGGGAGGGGAGGGGACATATGAGCTTCCACCTTCACTTGGTTGGCCTTGTTCAGTATAGGATAAATTATTCTTGAAACCAAGAGAATCTCTTTCATTTTTATACCATCATGATCATATAAGATTTCATCAATATTGTTGTCATGGTATTGCATTAATGAATTTTCGATGAATGTGTTTGTCATTTCTATAAAAAAAATTAATGTATATACAATGTATCTGTATATAGGAATTTCTATAGGTTCTACATTAATGTATATACAATGTATATGTTTCATAGTTGTGATGAAAAATCCCTCTTTTTCGCTTATTGCTTAATCAACACCATAAAAATACTAGAAGCAGGCAACAATGACATGTGAATGGGGCCAACATTGAAATTTTTTCAAACTATATCTGTATGCATTGAAATTTGTAACGGATAGACTATTCACATGCCTTAACGATATGGGAGGGTTTTTGGACTCCAATTTCACTCACACACACTCTTTCTTCCATCATCATATCATCATGTAAACCATAAACCCTATTTTTCATATGTTCTAGTAGATATGTTAATGATTCCAATTTTCATATTTATATTTGACTCAAGGTCCGTCTAGCTTGCAAAGTATCAAATTTTAATTTCAAGTTGATAAACCAAATATGAAATGAATCCAAGCATCATTTTATATGTTCGCAAGAGAGACGAATGAAAATAATATTGCAATGAATTAGCTATACTATCAATGAAAAAAGTTCGTCGATAGTATAGCTAATTCATCGCAAGAATATTGTGTCTAATTTGAATGGTGTTACATGGTTTATAAGTAGTGTAGGGATTATATTATGGTTCAATGTAATGTATTGTATAATAAAAATCTCTATGCCAAACCTCAAAATGGATAGTACCATATCTTGTTCATAATAAAAATATTCTTTGTCATATGTTTCCTTTGTGGTGGCTCAAGCCCTCAGTACACATGATTCCTGATAATGAAATGTAACAATTTGACTATTGAATGATAGTGTTATGTCACCCATGGTTAAGGAAATAACTTAAGGTTCTTAGGTCCTATTTGAATCTTCTTATAATTGAGATTCATTACATAGTCCTTGAAAAAAGAAAAATGACATATGTAGCGAATATTAATTTGGTCTTTGTGTGGGACATTTTATGCGATTATTATGTTTTGTACAAAAATAATGGATCTTGAGGACTACACCATGGTCAAGGAATGAGAAACAAGGAACAAGGAATGACGAACACAGAACAAGGAACAAGGTACGGGAATTTTACTAGGACTAGACACCGGCAACAGTGACCTGTCAGTGGGGCCATCATTGAAATTTTTTCAAACAGTTTCTGTATGCACTAAAATTCGTCATGGATAGACTATTCACATAACTTAAACATATGGGAGGGTTTCTAGACTTAAATTTCAATCACACACCCACTTTCTTCCATCATCAATTCATCATGTAAACCATAAACCCTAATTTTCTTTCAAGTACACGATTTGGTTGATGCAAGTTTTAAGTTTTACATTAATGTATATAAAATATATATTTGTCATATTTGTGATGAAAAATCCCTCTTTTTTGTTGATTTCTTAATCAACACCATACAAATACTAGAGGCGGGCAACAATGACATGTGAATGGGGTCAACGCTGAATTTTTTTCAAACTGTATCTGTATGCATTGAAATTTGACATGGATAGACTATTCACATTCCTTAATTATATGGGATGGTTTATGGACTCAAATTTCACTCACACACACTCTTTATTCCATCATCGTATCATCATGTAAACCATAAACCCTACTTTTCATATGTTCTAATAGGTATGTTAATGATTCCAAATTTCATATTTGTATTTGACTCAAGGTCCAGCTAGCTTGCAAAGTATCAAATTTAAATTTCAAGTTTATAAACCAAATACGAAATGAATCCAAGAATCATTTAATATTACCACAAGAAAGACGAATGTAAATAATCTTGCGACGAATTAGCTATACTATCGACGAAAAATGTTCGTCGATAGTATAGCTAATTCGTCGCAAGAATATTGTGTTTAATTTGAATGGTGTTACATGGTTTGAAAGGAGTGTAGGGATTATATTATGGTGAAATTTAATGTAATACATAATAACAGTCTCTATGCCAAACCTCAAAATGGATAGTACCATATATTGTTCATAACACAAATATTCTTTGTTATATGTGTCCTTTCTGGTGGCTCAAGCCCTCAGTACACATGATGCCTGACAATGAAATGTAGCAATTTGAATATCGAATGATAGTTTTATGTCACCCATGGTTAAGGAAATAACTTAATTTTCTTAGGTCCTATTTGAATCTTCTTAGAATTGAGATTCGTTACATAGTCCTTGAAAAGAGACAAAAGACTTATGTAGAGAATATTAATTTGGTCTTTCTGTGGGACATTTTATGCCATTACTATGTTTTGTAAAAAAATAATGGATCTTGGGGAACACACCATGTTCAAGGAAAATAGAACAAGGAATAAGGAATGAGAAACGAGGAACACAGAACAAGAAACAAGGAACACAAATTGTACTAGGACTATACACTGACAACAGTGACATGTGAATGGGTCCAATGTTGAAATTGTTTCAAACAGTTTCAGTTTGAACTTAAATTTTTCATGGATAGACTATTCACATTCCTCAATTATATGGGATGGTTTATGGACTCAAATTTCACTCACACATCAACTTTATTCCATCATCAATTCATCATGTAAACCATAAACCCTAATTTTCTTTCAAAGTACACAGTTTGGTTGATGCAAGTTTTAAGTTTTCATCAGTATTTATTCATTTTTATTTAAGGTTCTAAATTAATGTATATACAATGTATATATGTCATAGTTTTTATGAAAATTCCCTTTCTTTTGTTGATTTCTTAATCAACACCATAAAAAAAATCGAGGCATGCAACAGTGACATGTGAATGGGGCCAACGTTGAAATTTTTTCAAACTGTATCTGTATGGATTGAAATTTGACATGGATAGACAATTTGTATGCCTTAAATATATGGGAGGGTTTATTGACTCAAATTTCACTCACACGCACTCTTTATTCCATCATCATATCATCATGTAAACCATAAACCCTATTTTTCATATGTTCTAGTAGATATGTTAATGATTCCAAATTTCATATTTGTATTTGACTCAAGGTCTAGCTAGCTTGCAAAGTATCAAATTTTAATTTCAAGTTTATAAACCAAATATGAAATGAATCCAAGAGTCATTTAATATCTCTTCAAGAGAGACGAATGTAAATAATATTGCGACGAATTAGCTATACTATCGACGAAACATGCTCGTCGATAGTATAGCTAATTTGCCATAAGAATATTGTGTCTAATTTTAATGGTGTTGCATGGTTTGCAAGGAGTGTAGGGATTATATTATGGTGAAATTTAATGTATTCTATAATAAAAGTGTCTATGCAAAACCTCAAAATGGATAGTACCATATCTTGTTCATAAGACAAATATTCTTTGTTATATGTTTCCTTTCTGGTGGCTCAAGCCCTCAGTACACATGATGCCTAACAATGAAATGTACCAATTTGAATATTGAATGATAGTTTTATGTCACCCATGGTTAAGGAAAGAACTTAATGTTCTTAGGTCCTAATTGAATCTTCTTAGAATTGAGATTCGTTGCATAGTCCTTGAAAAGAGACAAAAGACTTATGTAGAGGATATTAATTTAGTCTTTGTGTGAGACATTTTATGCCATTAGTATGTTTTGTAAAAAAATAATGGATCTTGAGGAATACACCATGTTAAAGGAACATGGAATAAGGAATAAGGAACAAGAAACGAGGAACACAGAACAAGGAACAAGGAACGGAAATTTTACTAGGACTAGACACTGACAACAATGACCTGTGAATGGGGCCAACATTGAAATGGTTTCAAACTGTTTCAGTATGAACTAAAATTTGTCATGGACAGACTATTCACATGAATTAATGATATGGGAGGGTTTCTGGACTCAAATTTCACTCACACATCCACTTTCTTCCATCACCAATTCATCATGTAAACCATAAACCCTAATTTTCTTTCAAAGTACACAGTTTGCTTGACGAAACTTTTAAGTTTTCGTCAATATTTCTTCATTTTTATTTCGAGTTCTACATTAAT
The DNA here is from genome assembly GCA_000966675.3 of Picea glauca. Classification (NCBI taxonomy): domain Eukaryota; kingdom Viridiplantae; phylum Streptophyta; class Pinopsida; order Pinales; family Pinaceae; genus Picea; species Picea glauca. The sequence continues at coordinate 64,348 of JZKD02S0241145.1, read as the reverse complement.
GTATATACAATGCATATATTTCATATTTGTGATGAAAAATCCTTTTTTTTTTTTTATTTCTTAATCAACACCATAAAAACACTAGAGGCATGCAACCGTGACATGTGAATGGGGCCAACGTTGAAATTTTTTCAAATTGTATCTGTATGGATTGAAATTTGACATGGATAAACAATTTGTATGCCTTAACGATATGGGATGGTTTATGGACTAAAATTTCACTCACACGCACTCTTTATTCCATCATCATATCATCATGTAAACCATAAACCCTATTTTTCATATGTTCTAGTAGATATGTTAATGATTTCAAATTTCATATTTGTATTTGACTCAAGGTCCAGCTAGCTTGCAAAGTATCAAATTTTAATTTCAAGTTGATAAACCAAATATGAAATGAATCCAAGCATCATTTGATATCGTCGCAAGAGAAACGAATGTAAATAATCTTGTGACAAATTATCTATACTATCGACGAAAAAAGTTTGTCGATAGTATAGCTAATTCGTCGCAAGAATATTGTGTCTAATTTTAATGGTGTTACATGGTTTTCAAGGAGTGTAGGGATTATATTATGGTGAAATGTAGTGTAGTCTATAAGAACAATATCTATTCGAAACCTCAAAATGTATAGTACCATATCTTGTTCATAACATAAATATTCTTTGTTATATGTTTCCTTTGTGGTGGCTCAAGCCCTCAGTACACATGATGCCTAACAATTAAATGTAGAAATTTGAATATTGAATGATAGTGTTATGTCACCCATGGTTAAGGAAATAACTTAGGGTTATTAGGTCCTATTTGAATCTTCTTAGAATTGAGATTCATTACATAGTCCTTGAAAAAAGACAAAAGACTTATGTAACACATATTAATTTGGTCTTTCTGTGGGACATTGTATGCCATTAGTACGTTTTGATAAAAAATAATGGATCTTGGGGACTAAACCATGGTCAAGGAATGAGGAACGAGGAACACAGAACAAGGAACAAGGAATGTAATTTGTACTAGGACTAGACACCGACAACAATGACCTTTGAATGGGGCCAACATTGAAATTTTTTCAAACAGTTTCTGTATGCACTAGAATTTGACATGGATATACTATTTGCATGCCTTAACGATATGGGAGGGTTTATGGACTCAAATTTCACACACACATCCACTTTATTCCATTATAAATTCATGGATGATCTCAAATATTATGTGGGGACATCATACATCCTTGAGTCTTGAAACCCTCCCATACCATCAAGGCATGTGTCTGGTCTAACCATGTCGAATTTTGATGCATATAGGAACATATGGAAGAAATTTCAACGTTGGCCACATTCAATGCTCACTATGCAGGGTGGTGCATGACATTTGTGGTCAGTTCCTGGCTAGGTATGAGGAAAAAAGGGTTTTTTTTTAGAGTTTTTAGTTGAGACAACGAAAGAGGGTCATTGGGTAAAATGGAGTCAACAGGGTAAAGCTGTAAAATGAGGGAATACCTGAGATCATATGCAACTAGGAAATGAATCCATGTCAGTAGAACCTTATAGTTTGTGATATGGAAAATAAGAATAGGTTAGGGTTAAATCTGAATGCAGAGTAGAGCTTATCTGAATTATAAATTCAAATTTCATAAGAAAACATAAATATTGTTTAAAGACAGAATAGGGTGTATGAGACAAATCCTGAGCATAATATTCTTATAAACAATCTAGAAAGAAACATTATATGGAAAAAGAGAATAAAAAGTTACATCAAGAAAGAACTTCAACACATGATCATGACACAAGAATATGGAAACTAAATGTCTTTATATTCATACCCAAAAGTCACTAACAACATGTTGAATCATCTTTACCATGGATGGTGATACTTCGATACCATCCTTGCCTTCAGGTCCCTCGAAGTCAAACCCCCCTTTGGACTGTGGCCTCTATAGGCTTATATAATATTAACAAAATAGTTTCAGATCCTCAAATGATGGATCTAAAAATTAAAAGTGTTTTCAAAGTCTATCTCATTACAAAATTCTAGGAGATAGATCCTAGTGTTAAGGGATCGAATCCCTATTAAAAATATGTTCTTCGACATCTGCATAGCCTTGTTGGATGATGATAAGGATGCTTTAAATATTTCACTGACACCTGAGCCATGAATCAATTATATTCAACCAAAATAGAATCATCTTTGAACCTTTCTCCTTTGTATTTTCCTTAAAATCTGAAAAAGATATTCCTTCTCATCTATTTTGGAGTTGGGACACATCTGCAAGTCTCCTCAAGTGATATGGTAGTAAATGGATCTGATATGGGAGAACATGTTTTCATTTTTTCCATCTTTTTACTTTCAGAAGCTAACACGTATAGAACAAAGTCGATTTAGCTGCCGAAAGTCAGGGAATTCGGCAGCTAACAACACCTTTGTTGACCAAAATAACCTGTCGAAAGTCCTGAGTTTTCCAAAACCATTTAAAACTGCAAAATTTGATTCCTTTACTCTGTCTAACTCTTAGGATTCCTTCTTTAGTTCCATATAAACATCAGCCAATTCTTATAAACCAAGATGATCTCTTGGTTTAAGTTTTCTAGGTGCTAGTTTAAACCTCAAGAACTTGATCATTTGGTAAAGTTTTTGGTTTTTCTTAGGCAGTATTTTATTCTTCCTTTCCAGAGCTACATGCATCGGAGATAAACTTTTAATTGAGTCTCTTACCTAATCATATGTTCTTTTCATAGTCTGATTATGAGATTTCATGACTCTTTCTAGTAGCCTAAGATCTGTTACTTCCTCTTTCATCTTCTGAATCTTGGATGCTTTACTGATCTTATTTTTTGTTGATGTCTCAGGTACCTCAAAGGATGGAGCTTCAACTTCAGTTTCCTCTCTCTCCTCCATGAGTGGTTCAAAATTAGAATCTGAGTATGTAAAATTGAACATGTTTTTGTCAACAACACTTCTCTCGCCCTCTATTGCCTGATCAAAATCAAGCTTATTTTTTTCCTTCTTAGACATGGGTGAAGGGGTTGGTTGTTTTGTATGAACTAGTGACAGAGCCTTTCTCTTTCTCTTACTTCTCTTTGGTGTAGATGACTTCTTTGTAGGTGTCTTCTTACCCTTAGACTGGATCTCTTTCTCAAATTCTCCCCAAAATAGGAGACAGTCCCATATCTTCCCTCTTCTCTGGAGTTCCTCCATCACTATAAGTTTAATAAGGCCATGATGAAACAATCTACTATTTTCTTTTTCAGGTTTATCTTGCAATTTTTGTGCCATCTTGGTGAGGCTCCTATGAAGATAATGAGGCAAATTCAGAGGGTTTTTGGTTGTAAAATGATTGATAATCCTAAAATGGTACAACATGACCTTGCCATACTTCCCTTCAGAAGTTATGTACACCTGAATAACCTTCAACAAGTTATTCTATTTGTCTTCCAAGTAGTTCCTGGGAACGTCCCTTTGCCAAATAATGCTCTGGAATTATGGCTTAAGGTAAGACCTAAATTCAATGTCTTTAATGTAAGTGGTATTGAACCACCTTTCACCTTCTCCAGGAATCTCATTTTCTACAGCAATACTTGCCTCATCTATCTGCATTTCCAGAGGACCCAATTTCACTTTAGATCCATCAAATCTTTTGGCAAATGCCTCTACAATTCCCTGATGATACCCTTGTAATTTTTTACAAACCTTGTATCATCCTATATCCTTGAACATTCAACAAATCTCTGTATGAGATTCCATATAGGAAATATCATCCATCTCCCTCTTGAGAAATGATTCTCCAGTATCCATCTGTAGAAAAATGTTAATAGTATGAAGGCACGGAGACCTAGATAGATGGATGAAAAACCAGTGCTAGGAGAAAGAGAAGTAAAAGTCAAATGAGTAAAATGCGTGAGAAAATAAAAGTTTGTGGATGGTTGAGATTTAAAACAAACACTTGACAAATAAGGAACTTTAGATCATGATGTTTATTTAAAACTCAATAAGATGGACCTCTATGTGATTTGTTGCATGAAATAGTAATGGAAAATGAAATCATGATTGGGGTTTCAAATTGATATCTTAGGGTTTAATGATTTCTTAAAACATCAATTAGAATCATAATAAATCACCCAGATCGTGAAAAATGATCCTCATGGATGATTTAGGAAGAATTTAAGATCATCAAGACATGTGTAATGATGGTTTTTTGAGAGCTCGATGGGACAGTCGAACTGTTAATAGACTCTGAAATTTTGGAAGCTAACTGAGAGTTGCGCTTGCCTTTTTAGCTGCCGAGACTGGGAACTTTTGGCAGCTTACAACACATTAAAATTTTACCCTTAAATGTCGAAAGATATTTCTTTGACACTATTACATTAAAGAGTTCAAACCATATAGTAAGGATTCAAATGAATCTTTGAAACCAACATCACAATCATACTATCTCAAAACCTTCGACTGCTCATATATGTCTTCTCCTTTGCCATCAAGATTTTCTCTTTTAGCTACCAAAAGTAAACTTTTATGCCACAATTGAAATATAATTGAGTTCGTGAAAAACACTGGTTGAACCATTCTAAACCTTCAAAGATTCATATGTATGCATCATAATTCCAACTTACCACTTTCCAACTTTGGATATACCTGGACACCTCTTTGAAACACAAAATACACAATTGGACCATTAATATTGAGCTTCTTATCATGAAGACATTCTCAAAATAATCAAAGAAAATTCCCAGATAGGTAACTGGAGAAAAAAAGACTATACTATAGGACCCTAACAAACTCGACTTGATAATTCAATATTCAAACCCTCCTTAAGTATAATGCGGGGGCATCAAACATCCTTAAGTATCGTGATGGGTGTTATGAGATCCTTAATTATTATCTGGGTTGGATGGAAGAAATTTGTGATGGGTGTCTTGAAAGTTTCATTTCAAATTTCAAGATATAAGTTCCAACATCGATTCTATAGAAGGGAATGACGAATGATGACAATGAGAGGTGCATCATGATGAACATTAATGAAAATGTGGATGATCTCAAAGATTATGTGGGGACATCATACAACCTTGAGTATTTAAACCCTCCCATACCATCAAGGCATGTGTCTAGTCTAACCATGTTGAATTTCGATGCATATAGGCACATATTGAAGAAATATCAACGTTGGCCCAATTCACTGCTCACTATGTGGGCTTGGTGCATGATATTTGTGGTGGGTGAATTGAAGCTTCTCTGGCATCAACTCGACTTGGTAATTCAATAATAAAACCCTCCTTAAGTATTATGAGGGGACATCAAACATCCTTAAGTATCATGATGGGTGTTATGAGATCCTTAAGTATTATGTGGGTTTGGTGGAAGAAATTTGTGATGGGTGTATTGGAAGTTCCATATCAAATTTCAAGATAGTTTCAACATTGATTCAATAGAAGGGAATGAAAAATGATGACAATGAGAGGTGAAAAATGATGAACATTGATGCAAATTTGGATGATCTCAAAGATTATATGGGGACATCATACATCCTTGAGTCTTGAAACCCTCACATATTGTCAAGGCATGTTCTTGGCCAACCATATTCCCCAAGCAATAGAGAGTGGGAGAGATTTGTACCTTTTAGTTTTCTTGTTCTCACACCATCGTGTGAGACATTTTTAGATGGATTCCCCTCTCCATGCATTATGGAGATTTAATTTCTATCCCCTGTATCTTCCCTCAAACTTTATTAGAGTAGGGGAAAGACAAGAGAAGGTGGAAGTTATCTTTAATTTTAGATTCCTAGAGACAACACCTACCAGGGCCTTCAAAAATTATTTTATGTAGGATGTTCTAAGTTAGAGATTTATTATTTAAGACAAGCCACAATTTTATTTATTTATATAGCTATGAATTTCAATTTCTAGATTAATTTCCATGACTAAAATGTGGAATCTCACCTCCCACTACTATAAGTGCTTTACAACCTAGTCTTGGTTCATATCCCCTAAAAGGATTAAAATACCATACAAGTTGATCCTCCTCCTCAACAAGTCTTATAAATAATGTTTTTAAGGATTCTTGTGAATTCCTTCAATATTTATACATGATTCTCCCTAAGACCAAACTCTCTCCAAGAGAGATATTAGTGCCAGCTACATGTTTCAATGGGTTCTTTTGCAATTTTCCTTAGAGTGTTGAAGCCTCTATGATTTATTTATTGAATGAGGGGAATAGTTAAATTGAAGGATTATATGATTCCTACCCAAAATTTCAACCTTAATTGGACATTATCTCCCTTTCCAACATGCCATACCTGGAAATTTCCAATCAGGGGGAATGGTATGATAATTGGTTTTCAAATAATCGGGGAATTTTGGTATTTTTTAACAGGAATTATTACCTAGTCCTCCACTAAGTATGGAGCTATGTATCCTTTATGACATGCACACATAGTTTTGTACCTTGGAGGAGACTCCAAACATTTTTATCAACTAAATACTTTAAGAAAAAAAGGATATTCTTGAGACCCCATCCTTCTTGTGATTTGGGAATTGCTACTTTTTTCCAAGAGACCAAGACTATGCATTTTTTCTCACTCTCACTCAAAGAAAGGAAATAGTAACACAACTTATACCTTATCCACTCTAAGAATGTTAATCCTAAGAATGTTCACTTAGGGAAAAATTCCTAAGAATGTTCACTTAGGGAAAAAGTCCTAAGAAAGTTCACTTAGGGAACAAGTCCCTTGTTTCCTTCCCATGAGATTGGTTAGACCTTGAGACCCATTCTTGGTTAAAAACTAACTTATTCATGGTGCCAAAATTCCATTTGGAGGTGAATGATATGTTACATAAGTCATATGTGGTGGTTTGACTATTTGTCTATGGTTCTTGAGCTTGATAAGAAAAGTTTAGGGTTGAAGACTCTTATTTCCTTTCATCAACTATAGTCATGAACCTAAGACCCATCCACGATGATCAATAAGACCTCATAATGTAACCCATATTCAACTTGGATGCCAAAGACTCCCTAGAGAGGACTCATGTCATGGTTTTTAGGTGTTGTCGATGGTGGATGAGCTTGAGAAGGTTTAGTTAACAGTTTAGTCCATTGTTTCCAACATCCCATGTTTATGCCTTTACACCCATTTTAAATGTACAAAACATGATCATGATGCCTATATCCCTATTAAAGGACAAAGTTCTTTTATGTTGGTTTGAGGACTTGTTAAAGGCTATTCATGTCTTGTTCACCCATCCATGGTCTTTTTTGGTGACCTGAGGATGTGTTCATGGTGCTTAAGCTAGATATGATATGTTTGGGGCTTGAGTTGTTGTTTCCCTCCCTTGACCATGTAGGTTAAGGGCTTGAGTATTATTCCCTACAACAACCATGGTCAAGGCCCCGAGACAGATATGTAGTATGGAAAACATATAAAATGTTATGGTATAGGTGTTGTTCATGGAACATGAGCTTGAGAAGGTTCAATTATGGCTTCAGTCCTTTACTCACTTGTTAACCATTTTTAGGTGCTAAGACCCATTTATAGAGAACAAAACCTACTCATGGCACATGTATCCTAGAAATTGGAGGCCTTCAAGGAAGCCTTACAAATGAGTGATGTGTCAGTTAAGGCCTCTCTACCCATCCTTACTGCAAAAAACCTCTTAATGGTGTCCTTATCAAACTCTGATGCTAAGGACCCCCTAGAGAGGGATTGTGTTGTGGTTTCTAGGTGTTGTTAATGACAATTGAGCCTAAGAAGTGTCATTTAGGGCCCTCATATCCCAATMAAGTKCTACAAAACCCTAACCATCATGTATCCGATAACTATGCCATGTGTGGARCCAAGACATKYTATTTTTTAGGGCCTTTGTTGTGGTTGAATCATGGCACCCATATTCATSTAGTAGRCCAAATATACCCTRTGAAGGTCATGTGTCATGGTTCAAGGATGATTTCAATGACATAACTTGAGAATCTTCATGGTTTTTCTTTTTGGTKCTTGACTCGAGACTCTTCATTTAGGACATAATKCCATTATTTATCTCCCTTGATTCCCTTGATATTGGTTAGACCTTAATACTAATTATTTGTTCATAAATAACCTAGTCATGGAKCCCATATCCCATTTGGACATTAATGATACCCCTTGATTGATATGTGACCCAATCCTTCTCTCAAATCCTCCTTCTTATCTCTTCTTGGGATGGTTTGGGTGCTAAATMTCTAGCAATGGTAGCTAAATCTAGACCCTTTCCMTTCACTCCATTTTCTTTTTCATTAGGAGAGTTGGAAACATTATAGATCATGCCAGGCCACTCACCCACAATATAGTTGTTTAAGTCACTAGGTCTATCCTTGTTAATCTCACCTACTTGTTGAAAAAATTCTTTGGATACCATGAAAGTATTTTGATCATGTGGTAGGCCACATGGATTGCACCATGGAAAAACTTCATGGTCATGGTAGACTTTATCAATAAAATTGTTGGGCGGAGGAGGTATCATAGACCAATTTGGTGTCTGGATTGGTCGTTCCCTTAAAAAATAGATTATTATTATTATTATTATTATTATATTAAAAACATTAAAAAAAAGTGTTAAAACAAAACAAAAAACATTAAAAACATTAAAGAAAAACTAATTTAAAAAAAAAAAAAAAATAGTATTAAAAACATAAAAAATAAATGAAACATAAAAAATAAAACAAAAAAACAACAAATGCCAAGCATTAAGCTCGCACCATAGTGCATTCAAACCGCAACAATATTGATTCCTAATGGATTTACACCACAAAAAGTCAACTAACAGGGAGGAGAGAACCACAACAAGTGAGACAACGAAGAGAAAATCCTCGAAGGAGAGAACCACAGGAAGCCCAAGAGGGAGGAGACAACACATGCCCTGCATTCACACCTGCAACAAAAAATAAATCATGCACCTTGAATTCACACCACAACAAGCCCGACAGGAGGAGAGAACAACAGGCATTTCGAGTCATGAGCTCCATTTGTGTTTCTCTAAGGTCGCGAGGATTTCACTGTTACCTTATTTACAAAAATACAACAGGATTTTTGAAGCTGTGTCAGAACAACAGAACATAGGGTGAGAAAATCATCATGTCGGACCCTAGGCAGGTGTGTGTGTCAGTTTTTTGCATTGTTAAATTTTACGTCAAATTTTCCTGAACTTAACCTTGTTCTTTTCTTTCTCTAGTAATTCTCCACAAATATGGATTTTGGACTTTTAATCTGACTTCTTGGCATCCATTTTGTATGATTTCTAAGTAGTAAAGCTTAATTTTGTAATATACGTATTTCTTCAAATCTTAGTAAAATGGAGTTTTTTGGGTTTTAGGGTTTTAACTATAGGTGATGGAAGGAAGATTATATCAATTCCAAATCCAACTAAGGAAATGGATTCAAGATGAATCAAATGGTCGATAAGGTCAAGAGGAAACCCTCTTAAGAATGGCATTATTTCATTCAAGGATCAGGGATTATATTAGAACCAAAAGGAAAAACCATTTAAGAGTGGGTGGCCCCTCCAATTAGGTTGCATAATTCTTGTGTGAAGGTGTACAAATCCTAATCAAACATGTAAAAAAGGACTCACAATCCCCTTCCAAGTGGACACATGGATCTTCAACATGAAGAATGATTCACAAGTGATGAATGTAACCCTAATAAATGGATAGTCTCCTCTAAATCAGATATAATATGTCAAATGTGAATCCAACAAGGTGTAATCACCCTCCTTAAATCATTCCAATGTCATCTCCAATTCAATGGATGGTTGAACAAACCCACATATGCCAAATGAAACCTTCATGCAAACTCCAAGGTGGACATCTCATCAATTGATGTGACAGATGCCTCAAAATGAGTTAATAAGGTGAGATTTCATAATTGGAATGTGCCAAGGCATGAGAATCTTTGGTTAACCAAGAATAGCCAAAAACAACTTTTATCAATTCTTTGGGAATCATGAATTACCTTGATAAATGTGAATTACATTGGGAAATGTGAAGATGCTCAAAAATATGAATGAAACTAATTCCAGGGCCAAAATCAACAAGATACCATGCAACATCAATTATTGCATCATCGATCAATAGATATTCCATGAAATCCTCTACCTCAACAAGATACGTGGAACCAAGTAGGTTTCTCAATTGTCTACAGCTAATAAAAAATCCAAAGGCTAAAGAAAAAATTCAATAGGGTTGTTACCCTATACCAAAATGAGAGGTAATAGACCATATAATTCTATATGTAGCACAAAAAAAAACATATTTTTATGCTTCATAATTTTGTCGAAAGGGCACCATATTTTGGACTGAACATCACCCCCCCCCCCCATGCGCAACCAAATGGATTTTTGGCCGTAAATTTTCACACCAACTCTCTGGGAGTATACAAGGTCTATCTTTTATACTATTTGGACAATATCAAAGATTATTTGGGGACACCATTGTTTAGGAATGGACTAGGTGACCAAATTGTCCATTCGCTCCTGAGGCATGGTTTTGTAAATTGGCCCCTAAATCCAAATGTTGCATTGCTTCTTACTGACCAAAGCACTACTTATTGAAATCAATGAAAAAAATTACTTCCGAGGGGTTGGCACTAAGAGTGATGGCTTATCTAGATGCAATCCTATCCCAAGAATCCATCAAAGTCGACGGTTCGTCAATCTGAGTCTCGATTTTCATTTTATGCCTAGTTGCAAGTCACATCCCAAACCATTTCAGGCACTCTTGGCCAATTCCCACTCAGGGCATAAAATACTAACGGAGCAACATTTTTGAGCTCTATGAGATGCTAAAATATCTTTTAGGCATGTACTAGGTGACTATATTTTCCATCCGCTCCTAAGGCATGTTTTCATAAATTGGACCCCTTGATCCAAATGTTGGTTTGCTTCAAACTGAACAAAAACTAGTTGTCGAAATCAATGATTCAAGCAACTTTTGAGGCATGGTACCCAGAAGAGAGGGATTTTATATCTTAAATATTATCCCATGAATCCATCGGAGTAGACGGTTCCTCAATCCGAGTCCTGGTTATTGTTTTATACCCAGTTGAAAGTCGCATCCCAAACCATTTCGGGGACTCTTGGCAATTCCCCCTATGGGCATAAAAACCTAACAAAGATGCCTTTTTGAGCTCCATGAGATTATGCATGCTTTTTTAGGCATGTACTATGTGACCACATTTTCCATCCACTCCCGAGGGATGGTTTCATGAATTGGACCCCTAAATCCAAATGTTGCATTGCTTCTTACTCAACAAAGAACTAGTTATCAAAATCGATGAAAACAACAACTTCCAAGGGGTTGGAACCGGGAGTGAGGAGTGTTATATCTAGAATCATATGCTAGGAATCCAACAAAGATGATGGTTCCTCAATCCGAGTCTCAGTTTTCGTTTTATGCCCAGTTGCAAGTCACATCCCAAACCATTTTCGGGACTCTTGGCCAATTCCCGCTCAGGGCATAAAAGACTAACGGAGTAACATTTTCGAGTTCCGTGATATGTTGAAAGCCTTTTTAGGCATGTATTAGGTTACCAAATTATCCATCCACTCCCGAGGCATAGTTTCATAAATTTTCCCCTAAATCCAAATGATTCATTGCTTCAAACGGAGAAAAACACTAGTTTTCAAAATCAAATATTAAAGCAACTTCTGAGGCATGGAAATCTTGAGTGAGGGGTGCTATAGATGAAATCATATATTAGTAATCCATCAGAGTCAACAGTTTCTTAATCTGAGTCTCTATATTCATTATATGCCCAGTTGCAAGTCGCATCCCAAACCATTTTGGTGACTCTTGGCTAATTGCTCCTCAGGGCAAAAAAACCTAACAGAGCAACATTTTTGAGTTCTGCAAGATGATTCAAGATTTTGTAGCCATGGACTAGGTGACTATATTTTCCATCCAATCCCAAGGCATGGTTTCACAAATTGGACCCCTTAATCCAAATGTTGGTTTTCTTTAAACTGAGAAAAACACTAGTTCTCAAAATCAATGAGTAAACCAACTTCTGTGGCATGGCACCTAGGAGAGATGGGTTCTCTAGCTGAAATCCTATCCCATGAATCCATTGGAGTGCATGGTTCCTCAATCCAACTCTCAGTTTTCATATTATGCCCAGTTGCAAGTCGTATCCGAAACCATTTCTGGGACTCTTGGCAATTCCTCCTCCAGGCATAAAAGCCTAACGGAGAAACATTTTTTAGCTCCATGAGATTTTGCATGCTTGTTTAGGCATGGAATAGGTGACCACATTGTCCATATTCTCTTGAGGCATGGTTTCATAAATTGGACCCCTAAATCCAAATGTTGCATTACTTCTTATTGCGCAAAGCACTAATTATCAAAATCGATGAAATAAACAACTTCTGAGGTCTTGGAACTAGGAGTGAGGGGTGCTCTAGATAAAATTCTACGCCAAGAATCCAACAGACATGACGGTTCCTCAATCCGAGTCTTGGTTTTCGTTTTATGCCCAGTTGCAAGTCGCATCCCAAACCATTTTAGGGACTCTTGGACAATTCCCGCTCAGGGCATAAAAGAATAAAAAATAAACATTTTTGAGTTCCATTAGATGATGCAAGATTGTTTAGTCATGGAATAGGTGACCAAATTATCCATCCTCTCTCGAGGCATGGTTTCATAAATTGGCCCCTAAATCCAAATGTTGCATTGCTTATTACTGAGCAAAGAATTAGTTATTGAAATCGATTAAAACAACTACTTTCGAGGGGTTGGAATCGGGAGAGAGGAGTGATCTAGCTGAAATCCTATCCCAGAAATCCATCAAACTCGATGGTCCCTCAATCCAAGACTCGGTTTTCATTTTATGATGAGTTGCAAGTCACATCCCAAACCATTTCAGGGGCTCTCGGAAATTCCTCCTCTAGGCATAAAAGCCTAATGAAGCAGCATTTTTGCGCTGCATGAGATTTTTCATGATTTTTTAGGCATGCACTAGGTGACCACATTTTCCATCCTCTCCTAAGGCATGGTTTTTTAAATTGGACCCATAAATCCAAATGTTGCATTGCTTCTTACTGAGAAAAGCACTAGTTATCGAAATCGATGAAAAAAACAACTTCTGAGGGGTTGGAACTGGGAGTGAGGGGTGCTCTATCTAAAATCCTATGTCGGGAATCCAACAGAGATGATGGTTCTTCAATATGAGTCTTGGTTTTCATTTTATTCCTAGTTGCAAGTCACATCCCAAACCATTTCAGGGACTCTTGGACAATTACCTCTCAAGGCATAAAATACTAATGGAGAAACATTTTTGAGTTCCGTGAGATGATGAAAGATTGTTTAGGAATGGAGTAGGTCACAAAATTATCCATCAGCTCCCGAGGCATGGTTTCATAAATTGGCCCCTAAATCCAAATGTTGCATTGCTTCTTACTGAACAAATCGCTAGTCATCAAAATCGATGAAACAAACTACTTCCAAGGGGTTGGAACTGGGAGAGAGGGGTGATCTAGCTGAAATCCTATCCCAGGAATCCATTGGAGTCAACAGTTCCTCAATTCGAGTCTCAGTTTTTGTTTTATTCCCAGTTGCAAGTTGCATACAAAACCATTTTGGGGACTCTTTGCAATTCATCCTCGGGGCATAAAAGCCTAACAGAGAAACATTTTTTAGCTCCATGATATTTTTCATGCATGTTTAAGAATGTACTAGGTAACCACATTGTCCATCCACTCCTGAGGCATGGTTTCATAAATTGGACCCCTAAATCCAAATGTTGCATTGCTTCTTACTAAGCAAAGCACTAGTTATCGAAATCGATGAAAAAAAATACTTTCGAGGGGTTGGAACTAGGAGTGAGGGGTTCTCTATCTAAAATCCTATGATGTGAATCCAACATATATGACGGTTCCTCAATCTGAGTCTCGGTTTTTCATTTTATGCCCATTTTCAAGTTGCACCCCAAACCATTTCGAGGACTCTTGGTCAATTCTCGCTGAGGGCATAAAAGACTAACGGATCAACATTTTTGAGCTCCATCAGATGATGCAAGATTTTTTAGGCATAGAATAGGTGACCAAATTATCCATCATCTCCCAAGGCATGGTTTCATAAATTGGCCCCTAAATCAAAATGTTGCATTGCTTCTTACTGATCAAAGAACTAGTTATCGAAATCGATGAAAAAAACTACTTCTGAGGGGTTGGAATCTGGAGAGAGGGATTCTCTAGCTAAAATCCTATCCTAAGAATTCATCAGAGTGGAAGGTTCCTCAATCTGTGTCTCTTTTTTCATTTTATACCCAGTTGCAAGTCACATCCCAAACCATTTTGGGGCCTCTTGGAAATTCATCCTCGGGGCATAGAAACCTAACGGAGCAACATTTTTGAGTTCCATGAGATTCTGCATGATTTTTTAGGCATGTACTAGGTGACCACATTTTCCATCCACTCCAAAGGCATGGTTTCGTAAATTGGACCCCTAAATCCAAATATTTCATTGCTTCTTACCGAGAAAAGCAGTAGTTATCGAAATCGATGAAAAAAAAACATCCGAGGGGTTGGAACTAGGAGTGAGGGGTGCTCTACTAAAATCCTATGCCAGGAATCCAACAGAGATGAAGGTTCCTCAATCTGAGTCTTGGTTTTCATTTTATGCCCAGTTGCAAGTCGCATGCCAAACCATTTCAGAGACTATTGATCAATTCCCTCTTAGGGCATAAAAGACTAAAGGAGAAACATTTTTGAGTTCTGTGAGATGATTCATGCTTGTTTAGGCATGGATGAGGTGACCAAATTATCCATCTACTCCCGAGGCATGGTTTCATAAATTTTCTCCTAAATCCAAATGTTGCATTGCTTCTTATTGAGTAAAGCACTAGTTATTGAAATCGATGAAGAAAACTACTTCGGAGGGGTAGGAACCGGGAGTGAGGGGTGCTCTAGCTAAATCCCTATACCAGGAATCCATCAGATTCAATGGTTCCTCAATCCAAGTCTCGATTTTCATTTTATTCCTAGTTGCAAGTTGCATCTCAAACCATTTCAGGGACTCTTGGAAATTCATCCTTGGGGCATAAAATCCTAACGAAGCAACATTTTTTAGCTCCATGAGATTTTTCATGCTTGTCTAGGCATGGAATAGGTGACCACATTTTCCATCTACTCCCAAGTCATGGTTTCATAAATTGGACCCCTAAATCCAAATGTTGCATTGCTTCTTACTGAGCAAATCACTAGTTATCAAAATCGATGAAAAAAACAACTTCCAAGGGGTTGGAATTGAGAGTGAGGGGTGATCTAGCTAAAATCCTATGCCAGGAATCCAACAGAGATGATAGTTCCTCAATACAAGTCTCGATTTTCATTTTATGCCCAGTTGCAAGTCGCATGCTAAACCATTTCGGGGACTCTTGTCCAATTCCCACTCAGGGCATAAAAGACTAATGAAGCAACATTTATGAGTTTTGTGAGATGCTACAAGATTTTTTAGGCATGGAATAGGTGACCAAATTATCCATCCTCTCCCAAGGAATGGTTTTGTAAATTGGACCCCTTAATCCAAATGTTGCAATGCTTCAAACTGAGCAAAACACTAGTTGTTGAAATCAATGAGTAAATAAACTTATGTGGCATGGCACCCAGAAGCGAGGGGTGCTCTAGCTGAAATCCTATCCCATTAATCCATCAGAGTCGATGGTTCCTCAATCCGAGTCTCAATATTCATTTTATGCCCAGTTGCAAGTCACATCCCAAACCATTTCGGGGAATCTTGGCCAATTGCTTTTGATGGCATAAAAACTAACTAAATTCTACATGTCTCTGTCAACTAACTACTATATCTTACTGCCTTGAAAAACAACTACACCAATTTCACCTACGCATTGAGTTTAACAACCACAACTTCCTACATAAAAATGTGGGTTGCACTATTGTTAACCATATCCATAACTAAGTTATTCTTCAACTTGGATTGAACACAACTAATATTTGTATAGATCTACTCTTGGCTTGAACAAAATCGATATTTGTATAGTTCTACTCTTGTCTTGAACAAAAATAATATTTGGATAGTTCTACTCTTGGCTTGCCTTTGACATATTTCTAACTAAAGAACCCAAGATTTTCAACACACCAACTGATGGTTGGATTTCTTACTCCATAGCATTGCCCTCATATTCAATGGACATATCTTATAATAATTCTAATTTGCACAAATCCAACAAACAACAACCTTACTACTATTTTTTTCTTAGATCCATATGATAAAATTATCATGTCCTTAGTGTTATCACATTCATATGTCCTTAATATGTCCAAAAATAAGAGGGATATCCCATTAAATTAGGTGGTTGTCCACTGATATTTGTAATTTCACCCTAGTCTAATTGTGCATCAAAAACTAAAGATATACAAATTTTATTTAGAACTTTGAATATAGAAAAAAAAGTTCATAAATTGGAACTAGGATGATGATGGACTACTCACTAACAACACGTGCACATAGAATTCAAGGTGCAACCAAATAGGTACCTGGCAGATATTTCTTCGTCGAGTGAGGAAAGCTTAGGAAAAATAGAGGGAAATATGACTACATCTAGTAGATATGATAAGCAAACAAGGACCAAAGGTGAAAAAGTCAGAAGAAAATTTTGTAGACGCATGAAATTTTTTCTTGCTAAAGGAGGACCGTGCTTTTATGATGATGAGAGCATATGAGACATAGAGGTGCCACTCAGGTATAAGCATCTGGTGAATCAATGGGTACCTAAGGAACTACCTCCTATAGATGTTGACTTCGTTGTCAACAATAGGACATATTGCATTGCACCATCCTCCCTTCATGGCTTGGGGCTATTTTCCATGGATGGAATAATTGTAAAATACAATACAGTAACTAACTTGATGGACTATGTCGGACCGTGTTACAATTATAACGATTGAATGTGGCTGGCCCGGTTCATGCAAAGTTTGAGGAGATATTCACTCGCCGTAAATTATATACAACTAATAAAAAAGGATAAGAATAAGGGAGCGACTATCTATATTGATGGAAGGCCTAAAGCTTCCGACAATATCACAGGGTTTATAAACAACACATGACCCGAGAGAAAAAACAAACAACCAAATTTCATATATGAGGGACGTGAAGAGAATCGGGTAGTCCTGTGCGCAATAAAAAAGATAGCTCCCGGGGAAGAGTTATTAGTGGATTACCATTTTAATAGAATAGAAACATTGACTAATAGTGTGCAAGTACTTATGCAACAAATCTTTAAGAAACCTCTACTTATTGCATTATATTTTTTTATTATCTTTAACATTGTTGTAAATATTATCTTTAACATTGTTTTTTTTGTTATTGTTAACAATTTTTTAAATATTTGGGGGTTCTAATTATATTATAATGTGGCAGGATGATAGTGGAAAAGGGCCAACCCCAGAACATGTAAATGATTATCAATTTCCACTTTCATTTTATGTTATTTTTATTATTTGTTTATATAATTTTATTGAAATAACATTGTTTTTGTTGAAATTATATGTAGTCTGTAGGCCACGTTGATCATGATTCCGCTGATGAGGAGGGGTTCTATTCATCCCCTGATCTGATGGTATTAAAAAAAAGAATATCATTAAAGCCAACAAGGAACTTGCTAACATCTTAGATCATCCAGATCAAACTTCACACGTCCTAGTAAAGATCAAGCTCCTTATGTCACAACTTAACACATATAAGGTAATAACCATAATTTAAAGTGTTTTTTTTTAATGTACTCATATGTTCAATTATGATACTTTGTTCTTTAACTTTTACATTATCTCACGAAAAAACATTTTCCTTTTTATAAAGACATTTTCGGAGCCTGTTCAGCCCGATGTTGGTAGTAGTGGTGCTCCAGAGACACTACAGAGTCCTGATGTGGGCAATCATACATCTACTAGAGTACTATTTACTTCTCCATATTCCACGCCTAACTTAGGTAGGATCCATGACACACACCGCTAGACATCCACACATCGGTCAGAGTCTAGAGATGGTGGTAGAGATGAGGCTCATGGTGATGTGGTTGACGAGGTTTCATTTCCTGGAGCTAGACATGTGACAAGCACGAGAACCCTTCTGTGCACATTTTTGGTCAACGATAATGGACTTCCATTAAAACAATAAAGACTCCCATGTAGTTTTAATTCATATTATAATCATTTAATGTTGTCCTTCTCATAGAAAAATCATCTAGATTATTAATTTTAAATTAATAATCATATCTTTTTGTGTGTAGGAAATGACCATTTTTATAGGCACCTAGAGAGCAAGGCCTTGTCGATTTTTGGGGCAACCTTACGCATGAGGTGGAATTTCCATAATTCCAACCTCAAAAAGGAACTTATGGATTATCTTGAAGGCCTCTTTGGAGTAGACATATTCAATTAAAAAAAAGGTCACCTCTATAGCAGGCGAATATTTAAAATATACAGGGGATGTTTATAGACGAAGCTTGGCATGAAATCCTAGGTATGAGAATCCTCCCTCAATTCCAGAGAGGGAGTGGAAGGTGATCACTAATGATGGAAAAGAGAAGATTTTGAAAAAAATAGGAGAACAAATAATGGGTACACCCAGGTAAATTACAATATTTTGATTTCAATACCAACTTTATTTTTCTTTATATCTAAATAAAAGTGTGTTTATATATAACATACTTGAAATATTTTATGATAGGTTGCCTAACACTTTGAAGGAAACCAAAGATAGGATTTCCGAACATGGCCAACTCAAGTTAGGCCAAGGAGGCTATTCAAGGTTGCTGTCACGAATCGTAAGTACCCAAACATCTTAAGAATATTATTTGTATCTCCGTACAAATTTCAGGTAATTGCAGCCAAAAACATGAAAAACCACACCCTTATGCAATGCAGGGCAACGACTTCAGAACTGAAACCATGGAGGAAGACATCTAACTTGGTTACAAGTACGATTATAAAGCTGTGGTTTATCATAGGAAAAACATGGGGTAGACCCCAAGATCCCATTTGCAGGATAAGGTAAATAAAAATCAGTTCACATTAACCTTTCATTACTTATAAAATACGTAAATGTTTGATATCATCCATAATTTACCGTCTTACTTTGTTTTAATCATGGGAGAAACACTATCAACAAAACCATTATTACTGGACAATAGAGATTTGATATTGCAATGTAGCCAAAAGATCATGGTGCTCCCCATGAGAATCCCCATCCCAGTGAGGTGAAGCCCCAAGATGTTCCTGTGACTGAGGCACACGAGGGTAAAATGTCTATATATTAATCATATACTTAATAATTCTATACTTATAAAATTTGACATTTCAATGGCAGAGAATGTCATAGTTGATCCTCGTCGATCTGAATATCAAGTGAACAGGCTGGGGGCCATTCCAATGGTGCCTACTAGAGGACCAGGTAAATAATTACATTTCAGAGTTTTTTTTTTAATATTAATGAACTACTTCAATGATATTTAAAAACTGGGCATAGAAATTTAATATTTTTTCTTTTTGTAGGTGATGGCCCCTCACAACATCATACACATCATGGGTACGAGACCAGATGTACTCTACGTGAAAGGAATGAAGAAACATCAGCTGCTGAAGAGAACCCAATAAATGAAGACATGGAGATGGATGAATTACTTAAGACCTGGAAAGCAGAAAACAAGACTAAAAGAAATTCATGATGTCATGTAATAATTTTATAAGACAGTTAGATGTACATTATATAGATGAACATGTAATGGTGCATATAATGCATTGACATTATGGGTAGTTTTTCATCTTATAATATACACAAGGTTATTTCTATGGCTTGTATATATCTGTGAATGTAATTTTTTTATACACTTAATGATAATTTTAGATTCTCTTATAAGACTTGGCATATATTGATTCAATACTCCTTGATTCAAGATGTGAGAATCCAAGAAAGACCTAGTGCCTTGTGCCTGGGATATGAAGTCTAGGAAACAAATAGAACTTGAATATCCAATATGCAACTTCCAAAATCTTGTGACATGATATATGAAACTTTGAAACTCTTGTGACATGTGACATGTGGCAAGCATCTTTTCCAAGCAATGCACAAACATTAAATTTGGTGCAACATGCAAAAATAATTTTTTGGGAAGATGCAATAATACATTTTAAGTATTAAACATGAGGGGTTGAGAATGGCCATGTCAAACCTTGGTATAGTTTGGGCTTTCTACTTCATAGATTTTACCTTACCTAGGTTCAGGACTTGAGAGTGAGCTAGATTATTCTTGATACCCAGTTGATGCTTGGAATATCCATGTTTTGGATGATAACCAAACATAAGGGAAGGTTTCCATATGTTGGTAAGCTCCTTGAATGGTTGATTTGGATATTTTATTTCACCTACCAGCCACATCCCTTAGTTATCCAATAGGGTAGGCATGAATATGATCTTTGAGCAGTAGTTAGAATGATTTTTTCCCTTCCATTCATGTTGTCCTTTCTTTTGTGTGTTTACTTTCATGGATTGCCTAATTTTATTGATGCACTTTATTTTCCTTAGAATAATTTCTTACACATGTTTTCCTACTTTTCTTTCATGTTTATATTTGGTGAATTTTTTTTATTTGTGCCAAGTATTTTTTATTTCTAACTAGGGTGGTAGATTCACCCAAAATTTTGTTTCATTTTCCAAGTTATATGGTGTGTAGATCATAGGTCTATAGAGATTATGGTGTTCTCATACATTCTCACATAGAGTGCATGTCCACGAGTAGGAGCCAAATGTTACCCCATGAGGGGTGACAAATTTTTGGATACGCTAGCAAGGGTTTCAAGTTGTTCCTTGCATGATGTTTCATGTTCATATTCCCTAGATCTAGATAGAGTTATTCTTGATCTTCACCAAAAACATGATCGTGCTAGCTCAACTATGGTGTAGCTCACTTTCATTCCAACTCCTCAGATGATAGATGCATCGTTGTATGGTATGGAATGGTTCCTATTTTCTTCGTTTTACATTCCATGTATCAATACATATTTGGAAATGATGATGTAACTTATTTTCTCATCATAAAGTGGTAAACACCTAATGATTTCCTAGTATCATTTCATAACATTACATGGTTTTATGACTTTCCTTGTAGTACCTCAGGGAACATGTTTTATGTTAGAAGTGTGTAATATCTTGGATTAAACTATACCATTGGGTTGTTAGGATAGATATCATTATTCATATCCCAATCATGCTAATCATTTTCCAACTCCCGAGCATTATTCATTCCATCCATATAGAAAATTTCATCTTGGTCATGTATGATTTCTGAAAGGTCAAAAGGAAAGGTCAAATTGATAATGCCCAAGTCAATAATCCAATAAGTAAAAGAGGTGAAGAGATAAAGTCAAAATCCAAATATAAATCTTTAGCAATGATCCCTCACTATGAGGCCAATGCCCCTAGTATCTATTTTGTCTATGACTATCTAAATAAAAGGAACTTGTTCGATAAAACAAACATTAAAAAAAACAATTCTTAAAGGGGTAGTAAGAAATAATGTTAAGGATGGTAACTTAATGTTAATCTATCTCTAGGAGGATATTATATGTAAAACTCCTATCTAAATAAAGGTGGATGAATAAATAAATGATTGATAAGACCTGTGCATGTCTAAGACGTTGAGGGTCATCACATGAACTCATTCCCCATTCCCTTTCATAATTATTAATTATTTTTTCCTATCTTTCACCTAGGTGCTTAGGAAATATGTGTTGTCTTAGGACTTGATGCATGTATAAGGGTCAATATTGTTCCCCTTGGTAAGACTTTGGAAAATATTAAAACCAACCCCCTTCTTTATGTTGTGCTAAGAAATGTCACCAGGTGCTACCAATTAATGGCTTGCTAAGAGGCTAGACCCATCACTTCAAGTGGGTATTGTGCATTGGGATACATGTATTATGCCTCAAGATCCATGACACTACATCGGGATCCATGATGCTACATTGGGATTCATGTAATCATATATGATCATATCTACATACATTGGGATCCATACCATTTTCCTTGGGATTCATGTCACCGCATTAGGATCCATGACAATGCATCGATCCATGAGAGGGATTCCATGTCGCCACACATGCCACATGGACCACTCAAATTCATTCTCCTTTATCAATCGGATGTTTCATTCACACTTATGCATTATTTATCTCTCCTTGGACCACACATGGGAGTTATTAATGCATTGGAGGAGTTGGTTACAAATTATGGAGGTGGTTATAGGTTGTTATTTGGACCTTGTGATGATTTGGCATGCTTTATTTTTATCGACTTGAGAAGAACCCACCTAGAGGAGGCCACACATGGCATTTATCTTGGCTTTTTTACTTGGATGGCTCACACATGTGAGAGGTAATGTCATCTTCTTGAGTTCGTTATTCTAGACTTGCACCTTTCCATCATTTGAGGGAGTTGGTTGGAGGATCTTTGGGAGTATTTGGACAATGTTGACTCAATAATTCACCCTCTCATGGGAAAATTTCACCTTTATTGAGGAGTGAACCTAATTTATTCTCTCCCTCTAGCTCACACTTGTGGGATTTATTATTATATTTGGATCATTCTTTAGGGTCATTTATATCGTGGAGGGTTTTGAGAGATTTGTTAGATGATTTGTTGTATTTTCCCATGGTTTTGACTGGGTTAATGGTTTTGACCTCATAGTATTTATCTAGCACATTGTGTTGTAATGTATTTGAGGAGGCTCTTCACCTATAAAAGGAAGAGTCCTCCCTCATTTAAAACCATTGGATATTAATGAGAAACTTGTCTTAATATTTGTTTGAGAATCTAGTTTCTTCTTTGTTAATGTTTAGTCATTTTCAAGGTTTATATAAGCACTTTTAAAGGATTTTTTGGAACAAAAAGACTGCTAGAAGGCCAAAGAATTAAGGGTGAAATGCTCCACTTGGGAGGGTTCTCAAGGTAATTTCTCTAACCTTACCCCTTTGATCATTGAAATTATTGTTCATGCATTAAGGTAGGATGTCTGATCGCTCTATCCTTTTTCTTGGCCAACCTTTCAGTTCACCTTGATAGTACTAGGAAAGGTTTTCATAATGTGTTATCCTCAATCTAGATTGCATTGAGCCTCATTGACTTATATTAGTTCAAACCATGCTAACTAGTTCTCAAAGAAACATATATATGTTGATCACAAAAGGGTTTGAAAATCTTGTTTAATTTAAGTAGAAATTGATCACTTTTATGGATGCCCTAATGCATACTTTGCTTGGAATGGTTGAAATCAATACAACATAACTAGGGTTGAAAATAAATTTTATTACAACATTTTGAAGGAGTGTTGTTCTAGGTTATTATAAACTATAATCGGATGTATTGGAAGGTCCAACAACCTCATTCAAAGTGAAATCGTTCCATGTTCTTCATTGTTGTTCTAGGATTTTTCTAGTATTCCTTTTTCTGCAGAGATTTGTTGTTGTGCAGGGATATTTGCAACCCTCCTCTTTTTCCAATGTTTCGAGGATTTCATTATATTCATTTCCATAGGTGTCCAACTAACTTTGAAGAGAGATAAATTAACTAGTTTCAAGCCTTGACATTACCTCCTATGTGTTATCCAAAACACTATCCAAGAGTGTCCTAAAACTACATAAGTATTCCACTTTCAATGGTGATTAAAGCGTTGATGTATTGCAATGTTTTTATGACACCTTGTTTTCCACATCCCAAAGAAGCCAAAATATGTCAAGGAATTCCAAAGGACCTTGTAATTAGTCCAATCGTTGCCTCCTTTCACTATTGTATGAAGGTTTGTTAACCATATTTTGTTGTGGTGTTTGCATGTCTTTTGGCTTGGTTGGTCGACCATGATATATTCCTACCATAACCACCCTAAACAATATACCCAAACAATGCAACATTTCTATTGTTTTCTAGTTGAGAGGGTCGATTCATGCTACAATCATGGTTCCAAAGAATTGATATATATTGTATGATGAGAAACAAATTAATTTCTGAGTATTGATGAATGAATGATAAGTTTGGTTAATGATATAATTTTTGTGCCTTGGCATATAATAATGAAATTTGCTAATATTGTAGCATTGTTTTTCTTCTAAAGTTATTAGATTGATCTCGTTGCCTTATTCTCTCTTTACGATAGTGACACTTCATGTGTTTCATGGCATATACTTATTGAATGGATGCAAACTTATATTGGTTATGAACTTGTTACAATTATGCTCCATTTCATTGCTATCATAACGATCCAATTTCATGCTTAAATGTTTCATAAGTACTTGTTCATGCTTCACTTCTTGCACATATGGAATTTTCTAAATGACGACTATCTTGTGAATGAATATATACCTTTTACTTAGAAAGTTTCACCTTGAACATTTTATATTGCTTGATCACTAATTATGAGTAAGGGTGCATTGGTGTGTTGTGTTGAATAAAGTAATTGTTTTCCTTCCAAGCATTCATTGAGCATTTTATGGGAATTAATTTTCTTGAAGCATCAGTTTAGAGAAGTCAACCCAAGTAAAACAAATTCCTTGTCCTCACCTATCTAGAAATGCAATGATAGCACTTAGTATTAGCCCCCTAGGAAAACCCTCCTTATGTTAGAAACCATGGCCTAGAAATGTAGAGGCAAGGGAACTAAGGTGATAGTGGGTGGCTTCCCTATCTATTTCCTCGGGCTGCCCTATCTAGAATATAGTTAGTTTGAACATTCGGGTCAGTCAACTGGCTCAACCAACCAACCAACTATTGTGGCCACAACAACCCTCTTATTTTTCTTTGATAAGAAAAATGAAAGGGGCCCCTACCAAAATTGAATATATGCAAATGGTTTGGAGTTACGCAACAAATTCTCACTTGGATGACCTCTTTAGTGTGCAATCATAGCACCTTCTATAATTGGCTCAAAAATCCAATTTTATTTTTTTTGCTCAAAAATATATATATATTTATTTATTTATATATATTTTTATTGAATTGTTGTCGTCACAATTTTGATGCACCATAGAAATTTTGTGATGCACTTGCTATACAAATCACAAAAAAATTCATAGAAATATATCGTGTTTTTGTCTCAATTGCAACGACCCTTACAAATCTTGCGACACACTTTCTATACAAATCACGAAAATTGTATAGAAATTTTGTGGCAATATACCATGTTTTCATCTCAATTGTGACGACCCTTACAAATCTTGTGACACACTTTCTATACAAATCAGGAAAATTGCATAGCAAGTTTTTGGCAATATACCCTATTTTCGTCGCAACTGTGACGACCTATAAAAATCTTGTGACGAACTTGCCATACAAATAACGAAAATTGTATAGCAATTTTGTTGCAATCTACCCTGTTTTCATCGCTCTTGTGACGATCACTTCAAAAGATGATTCATCACAAACTTTTTCCTTACTTTTCCTATATTGTCTGGTGTGAAGTTCTCTGTTTATTATCATGCTTGCGACGATATCTCTACATTGTTGCATTTACAACGATTTCCCTACTTTGTCTCATTTGCAATGATTTCCCTAGTGTTGTCTCTCTTACGACGTTAATCCAGGTTCGTCGGACATGCCATGCCATGTGAAGCGACGTTTTGGAGAATCAAGATTCGTCGCAAAATTGTAATAACCCTCCTCGTTACGACAACTACCCCTTACAATAGGTGCAAATTTTTTTTTTGTTTAAAAGTGTCTGCGCATGTGTTGATAAGAAATAGACACAGTGGGCTCTACGACGCCACCCGACGACTAACCTGATGCAAGCAAGACAGACATAACAAATGACATACTACGTACAACAGTAATCGCAAACATTAAACATCCAAGACCTAAGGCGCATAACGGGTAACCACCGGCATTAACGTCACAAGGGTATAGCACAGTCACAGAAGGAAGAATCCATAGTAATAGAGTTTACTACTCTGTCGAGTGTGTTGCAAGAGTGGAAACCCTGCCTTTAAAGGGCCCGAGACTCTTGATACGACACTGGATTCCTGGACGCGGGAAACACACAGACATAAATAATAAGGCTGCTGAAGGTGTCTACATCCCTCCTGACACAAGCAGAACAACAAAAGATTGATTACATCAAGTACAGTAAGGGTTAAAGGACAAAAATCCACATAGGAAGGCGTAAGATATCTACAACCTCGTCCACTACCCGTCCCGTAATCCTCGCTAAGGGTCATTATCTAAGATCCAAAGGACGCTAAATACCTATCACGAAACCAGTCTAGGTTTATCGTAGTTTTACCCCCTGAAGGCAGGACATAAACCAATTTGCCGATACAACCTTAGGGTAGAATTGAAAGCATTTTCAACTCAATTGTCGATATGTACGCCTTAAATTAGCATTAAGAATTTATCAACATTAAGGGTTTAACAACTTGAAAAACAAGACACCAAGTCATATTAACTTAACCACCCATCTTTAGTAAATGCATAAAAAGAATATATACCTTCTTTAGATAAATACAAAATAATAAATCTCTCCCTTAAAATGATGAATGAACTATTAAATCCCTTCTTAAATGACTAACTAAAAGAATACATCCTTTCTTAAATAGATAGATCAAGGAACCCATCTCCTCCTAAAAATAAAGAATACATCCCTTCTTTAATATTTAAATAAGGAAATAAACCATTCCCAAAAATTAAATAAAGGAATACTTGTTYTTTAAATAAATAAATAAAAGAGGAAGACCTTTATCCTCATCATAACATCATTATACATAAAGGTTAACATCATACAAATGACATCACCATATAAATAACATCCTGATATAATAACCTCATATAAATACATCATACATAGAATAACAGCATCATAATATAAAGGACCGGATCATGACATAAATGACAACATCACATAATTGACATCATACATAAACATAACCCAATAACCTCAGATTCCAATATGACCTTCCTTGTCCCAACAAATGACTGCATATTATAATTAACGTCATAATGGAAATAACCAGAAATTGACACGGTTATAACTGTCAGTATATAACAACGACCATAATTAACACTAACAATATTTAAGAAGGACATTGTAAAACATTAACCGTATTTAACAAGGACCCAATATTTAAAAGAATAACCACATTTTTAAATGAGAGTAAGTATTTTCACATCTGGTTATGTATCTATCGGTGGCAACTAAGGTTATCAATTTATAGGTAATAACGTTACCCTTACACGATTCAGCGAATTATCCTGGAATCTCACCTTTACTAAGACTCACACACAGCACCGTTACTTGACCAATCACGCCGAGGGTGCAGCATGGCGTGCAGCCAGAATCGCTGGTTCGCACGAGTGGGAAGAAATGTTCTGTTTTGATTTATTTGAAACTTTTCAATTCAAGTAACCCAGCACCATTTTCCTGTGCGTTTCTTTTTCTTCCAGAAACTGTGATCAAGTAGATGTGCGGTTGAGTAATATCATTTAATGGTGTCCATCGAATTTTACACTTAACCACAGTAATACAATTTGACATATAAAAACTACAACCGGAATAGGCGAGGTTAACCTGTTTCACAAACAAGATTTAAGGTCGTATTAGGTTAAGGAAAATTTAACATGTTCTCACAGTAACTTTACCCTCCACGCGCTAACATTAACGAAAGGAGGTTAGCAGCCCAACCAAAATCCGTAATTAATCATATCCTTTATTTTAACTAAGGATCATTTTGGTTATCGACACCTGGAATCCGTCTGCCTTTCCTGATTTTTATTCCTTTCAAGGAAACTACCATCAGAAAGAAATCCCAACTGTCCCCCGGCAACAGAAAATCGTGTTACCTTAATTACCCCAAAACTGTAATCAGTTCGGCAGTGTTATTTTAATAATTTTTCTTGGAAATTTAAATCGCCTTGCTCACAGCGCTCCCCAGCAGGCTGCTGCTCCGCATGACTGTCACGCTACCTACGAAGATCGAGGTCTAAGGCAGCGGGAGGCCGTCGTAGGAGCCAACGAAGATCCCACAAAATAATCCCTTGCTCAGTTGACTTAAAGAATTGCGGTCTCACAGATTTCATTAATGCACAGATGGGTCGTCTGCGTCTGAGATTTATCAGCATTCAACGTATCACATGCGTTTACACTCTCTCTGTACACCGATGGCGTAAAGATTGTCCATATAGCCTTCAATATTTTCCACATCCGGCTGATCAGATTTGTCCCTTCAGGATTTTCCCTATCCGATCTGATCGGATTTTTCCCAAGGCTTCAAGTATATATTGACTGTACTTTTTTCCAGCGGCTTGAGTCACCTCTTGAATTTAAAAGTTTGTAAATGCATTGTGTTACATTACTTAATATTTTAAGTTTAATCTTTTTAAATTCGAGATCAATTTCAGCCTGGTAATTGTCTCACTTTATAAGACTTTTGATATAAAAGAGTATTCTCTATTATACGGAGCTTCTAAATGGCTTTGATACAGAAACTACATATTCCAGATTAAATGCGTGAAAATGCTCACTCACACATGGACGTTGAGAGAACTATGAGATGATTAAAATAATATTAAATTGAAAAGGGCAGAGAGAAATTGCGGCGAAGTAGTACAGTGTGGAGATTAAGATGGTGGACGCACCAGAAAAGCTTCATTAACGTCAAATTTTAAGTCACGGAAGGATTCAATCATGGAGTTGCGTTTAGGGTTCACTGCTAGGACGGAGTTGTAAACACATTTGTGGGTAGTCAAATAGAAACAATTGAATGCTGGTACACAAGAACGGGTAGGAAGTGAAATATCTGAGGTACCAAGGGTACAACGATACATGCCCAACAATGACCAGATTAAACGACTGGGCTCGAATAAACTGAGGGACAGGCAGCAGGGTAAACGGAGGTGAAATCAACTCAGAGGTAGCCAAATAATTCATCCATTAATGAACATTAGCTACGGATCTATGCTTCTTAATTTACGGAAATTATTCCATTAATCAATGGGCAAGGAAACAGTCACGCCATTCGATCTTAGTGAGCTTCAATGTCTCTTAACTTTATCATTTAATTTGGCACAATGAGTACAGTTACCAGATAATGTAAACAGAAATATATACGGATTCCATTCGGTACATTGTACAATTGTTTTGGAAATGTAAACATAAACATATGCATATGCAAGACCAAACCCAAGCCAAGCAGCTACAGTTAACCCTGGTTTTAAATAGATTGAATAACAGCCATCAAACAATGCCTGCGATTCAGGGCTTTTATTGCTCATACGATTTCTGGGAACATCTAATAATGGACATTTACACAGTCACAACTATGAGCAGTAAATATTTTTCTTTTTATACAGACCAGAATGATAAGTAAAAAAAAATTACGCAGCCATTCATAAACTTACCACGCCACCACCATGCATTCTACTACAAATTTAAAGATCATATCGTTGCCTCAGCGCCATCCTCAAGTGTTGTCCGTGCGCCATGCCGACCGCAATGAACTCACCGGTACCTCCCAGCCAAACGCTAGGGGTACTCTTCTTCCCCCTCAGCCCCCCGAGCTGCAAAGGGGCCACACACAATCAGAAGGTAACTATCTCCTCAGCTCGCCTCCAAGGCTGAGCTACCACTCAAGTCTGTTGAGGATTCCCAACTCCTACCAGCAATCAGTTAGTCTCTATTCTCTCAGCATCACCATACCAATCTTAGCAAAAGTCGCCTTCTTTTTCCCTCCTCCTTTTCTTTATTCAGACTCAAACCCTAATTCCTCTTTTACTTAGGTTTCCCCCCCATTTTTCTCTTTTGACTTTCTTATTTTTATTTTTAGTTTAATTCGTTTATATATCTCATTTTTATTTTTATTTTTCAAAAATTCAAGGGTATGAGCGCTCATTTTTTTTTTTTTTATTTCCCTTTTTTCACATGCTTAACTTTATTGGTTTGTAATTTGTTTATAATACAAATATACACATATATATTTTCATTTTTCTATTAATAAACATGCATTCATCCTTTAATTTACCATTAATATATCTGTATTTTCAGGATTAATGAGAGATTAAGGCGATGGCAAACCAGTAGGGGAAAAGTAACTGTTTTACAAAAATGAATAAAGAGGATTCACGAGGAGGGATGGCGATATAGTAAAGTGAACTAGACAAGTAAAAGGAAGATGGATACTGGAATATCAAGGCGATGGAGGATAGTTTAATTAAGTAGACAAGGATAAAGAGAGGGTGATGGTCTGAGTTTTTGTTTTCATTTTTTTTTTGAATTTTCATTTCTTAAGGCCACACTAAAATTTCCCCCCGGTTTCTAGAAGGTCTTAGGCTTAGGGTTTAGATTCTGAGCTAGGCGACGATTGGTTAAGGG
>JZKD02S0241145.1:9149-19497 GCA_000966675.3 Picea glauca | reverse complement strand
GCATCAAACTGATTTCATCATTAGACACATGCCACACTACTGATGAAAATTTTATCATTGGTCTTCCAATGCACTTTACGATGAGACATTTAGTCAGAATATCAACACAAAGTGCATGTAAATAGCCACAAAAGTTCATCTAATGATCGGAAAACATTGGTTGAAAGAGAAACATATAGTTTTCAATTGTTTGTTGTATGTTTGTTGATGGTACAACATATCTTTGTCACTCTGTCAACATATATTTGTCTAAAATATGTTTAAATAGACACAAAAGTTTTTCTATTGATCCAAAAACACTGGTCAAAAGATAGATGTACATTGGTTGATCGTTCGACGTATTTTTCTCGAGATTGCAATGTATGTTTTTTGAAAGAGTGTGTAAAGAGTGAAAAAAGTTTGTTTAATGATCCACTAACATTGGTCGAAAGATTGTGTTTATTTTTCGATATTTTGACATCTTTTGTGTCGATTTGTCAACGCATGTTTATAAAAGGAGCATATAAAAAGAAACAAAAAAGTGTCTAATGATTGACTAATATTGGTTGAAAGATCAACGTATGTGTCCTTACACGTTGATTCCTACATCAAAAGAATGAAAAAATTATGTCAAAATATCATCTATGTTGGTCGAAAGAGGGACCTACATTGGTCAATATATTGAATTACGTTTGTAGAAAAATAATGGAAAACGACATCACAAGTCTAATGGGTTTTGTAACAACCTTGGTTAGATAGTTGCATAGGGTTTATTAAGTATAGTTAATTAGATAATTAACAGTCCTAATATGTTTTAGTTAAATGACATGATTATTTCTTAATAATATTAATTAATTAATTAATTATTAATTAATTAATTAATTAATCATTAATTAATTGTTTATATCTATTGGTTGATTAATTAATTAATTAATTGACTCATTAAAGGTTTGAGTAATGAATTAAAGGGGCTTAATAATTATAATTTATTTAATTAAAGACTTTACGTGTGTGGGGGGGATTGAAGCATTAAGTGGAGGGATAAGGTAATAAAGGGAAGGATAGGGTAATAAATGGATGGATAAGGTGGGTGGCATTAATGGAGGGTAGGGAGTCAGTGAATGGGGGGAGATATAGCTGGGAAGAGGCTTACAGGAGATTTTATGAAAATCTGGGGGAGGAAGCATTACTTGGGAGGAGAGGATTGTATTTCCTATTTTGCATATTTTCTGGTTTTGGGAGTTTGGTTTTGGAGGTTGGTTGTACTATTGCAGGGGGCACCTGGTTGATGGGAGTTTTGGGCACGGGGGCCAGGATTACTTATGGTATCCTATAGCTAGGGAGTTAGATAGGCTGCTCCTAGCTGGTTGGGTGGTTAGTCAGTTTGGGCAGGGTTTGGTCAGAGCAGCAGGCTAGAAAAAGCAGCAAAGAGGACGAACAACCAGATCAGCGGGAATTAGCATCAACAAGAGGTATCTATATTCTATTATGTAAATCATTAGATTGTTGTTCATTAATTAATTTATGTTTCTTATATGCTTATGCTGAAATAAATTACTTATTGTTTCTGCGTAGAAGTAATCTTATTTTTTTAAATTTTATGAATCTTATTAGACTTAATTAAATTTGGTCGCTACACATGGTATCAAAGATTTAGTTTGAAGCACTGGAACCTTAAGGGCCTACCTACCTGCCTACCTAACTTAGGAATGGAGCTCTATCCACCCAGAAATTTAAACAACCCTGAAACCCTTTAATTAGATGAAAATCCAAGTTCCAACTCCAACTCCACCTAACCTGGAAGCCAAGCACACAGATGTTTTTTTTTAGTATGTATGCAGATCTATATATATATATATATATATATATATATATATATATATATATGCATAATGCTTCCCCAAATAATTATGCTCTGCCAAGAACATCTCTCCTTCTTAGGAAAAGAAAAATCCATAGGCTCTCCAAAGCCTTTTATTTTTACGAATTGAAAATGCAGCAAAGGAAAAACAGACCAAACAAAACATGAATGTTCATGTGACAGAGAAGCAATCAACCACCTAAAGAAAAAAAGATTCAGCCTCCCAAACAAGCATAGTTAAAGAAACTCAAGTGACATCTTATTGTTACTCCCAAACAAGGAAGATTGTCTTGCCAACTAAACCCAACAAAACATGACCACTTATCAAGCTCAAGATCGAAAAATTTCCCAAATCAAAAGCTACACTCATAGAGAAGGACTTAAAATCTAGACAACTCAGAGTTAAGAGAAGCTCTCAAGAAAGTCTCAGTTATAGCTTGAAATTCCTTGCTAAACAGTCCACAACTAATTTATACTGACTAGAACCTTACTTAAAGAAACCACCCATTCAAAACCCCCTTAATAGCTATGAAGCAAAACTGATAGAAGAAAACATAAAAACAAAAAAGAACCTATTTTAGTAAAATGAAACTCTAGGGCCTTGGATAGATTCTATAGTGAGAGGTTAATAGTGTTTTGTTTTCAGCCATCCCATGAGCTTCCATTATTGTTATGGTCAGTCTGACCCATATGGCATGAGTTTGACATGGATGAGGCTGGATGAAAATTTCGACCGATTTTGGTGGAAGTCATCTCTCTGCCGATCCAGCCCCTATAAATAGCTTCTGAATTCTGAAATAAAGGGAGGGACCATAACATTTCCCCCTATTTATTTAAAAATAAAATAAAATTAGACAAACACAACAAAACCCCTTAAAGTGCTTCAATAGCCAATATCGTCTTTTAATAACTATCAAGGCCGAAAACCTATATTTTCATGAATTCAACCAAGGTTCAAATCACAAACAAGATGCAATACTGGGGAAAAGCATAATTGAGAACATAGAAATCATTTCAAAAATAATTACACCACATACACGACCTATGAAGGGTTTTTTTTTTCTTTCCTGCAAATCCATATTATATCATTATAGGAGTCTAAAACTGAAAAACATAAAATACGATGCAGAGTATTCTCTATCAAATTCAAAGGATCCACCCAAAGCATTCATACAAAACTAGGCTCAATATAAAAACCCTATATCCAAGGTTGCCCACACTATCATCCTGTCCTCCAAGGTAATGGTCCCGAAAGCCCTTTCATGTATGCTAGCCATGGCGTCGGCTAAGCATTGGTTTACAGGCGTAAATGATAGGCCCAGATCCTTCAACATTTGATTGGAGAACTTGTATGGCTGCTTCCTTGGATTTTTCTCATCTGAATACTTGGTATGGAGCAAACAACAAGGGAACCGTGTGGCCAACATGTGGACCAAGTCTCCTCGATGGATGTTGCATTCTGCTGCACAAAAATATGACATCAATGCAACAACCAACAACAAATTATTCATCACAACGATTTTTTCATGTACTGAATAAACTATCAATGATTGACCGTACTACAAGCATGTACTATCAATACTATATTTGTATAGGTGCATCACTAGATTGGCGTTTGCCAATATAGTTATAATTAGGTTTCACATTGCGCACAGACGCAACATGCCTTCCATATCCACAAGATTGAAAATGGCATCGTATGGGCTCGCCGAATTTAAAATCACAGGGATTCAAACGTGTTTATGATTTTTTCTATTGAAATAGTTGCAACAACGACAACACCAGTGCTGACTGCCACTGGTGCTTTCTTCTCTAGGCTCTTAGAGGGTACCAACAACGCCCTTTCCCAGTGGATACCATGGTCAGAGCTTGTAGACCGCAACTCCCTGGCAAAGCCCTCGTCCACGGTGGAGGCGGTCGCCGGGATCCGCAAGAACTAAGAAAACGCACCAGCACCAGCCCCATCACAAGAAAATGCAATGCATCAATTCACAGGGAGGAGGAACCCATGGGGAGGAGCCGATACATCAACGATTCGGGGTATAGTTCTGAAAAAGGGTTGAGGGTAAACCTAGACGTGGGTGGATCGACATTTTACCCAAAGATTGACAACAACGCCCTCAGCTCAGATCCGAAAGGAAAGTCCGAGAAAATTCCATAGAACCACTTGAGCAAGAGTCTAGAGGTAGACGTATCGGCGAGAGTCTGAAGGTGGCAAGCGAAGGATGCATTTAGGGTTTGGGGTAGGCGGAGCGTGTAGGGTTTGGGAGTGGAAAGAAAAAGGGACACGTGGACATCATGCGAGGACCCACGATGCCCATATAATGTATAATGAAACCACGAGAATCATACCACTAGACCATATGCCCATATATTGAAACTAATTTAAAAATTAATTTTTTTTTTTTGTTATGATATTTTATTTTATTTATTCGAATTTAAAATTAGTTTTAAATAAGTTTTAAATAAGTTTTTTTTTTATTTACTTATTATTTTAATTAGTTTAGATTCAAACCACAGAGTAAAGTTTAAATTATAATTAGTTCTTAATTTTAGAATAAAAATTAAATTTTTATTAAAGTTTAAAATTTTTAAAGAAAAGTTTTATTTAATTTTTTTTTTAAATTTTAAAGTTTTAAATCTTAAAGAGCAAAGTTTAATTTTAAAAGGGGGGGTAGTTAGATTTAATCTTTAATTGAGTTTAAGCCCTAAATTAAATAATAAAATATTAATTAATCTTTAACTAATATTAGTTAAGTTAAATAAAAGGCGTCATTAGGGCTTAGACTAGGACAAGCCGGAAGGAGGCGGCATACACACTAGGAAAGTAAGCTAAAGGAATTGGCGAGTATGGCACAAATCTAGCGTAGCTACCGGGTGAGAGGAGTCAGTATATTTATTAGGTGAATAAATCGAGCTTAGATGCTTAACCCTAACCTAGCCACTCCCCTAAAGAGAGTAATGTTTGTTTACAGACAAGTAAAGGAAAACTTATGCCTAACCATGTTTTATAGTTAAGTTCGCAAATGCGAAATGTCCTTGAACTCACCCTAACAAATTTGGCTAATGTAGGTTAAATCATATAGGATGGTTATGACTCGAGGGAATTGAGGCAAAGGAGCATCGTCGCAGGCACCACCAACACCGTCAGCGCCTCCACCACCATCGTCAGAACTAGCTCTCATACTGTGATCTTTGGAGGCCTTAAATGAGACTTTAAATGGGTGACAACCAACAGAGATTGAAGTGGAGACCCCACCATCTGGAATGGGTAATCTAGAAGTGTTGAGGGATTCAGGGGGAGGGCCTCCACCCAAAGACATCACTCGAGAATTGCATAATATCAAACTTCTAGAGTTTGTTAGGGGTCGCGCCAGTGAACGTGCCGAAGCATGGTTGGAAGGAGTGACAAGGTGTTTTGCCTGAAGGGACTATGCATCCACCTCAAAGGCAAAGATAATGATTTTTTAGTTAAGAGACAGCACCTTGAACTAGTGGGGCAACCTGGAAAGACAATTGCATCTTACCCCATACACTGTATTTTGGGAACTTTTTGAGGAGAGGTTCCTAAGGAAATATCTGCCAACTTACTATGAGGAACAACAGGTAGGAGCATTTCATGCTTTAGTATAGGGAAACAAAACTTTTATGGAATATGAGATTAGGTTTATGGAATTGGTCAAGTATGTTTCATATATGGATAATGACCAATGACAAGCAGAATGCTTTGTCTATGGGTTGAACCCTGAGATAAGGGCTATGGTGCAGATGTGGAAACCATCTTCAATAGCGGAAGTTGTGGAAAATGTGCGTTATGCGGAGGAACACATGAACTTAACCGGAGGTATGAGACCAACCTTTCCGCATCATCCTGGATTCGTAGGAAAGGCCCCTAGGAAATTTCCCAGGGGAGGGGGCTCAAGACCACCTCAATATGGCAACAGAGTCACACCAAGGATAGTAGCCGTAGGGATTTAAATGGCAGCGAGTGCAACATCTCATTCATCAACAATGATGTATGCAGTTCCATGACCATCTCAGGGAAAATATAGCAAGGGTAGGGGATCCAAGGGAAGGAATTCATCTCAGAGGCAGTCACAGAATAGTGCACAGGTTCAATCTTGTGTTACCTGTTGGGGATGTGGAGGACCCCATTACCAGCGTGACTGCCCAGAGTTACAATCAAGATTTGTGCATAGAGAAGGAAAGGCCATGATGGGAATAGAAAGTAGAAGCCACCAGATTTATGCAGCGGTTAATAATCGCCAGGCTGAGTGTTATCACTGAAATTTCGTCAGCACATGGTTACAAGAACTCAGCATCGTCAAACAGTAATGAAGTCATTCATGGCCCTGAATTAATATCACAACATTCAAAAAAGGTGAAAAACTATACAAAATAGTGAAAAATTGAAGAGTGCTTTACAAAAGTTGGGTGTGCGCGCACATGCAAAGAACAGGAACGTCAAAAGCACGCATACGCACACGATGCATGCCTGTTAGCGCAAAAATCCGCACACCTGCTAAACGACGCATTTATGAATATGGTCGGACTCCCAACGACTTATGGTTAAGCTCCCAAGTTGATTTTACTTCCAAATTCAGGCTGGATCCGAATGGTGGGCTGGTCAAAGACCTAAAAATGCCCTAAATGGCCTCTTTTCACACTAAAAGGGAGTTAAACAAAAGCCCAAAGCAATGCTATAAAAATCCATGAATGCACCTCATTTTCTGAAGGAATTATAAGTAATGTTATGCTGCCTATATTGTTTTAAGGACTCCATCCTTGACAAGAGCACATTGGCACCATTTCATTGAGCAATCCACCTCTCCATTGAGTGGATTTGCAAAGAGTTCTTTCATCACTATTTTCCATTTTTCTTTTTGCAATAAGAGCTACTAGTGAGGGTCCAAGAGCCTTCCCTTGGAGGAAGAAGGGACTCATAGTCCCCTTTCTTCTTGGTGCTTTGTTTTCATCAATATATCAAGCCTCAAACATCGGTGACATGGGTATTTTTGTTCTTGTTATCTCTATGTCCCTATGCTTATGATTTTAGTTTTTATTAGTTTAATTCTTAATTATAGTTTTGTTTTTCTTTCTCTAATTCTTTCCTCTACAGCTGTCCTGCTCAGCAGACCTAACTGAGCTTGCAAGCACCTCTTATTTGTTCACCAAGGTGATGAAAGAGGCGTAACATATTGGCGACTCCACTGGGGAAAGGTATCAATTTCCTACCTCACTTGGGTTTATTTTTCTCTTCTTTTAGTTTGCTTGACTTGCAGGTGCACCAACCGGCCTAAGTCGACCTGCTAACCATCCAATTCAAGGGAGAGTTGAGAGAAATCCATCCGAATTTTTATTTCTCGATCATTTGTCACCAGTGCACCGATATTCTACTCCATAGACACACATTGTGCGTGCATGCGCTTAAGTGACAACCTTTCTCTGCGTGCATGTGCTTTCTGACTCATCTCTGTTCGCACACCCGCACTTTATGCGCCTCTGTCTTCACTAGGGGCCGCACATTTGAGAAAAATTTCACATTGTAAGTTATTGGGATGTGGGGAAGGCCATTTTCCTTCTTAAAAATGATGTCAATCATGTTTTAAAGCAACACCACACTTAGTCCCCTCATCATATAAAGGGATTAGTCAAACACACATAGGCACTTAGGAGGATAAAATCAATTTATCTTCTCCGCTTTTTGCCACATGGATGGCTTGTTTTGACTCATAATATAAGGTGGAAATCATTTTTAATCACATTTAACTCACATTGGGACTAGAATTTGAGTTACAATCGCTTAGTATGCTCTTCTCTCGCGCCTTCAAGCGACCTTGAGAATCAGAAAAAGATTGTGAAACAATTTCACCTCCCTTAACAAAGTTTAAAACCTTTAGGAGAGGACAACGACCCTTCTTGGGACCCCTCTTAGTTTTCTTTTTCAAACACATATTAATATTTTAACGGGCCCATACATGCCCACATGCTACAAAGATAGGATAGTGTTTGAATTTTTGCTTTCTTAGATCAAAACAATAGGGAAGTTTAAAGGTTTGTAACGGGCCCATACATGCCCACATGTTCAATCTAGGATAGTTTCAAGCTTTTCTTAGATTACATCACCATAAGGAGTTAAAAGGATAGTAACAGACCCACATGTCCACATTCTATCTTCCTAGGGCTTTTGAATTATGCAAGGTTGTACCAAAGGAACTTAGTTAATTAGGTAATCAAACTCTTGTAAGGACCAAGCGAAGTCCACATGCAGCAAGGTGACATCTAATTCACTAAAAATTGGCACACTTTCACTCACACACAAAAGTCTCTTATCACGCACATAGCTTCTTCTCGAAACGTGGAGGTCAAAGTAAGTTTCCTCCAAAGGGATTCCGAAAATACCCCATCTTTTCTTGACGAGACTATCCACTCCCATTTTTAATCAACGAGGTTGGTTTTCACCCCCAACCTCCCAAAACAACTACATCTAAAAACTTTCTAAAAAATCACTAAGTTTTCCTCCACAGGAGGTGCCAAAAGAAATTTTTTATTCTAGGTAGGATTTCGGGGATAGGAATCCAAATAACTCCCCGTTATCTGGTTCTCACATTGTCAAAACATAGAGGTTGTCAAATAGGGAACTGAAAAATCCTCCAATTCAAGTGTTCCAATAACCATAATGCAGGGAGATACCCGTGAAGGGTTGAAGGCCGAGGTCGGGTTGTTCTATGCATCCCCCCTTGAGTCACCCACCTCTTGGATGGGATCCATCCCGTGACCCATTTCTTAGGCCGAAAATCTAAATGACGCACTTTGACCGAGGTACCTAGTGACCAACTTTAGGACATCTACCCAGGTGGCAATTGTGGGCTGCAATTCCACCTTGATTGGATTTTGTGTGGCTATTGGGAAATATTTCCAGCTCTTTCGGGATATGCCCCCTTTACCCC
Source organism: Picea glauca (assembly GCA_000966675.3). Taxonomy (NCBI): domain Eukaryota; kingdom Viridiplantae; phylum Streptophyta; class Pinopsida; order Pinales; family Pinaceae; genus Picea; species Picea glauca. Next base: position 10,707 of record JZKD02S0241145.1, on the reverse strand, counting down.
TCATTATAACCAATTATTTCATCCTTCACTAGTTTCTCTTCCGGTGACTTCAGACCCCACTGTTGAGTACTATTGGATGGTCCAGTGCTATTTGAGAGGAAGGACGTTACGTCTTCTAGGACACGAGCATTTGCTGCCTTGTGATTCCCCCATGCGGACAATCTCCACTTACCCACATATATGCTTCTTTATCATTTTATGTATGATACACATCTGATTACCGTTTGATTTGGATATATATATTGTGTCAACATTCAACGCAAAGGCTCTTGTTTCTATATTATTCTCACCTCTTTTTGCACACATTCACACAGTTAGTCTGACATCATAGGGGAACCACATAACCCCCATTGTTCACGATGCTTTCTCAATCTCCCTCCTATCTTAGGGGGAGTATCTGGTCATGCCCTCTCATCGGCACCTCCTTTGCACACTCCTGTAAGTGCTACTATCTTAGGATCATCTTTGCTTGGTTCTACATTACTTGGGTCTACTTCCCAAGGTCATCCGTTCACTCACTCTCCTTTACACGAAAGTAGGGGAACCACTTCCTCTCAAGGAGGGATCACCAACCCACCTATCCCCCATCAAGGGTCAGGTTCACAACACACTATGGCCATAGCTAATCCTCCCCCCCCCCCNCACTACAGATGCCATATTTGGCCTCTCTCAACATATCGGATCTCACCAAACTCACCAATGATCCTACATTGCATGACCCCACATGGCCTGCAATGCCAACAAAACTCCCTTCAGACATACCAAATTTTGAAGGGAAGGCAGGTGATGACCCTGCCAACCATGTCATGACCTTTCACCTATGGTGCTCCTCCAACAGCATTATGGATGATTCCATCAGACTGCGATTATTTCAACACACACTCACTGGCCCATCGGCCAAATGGTATGTCGAAGAAAAATCAGGGTCCCATGCGACCTTTGAGTCATTAGCCAAAGCATTCTTGACCTTCTTCCAATTACCCATCCGCCATGAAAATGGTCTATAACTACTGTCTAACTTCAAACAAACCTCAGCCACACACATCGTTGACCATATTCACAAGTGGCGTAGGCGACGTAGTTTGTGTAAAGAAGAAACCACCAAGCAACAATGTCTCGACTGGTTTCTTAGATCACTTGTCTCTCTCCTTGGAAAGGATGTAGCTTCCACCTTACCTCAATATGAAGAGGAAGCCATCAGTAAGGCCCAACAATATGACCTCATTTATGCACAGTCAGGGTACTTATACACGGTACTTCCTGATCTTCCAAAACCTGTGCCATTTGGCCAAGACAATCCTGGGATGTCTCACTCAGCAAACAGACTAATAGGTGCCACCACACACCATGGCCCACAACCCCAACCACCACCGATGTATGGAACACCTCAATACCCATCGACATATGGGGGCACTACATATTACCCCCCACCTCCTTATCAACAGCCATACCCTGTTGCTATACCTCCACCCATCAGTGGACCACCATCGACACCTCCCATACATCCACCTATTCCCACAAACAGTGGTACTCCCTCAACATCATCTTATAGTACTAG
>JZKD02S0241134.1:0-21286 GCA_000966675.3 Picea glauca | reverse complement strand
TTGTTCTTATTAACTTCAATCATGTTATGCAACAACTTCGTTATCTCCTTCTCCTCTTTGTGATGGAAGCTACTCAAGTTCACATCCTTCCATAGTGTTATGCAAAAAAATATCTCGTCCACATCTCAATTTTTTTCTATCTCCTTCCCCACTTTCACTAGAATATTCTTAGTGAATGATCATGCTTATGGTTCTTGTGATTCATATCTAGATATAGTTTCGAACATTTTTCTTATTATGACTATTAATATTGTAATGGCCATGATGGTTGTTAAGGTCCTTGCACATATTTGTTGTGGCGGAAGTATTATTATGTTTCCATTTTCCCTTTTTTTTCTCACCCTTATTAGAAGCTCCATGTTAGTCTAAAGGATTTGAATCACTTGGCTGCCCCTTTTTCTTGTCAAATTCAATGTATTTGGGCCACACAAAAGCCTAATATATGGACTTAGTATTGAATAACATAGCTCACTTTCTTATGGGGCTATGAGGGCCACCTATATACTTGATGAACACATCGACATTCTTGGGACTTATCCCCAAGTGAATGGCTGGCTTTCATAACTCTATAGTGTACTATTGTACACTTTTTCCTTTTTGAAGTTGATAGTAGTGCCCCAAATGCTCTGGTCCTATTCATACCCAATATTGTAAAACTATTACTTAGGGATGTTGGTTGTGGAACTTGATTATCTTCCTAATTCATAGGTCGTGTTTCAATAGAGTTTGGATCCCAGTCCTTGATAGGGGTTTGTGTTATATTCTTTTCATTATTAACCCCACACATTGTTATGTTTCACCAGGCACAACGGGAGGTCATAGGGGGGGAAGATCCCCTGAGAAATTTTTTTGGGGTGGTTTTTTGCATCCGTTTTGGGTGGTTTTGGCACATGGTTTTCTAATTCTGGCTAAGGAATTAAGGTTGTAATTTAATCTAGGTCAATGGATTAAGGTTTTTGGATGTCGTAGGATCCTATATATTGTATTGTAATGGTGAAGTTAAAAATGAGAGAGAGAGTATTGTGATTGAGAGAGGAGACTGTGAGAGAGTGAGTAGGAGGTTGCAACAAACATGTTCTAGGTGTTATCCCTTCATTTCTTTGGATGGAATAAATAAAGGATTGGTTGTTTCTCCGTTGATGTATCCCATATCGAGTGAATCACGTATATAAGTGTATCTCTTGTATTGTGTTCTTCTATGTTTTATTTCTACTTTCATTTTTATTATTTTTATTTTTATTGCTCCATGATCCCATTCCTAACAACTGGTATCAGAGCTGAAGGTCTATTTGGATGATAAACTCCTAGGAAAGGAGAGTTCCTGGTTTGAGTGGGAGAAATGGAAGAAGAAGCCAAATTTAGGGTCGATAACTTTAATCACCAAAACTACCAACTATGGAAGATGAAAATGGAGGATTATCTATATCAGAAGAATCTTTTCCTACCATTGGGTGGAATAGAAAAGAAGTCGGTGACTATAAAGGATGAAGAATGGGAGGTTCTTGACAGAAAGGCACTAGGAACAATATGGGTGTTTGTTGGTTTAATGAACTATTCTTCCCTACTACCTGCGTTGTTGACCCAGGTTTCATATCTTTCAGGGTACCAACAAAGCCTAAAACTATCGTCCCTTTTGGTAAACCAGAAGGCAACGTAGTACACAGAATGCACTACGCAGTCTTACCCGAGATAGATTTAAATGGGTGGCTGTAAGAATTAGGTGTTTACAGCCTAGGATTGAGTACAAGATATGGGATTTGTATTATGAGCCATTTATTCTAACTTGTGTTACAAACTACTATTATTCTCTTTTATATTTTGACCTCCATGGTATCTTTTTGTTATATCCCAACAACAATTAACCAAGAAATATAATAACTCGTTCATTCATTACACATAGCGTTTAACTAATAAAAGTATGACAAAGATATGCATGCATTCATCACATTACACAAATATTACTGTGGTTCACCCCCTCCTAGGCTACGTCCACAAAGATTTGGCTCTTGGCTCTCTTATTATGGTAGTTCTGCAATTCTCGCGCCACGCGCTTACAACTCTCCTCAGATGGGTAAGATCTATATGAGGCGAACTAGATCGCACTAGGCTCCTCAACCTGTGATCTAATCCTCAAGATCTACCTTCTCTCCTCCGTTCTAGTTCAATCGCTTTACAAAAGTAGTTGATCTATTAAGAACATTACATAAAAAACCTGAACTCTACATAGGTAGCGAACCGAACCTCTCTATGATACTTGTGTATCTATATATATATCTATCGTGCTCTTCAACCATTTACACAAAGCCTTACAAAAAACCCTAACCCTATCGTTGTTAGGTCTTCCTTCTCTGCATGAGTGCTTTGCTTCCTTCCAGCTGTTGCCTCCTTCTTGCATGCACGCATGTTGTGCTTCTTACTAGTTGGCGCTTTCCTCTTGCACGCTTTCTTTCCCACAATTTCTCTTCCAGATGTCATTCTTCTTTGTGCATGCTTTCTTTCCCAGTTTGGCCTGCTGCCAATAGGCCCCCAACACTAACATGTGACTCGTCCCGAGTCACCTAATATTTCTGAGCTGCCTCGATCTCCTCGATGATCGTCTGGAACTTTTCTCTCAGCTTTGCTGCTTTTATCAGTGCCTGCGCGGTCTTCTCCTTAATGGTATACACTACCTAAATTGCCACTTCGTCGCTCAGTAATCCTGCACATTCTTCCTATGTCTGTGCCATCTATTTTCTAGCTGCTTCTGCTTGTGCGAGTACTTCTGCTACCCGTTCCTTTAATGGTTCTATTTGAGCCTAACACTCCTGTTTCTGTGTTTGCACAGTGATAAGTTCTGTCTGCATCTTCTTCAGCTCTTGCATCCCCTTGTTGCATTCTGGGATTGGTATGGTCTTTTGCCTCTGTTTGAGTTCTTGGATTGTTGCATTGATCCTTTCCTCTTCCTTGTCCCATCGTTGAACCTGTGGATCCTCCTCTAGTCTTGTCCAAAGTTGCGCTGCTTTATCGAGCAAGTCAATTGCCGTGCTAACCTGTTTCTCCATCTCTTGTATTTGCATTGTTGCTGCCTGCATCCTTTGCTCCTTTACTGTCAGTGGATTCATTGGTGTCAGCTGTTCTTGGAGATTCTCGATCTCTTTCTGGTATCGAGCAATTTCCTGTGTAATCTAGTCGATCTTTTCTGCGACTGGGAGTTCGTTTCCTTACGCAATGCTTGGAAGTTTTCCAAAAATTTCTCCCACTCTGCGTTCCAATTCATTCCTATGTTTTGTCTCCTTCTGAGTTTTGGATTTGGCTTGCTCATAATCGTTTTCTAGCGCTTCCCGCTTCTTTGTTGCTTTCTGTAGCTCAACTTTGTTTTTATGTGCCCGAGACTGCATCTCGTGGTCGACACTAACCTGCAATTTGTACAGTGCCCTTGATGGAATCCGTGTCAAGACCAATTGGATGTGGTCCAAATCCTTCAGTGGTGTCTGTCCCATGATTTCATCCATTCGTAGAATGCTCGATTTTATGTAGACCGTTGCATGTGCGTGTGGCATTGGGAGGACTGAATCTGGTTCTTCTACCTCCACTCTTTTGTTGGTTTGTGTTATCGACGACTCTATGCCTTTGCTGCAACTTGCTCTTTGGGCCTCCTCGAGTGTCTTGAGGAGCTGTCCCATTTACGCCAACTCTTTTTGCAGTTTATCCTTGTGATGTGCTGCGTGATCGAAGTCTTCTGCTAGACAATCCTGGACCATTCTTGCGATCATTTTTCCATCTTCCTCCGTGATCGTATAGTCCAGTGATGCTCATTGTGCCTACAACGAGAATCACCGGACTATACAACCAGTCTCTTAGTTCCCCCTGGTTCTTGTGTGATGGGATTTGGGGAGGTCTCCTGTGCTCCCTTAGCTTGCTTCGACTATTTATTGGTCTCTTTCTACCCCTTCTGGGTTCCTATCTGCTTTGCCCCTTCGTTTTCCTGAGTCGGCTTGTTTTGGCCCATCCTTGGTTTCTTGGGCACTGGGATTTGCGGAGGCTGTGTTTTCTCCTGCCCTGCTTCTCCTTCTGCGGGTCCTTCCGGTACTTCTCGGGGAATGTATGGGATCCTTCATGCATTAGGCCATTCGATGATGACCATGTCTATATCACTTTCTGTGATGCAATAGCGCATTGGTAGCCACTGTTTATCTAGATCTTGCCTTGGCTGTATCCATATGGCTTGACGTGTAAACCAGAAGTTAGCGATGCCCCCATATCGCACGAAAGCCTCTGGTGTTATTATCCAGGATCGACTAATAACTTCCTGTATGTCTCTTAGTTATGCTTCAAAGATGATTCCATTTTCCCTCTTATACTTGGCCTGTGGCCTGGATCTTAGTAATACATATCTCGCTCCCATTGGCTCTGGTCTAGTAGCAAAAACTACATACTCTGGTTCCCGCCATCCCATGAAGGCTATGAGGGTGAGTAGCCATGAGTAATGGAATTCTGTATCGAGGTCCTGCGCATCCTTGCAATCCACTTGGAACAAGTTTAATAGATAAGGTGCCCAGCTCACAAAGGTGCCTTTTGCGCACTGAGCTCCTACTGCGATGACTCCTGCTGGTACTTTGTATTTGCGACATTTTCTTAACAACTTACAAGGTAAGATCTTTGCGTCGAATCATGTTGCTGCATTGTTGATCCATTTGATTATAATGCCTCTTGTCCCCCTGGCAGTACCATATTTCTTCTTCATTTCATCTGCTAACTCTTTCTCCTTGGATTTATCGTCCATAATCAACGCGAGATCCATACCCCGACTGGGTAGTCCTGTTATCTGCGTGATAAGATCAACATATATGGGGATGGGTTTGTCCAACCATATATCCCCTCTGTGCGTGACTGCTAACAACTTCTTAACGCATGTTGTCGCATACATGCCTCTACCAAAATGTGGAAGTTTCAACAACCCTAAAATGCTCGTTCTGTCCAGTCGAACTGCCCACTGATGTGGCTAGCTGATCGTTTCTCCAAGTTGGTTTACCACTATGTTCTGCATAAAAACCCTCGGCGCAAGTTCTGGGTACTTGGTTTCATCTGATACGTCATGGTCAGAATACTTGAGCTTACCGACATGACCCAGTAGTTGCGGCTCTACCTGTACTCCCTCTGGTATGCGTGGTAGCACAATTTCTGCTGCCGGTTTGTTGCAGGGTGAGCTCGGTATCAGAACTCTTTCTTCCTGCTGTGGTGGTTGGTACAAAGTTCCATCAACACCTGGTTGCTCCCTTGTAAGCCATTCTGGCCAAGCTAAGGTAGTTCTCTTGGTCTCTTCTATTGGTTACCTAGGCTGGGTACCTCGACTCGTCTAGCTTCCCTTCTAATCCTCGATTATGTGCCATTCCATTAACTTCCACGGTTGGTTCATTGCTTTCTGGTTGCACTTCATGTTGGGTTTTCACTTCCTCATTCTGAGGTTCCTGTGCTGCTGCTGGCATGCCCTCTTTCAGGTCTTCTTCTTGTGGCTACTGAATCTCTTCCAGTATCGGTGTAGATTTCATCGGTGTTATCACTGGGGATGGGATCTCATCAATATCGACGATCTCAGGTTGTTGCTGCTTGTTTTCGTCCAGCGGTCCTCATGACCTATTTTGAACTCTGGTTGGTTTGGCTTTCTGGCCTGGTTTGACGGACTTCGATGGCGCCATAGTGGTGAGTGTCGAACGCTTGCTAAATTTTGAGGACTGGGGTGAGCTCTGTGGTCTCTCTCTATTCGTTTGAGTTGTTGTTGCTCTCTCTCTGTTCTCCTTTCACGAATAGACAAGTTTCTTCTGTGCTCACGTGTTGTATGGGCTTGTCATGAAGCTTATCGAGGACGCTTCCTCCATGTTGCAATTAATGCACCATAACTGTGGGTGTAGTGCATCTGTGGCAGTTTCACACTTGCCATTACACTTACTTTTCCGTTTCCATTTGGCATGTTTAATGTGATGTTCCATCAGTCCTTGTCGTGCCTTAATTCTGCTTAGTGCTTTCCTGTCAACCTGCTTTTGCCGACTTTCCATTTTCTGCCCATTTTTCTTTGGCATGTAACCATTGTTCTTGCCTTTACTACATTCGTGTTTTGAGCGTCCTATGGCTTTTTCGTCTCTGACGTGCTTCACACTTTTTTTTTTCCATCCGCGGTGAGTGGTCGATTGTCCTTATACAACTTTGATCAGCTCTCGTTGATCATTCCTCTGAGGTCTGCTTCTGCTAAATCTCTTAATTGTACAACTCCACCATTTGTTACAAATTGTACCTCGTATGGTCCTAACCAATGCATTCTCATCTTTCCTGGGTGCTGAAACGATTTGCTGTCGTAGAGAAATACTAGATCTCTTGCCTTGAAAGTCTTCTTCTTAATGTGTCGATCATGCCATGCTTTGTCTCTGGCCTTCTGCACTTGTTGATGGAATCCTACTAGGATTCGATCTTCGTCCATTGCTAACAGCTAGTTTAGTCTTTCTTGTATTGTGTTGCGTTCTATCTTTTTTGTGATAGCTGCTATGCGTAAGCTGGGTACTAAAAATTCTAATGGCACTACCGCTTCTTGGCCGTATACTAGTTTGAATGGTGTGTGCCCTGTCAAATTCTTGCAGGTCGTCCTATATGCCCATAATACTACTGGTACTTTGAGGTCCCAGTCGTCTCTATTGACGTTACAGATATTTGGCAGTGCGTTCTTTAGAATCTTGTTGAAAACTTCTATTGTGCCATTCGCTTGTGGATGGTACGATGTGATTTTCTGGTGGTTAACTTCAAACTCATCGAGCATCTCGCGGATGGTGCTATTTATGAAATGCATGCCTTGGTCGCTCATCAAGACTCTTGGGCACCCAAACCTAGTAATTACTTGTTCAAATAAGAAGTGTGCAACTGCCTTTGCGCTGCAATCTTTTACTGGTGCGACTTCCACCCACCTTGTTAGGTATTCCTTCACGGTGATGATGTATCTTGCCCCTGTTCTTTTGGCTGGTGGGTTAATTGGTCCCAAAAATTCTATTGCCCATTTATCAAATGCATGTAATGTCACTTGTGGTCGTAACGACATCTTGTCCCTTTTGTTGGGTTTGCCTACCCTTTGACAGACATCGCATCCCTGACAGTACTCTTTCAAGTCTCTGTGAATCGTTGGCCACCATAATCCTACACAGAGTACCTTCTGTGTTGTATATTTTTCTGCATAGTGTCCTCCTGCCAATCCCTCATGGGCTTCTGCTAAAATTCTTGGTCGTTCGTGCTCTAACACGTACCTTCGTAAAATTCTATCTGTGCCCATTTTATATAGATGTCCTGCGATCAGTTGTTAGTCGGCTGCGTGAACTACTAGGTTCTTCTTCTGCGTGGTGNTTGTTCTTATTAACTTCAATCATGTTATGCAACAACTTCGTTATCTCCTTCTCCTCTTTGTGATGGAAGCTACTCAAGTTCACATCCTTCCATAGTGTTATGCAAAAAAATATCTCGTCCACATCTCAATTTTTTTCTATCTCCTTCCCCACTTTCACTAGAATATTCTTAGTGAATGATCATGCTTATGGTTCTTGTGATTCATATCTAGATATAGTTTCGAACATTTTTCTTATTATGACTATTAATATTGTAATGGCCATGATGGTTGTTAAGGTCCTTGCACATATTTGTTGTGGCGGAAGTATTATTATGTTTCCATTTTCCCTTTTTTTTCTCACCCTTATTAGAAGCTCCATGTTAGTCTAAAGGATTTGAATCACTTGGCTGCCCCTTTTTCTTGTCAAATTCAATGTATTTGGGCCACACAAAAGCCTAATATATGGACTTAGTATTGAATAACATAGCTCACTTTCTTATGGGGCTATGAGGGCCACCTATATACTTGATGAACACATCGACATTCTTGGGACTTATCCCCAAGTGAATGGCTGGCTTTCATAACTCTATAGTGTACTATTGTACACTTTTTCCTTTTTGAAGTTGATAGTAGTGCCCCAAATGCTCTGGTCCTATTCATACCCAATATTGTAAAACTATTACTTAGGGATGTTGGTTGTGGAACTTGATTATCTTCCTAATTCATAGGTCGTGTTTCAATAGAGTTTGGATCCCAGTCCTTGATAGGGGTTTGTGTTATATTCTTTTCATTATTAACCCCACACATTGTTATGTTTCACCAGGCACAACGGGAGGTCATAGGGGGGGAAGATCCCCTGAGAAATTTTTTTGGGGTGGTTTTTTGCATCCGTTTTGGGTGGTTTTGGCACATGGTTTTCTAATTCTGGCTAAGGAATTAAGGTTGTAATTTAATCTAGGTCAATGGATTAAGGTTTTTGGATGTCGTAGGATCCTATATATTGTATTGTAATGGTGAAGTTAAAAATGAGAGAGAGAGTATTGTGATTGAGAGAGGAGACTGTGAGAGAGTGAGTAGGAGGTTGCAACAAACATGTTCTAGGTGTTATCCCTTCATTTCTTTGGATGGAATAAATAAAGGATTGGTTGTTTCTCCGTTGATGTATCCCATATCGAGTGAATCACGTATATAAGTGTATCTCTTGTATTGTGTTCTTCTATGTTTTATTTCTACTTTCATTTTTATTATTTTTATTTTTATTGCTCCATGATCCCATTCCTAACAACTGGTATCAGAGCTGAAGGTCTATTTGGATGATAAACTCCTAGGAAAGGAGAGTTCCTGGTTTGAGTGGGAGAAATGGAAGAAGAAGCCAAATTTAGGGTCGATAACTTTAATCACCAAAACTACCAACTATGGAAGATGAAAATGGAGGATTATCTATATCAGAAGAATCTTTTCCTACCATTGGGTGGAATAGAAAAGAAGTCGGTGACTATAAAGGATGAAGAATGGGAGGTTCTTGACAGAAAGGCACTAGGAACAATATGGGTGTTTGTTGGTTTAATGAACTATTCTTCCCTACTACCTGCGTTGTTGACCCAGGTTTCATATCTTTCAGGGTACCAACAAAGCCTAAAACTATCGTCCCTTTTGGTAAACCAGAAGGCAACGTAGTACACAGAATGCACTACGCAGTCTTACCCGAGATAGATTTAAATGGGTGGCTGTAAGAATTAGGTGTTTACAGCCTAGGATTGAGTACAAGATATGGGATTTGTATTATGAGCCATTTATTCTAACTTGTGTTACAAACTACTATTATTCTCTTTTATATTTTGACCTCCATGGTATCTTTTTGTTATATCCCAACAACAATTAACCAAGAAATATAATAACTCGTTCATTCATTACACATAGCGTTTAACTAATAAAAGTATGACAAAGATATGCATGCATTCATCACATTACACAAATATTACTGTGGTTCACCCCCTCCTAGGCTACGTCCACAAAGATTTGGCTCTTGGCTCTCTTATTATGGTAGTTCTGCAATTCTCGCGCCACGCGCTTACAACTCTCCTCAGATGGGTAAGATCTATATGAGGCGAACTAGATCGCACTAGGCTCCTCAACCTGTGATCTAATCCTCAAGATCTACCTTCTCTCCTCCGTTCTAGTTCAATCGCTTTACAAAAGTAGTTGATCTATTAAGAACATTACATAAAAAACCTGAACTCTACATAGGTAGCGAACCGAACCTCTCTATGATACTTGTGTATCTATATATATATCTATCGTGCTCTTCAACCATTTACACAAAGCCTTACAAAAAACCCTAACCCTATCGTTGTTAGGTCTTCCTTCTCTGCATGAGTGCTTTGCTTCCTTCCAGCTGTTTCCTCCTTCTTGCATGCACGCATGTTGTGCTTCTGACTAGTTGGCGCTTTTCTCTTGCACGCTTTCTTTCCCACAATTTCTCTTCCATATGTCATTCTTCTTTGTGCATGCTTTCTTTCCCAGTTTGGCCTGCTGCCAATAGGCCCCCAATACTAACATGTGACTCGTCCCGAGTCACCTAATATTTCTGAGCTGCCTCGATCTCCTCGATGATCGTCTGGAACTTTTCTCTCAGCTTTGTTGCTTTTATCAGTGCCTGCGCGGTCTTCTCCTTAATGGTATACACTACCTAAATTGCCACTTCGTCGCTCAGTAATCCTGCACATTCTTCCTATGTCCGTGCCATCTATTTTCTAGCTGCTTCTGCTTGTGCGAGTACTTCTGCTACCTGTTCCTTTAATGGTTCTATTTGAGCCTAACACTCCTGTTTCTGTGTTTGCACAGTGATAAGTTCTGCCTGCATCTTCTTCAGCTCTTGCATCCCCTTGTTGCATTCTGGGATTGGTATGGTCTTTTGCCTCTGTTTGAGTTCTTGGATCATTGCATTAATGCTTTCCTCTTCCTTGTCCCATCGTTGAACCTGTGGATCCTCCTCCAGTCTTGTCCAAAGTTGCGCTGCTTTATCGAGCAAGTCAACTGTCGTGCTAACCTGTTTCTCCATCTCTTGTATTTGCATTGTTGCTGCCTGCATCCTTTGCTCCTTTACTGTCAGTGGATTCATTGGTGTCAGCTGTTCTTGGAGATTCTTGATCTCTTTCTGGTATCGAGCAATTTCCTGTGTAATCTAGTCGATCTTTTCTGTGACTGGGAGTTCGTTTCCTTACGCAATGCTTGGAAGTTTTCCAAAAAATTCTCCCACTCTGCGTTCCAATTCATTCCTATGTTCTGTCTCCTTCTGAGTTTTGGATTTGGCTTGATCATAATCGTTTTCTAGCGCTTCCCGCTTCTTTGTTGCTTTCTGTAGCTAAACTTTGTTTTTATGTGCCCGAGACTGCATCTCGTGGTCGACACTAACCTGCAATTTGTATAGTGCCCTTGATGGAATCCGTGTCAAGACCAATTGGATGTGGTCCAAATCCTTCAGTGGTGTCTGTCCCATGATTTCATCCATTCGTAGAATGCTCGATTTTATGTAGACCGTTGCATGTGCGTGTGGCATTGGGAGGACTGAATCTGGTTCTTCTACCTCCACTCTTTTGTTGGTTTGTGTTATCGACGACTCTATGCCTTTGCTGCAACTTGCTCTTTGGGCCTCCTCGAGTGTCTTGAGGAGCTGTCCCATTTACGCCAACTCTTTTTGCAGTTTATCCTTGTGATGTGCTGCGTGATCGAAGTCTTCTGCTAGACAATCCTGGACCATTCTTGCGATCATTTTTCCATCTTCCTCCGTGATCGTATAGTCCAGTGATGCTCATTGTGCCTACAACGAGAATCACCGGACTATACAACCAGTCTCTTAGTTCCCCCTGGTTCTTGTGTGATGGGATTTGGGGAGGTCTCCTGTGCTCCCTTAGCTTGCTTCGACTATTTATTGGTCTCTTTCTACCCCTTCTGGGTTCCTATCTGCTTTGCCCCTTCGTTTTCCTGAGTCGGCTTGTTTTGGCCCATCCTTGGTTTCTTGGGCACTGGGATTTGCGGAGGCTGTGTTTTCTCCTGCCCTGCTTCTCCTTCTGCGGGTCCTTCCGGTACTTCTCGGGGAATGTATGGGATCCTTCATGCATTAGGCCATTCGATGATGACCATGTCTATATCACTTTCTGTGATGCAATAGCGCATTGGTAGCCACTGTTTATCTAGATCTTGCCTTGGCTGTATCCATATGGCTTGACGTGTAAACCAGAAGTTAGCGATGCCCCCATATCGCACGAAAGCCTCTGGTGTTATTATCCAGGATCGACTAATAACTTCCTGTATGTCTCTTAGTTATGCTTCAAAGATGATTCCATTTTCCCTCTTATACTTGGCCTGTGGCCTGGATCTTAGTAATACATATCTCGCTCCCATTGGCTCTGGTCTAGTAGCAAAAACTACATACTCTGGTTCCCGCCATCCCATGAAGGCTATGAGGGTGAGTAGCCATGAGTAATGGAATTCTGTATCGAGGTCCTGCGCATCCTTGCAATCCACTTGGAACAAGTTTAATAGATAAGGTGCCCAGCTCACAAAGGTGCCTTTTGCGCACTGAGCTCCTACTGCGATGACTCCTGCTGGTACTTTGTATTTGCGACATTTTCTTAACAACTTACAAGGTAAGATCTTTGCGTCGAATCATGTTGCTGCATTGTTGATCCATTTGATTATAATGCCTCTTGTCCCCCTGGCAGTACCATATTTCTTCTTCATTTCATCTGCTAACTCTTTCTCCTTGGATTTATCGTCCATAATCAACGCGAGATCCATACCCCGACTGGGTAGTCCTGTTATCTGCGTGATAAGATCAACATATATGGGGATGGGTTTGTCCAACCATATATCCCCTCTGTGCGTGACTGCTAACAACTTCTTAACGCATGTTGTCGCATACATGCCTCTACCAAAATGTGGAAGTTTCAACAACCCTAAAATGCTCGTTCTGTCCAGTCGAACTGCCCACTGATGTGGCTAGCTGATCGTTTCTCCAAGTTGGTTTACCACTATGTTCTGCATAAAAACCCTCGGCGCAAGTTCTGGGTACTTGGTTTCATCTGATACGTCATGGTCAGAATACTTGAGCTTACCGACATGACCCAGTAGTTGCGGCTCTACCTGTACTCCCTCTGGTATGCGTGGTAGCACAATTTCTGCTGCCGGTTTGTTGCAGGGTGAGCTCGGTATCAGAACTCTTTCTTCCTGCTGTGGTGGTTGGTACAAAGTTCCATCAACACCTGGTTGCTCCCTTGTAAGCCATTCTGGCCAAGCTAAGGTAGTTCTCTTGGTCTCTTCTATTGGTTACCTAGGCTGGGTACCTCGACTCGTCTAGCTTCCCTTCTAATCCTCGATTATGTGCCATTCCATTAACTTCCACGGTTGGTTCATTGCTTTCTGGTTGCACTTCATGTTGGGTTTTCACTTCCTCATTCTGAGGTTCCTGTGCTGCTGCTGGCATGCCCTCTTTCAGGTCTTCTTCTTGTGGCTACTGAATCTCTTCCAGTATCGGTGTAGATTTCATCGGTGTTATCACTGGGGATGGGATCTCATCAATATCGACGATCTCAGGTTGTTGCTGCTTGTTTTCGTCCAGCGGTCCTCATGACCTATTTTGAACTCTGGTTGGTTTGGCTTTCTGGCCTGGTTTGACGGACTTCGATGGCGCCATAGTGGTGAGTGTCGAACGCTTGCTAAATTTTGAGGACTGGGGTGAGCTCTGTGGTCTCTCTCTATTCGTTTGAGTTGTTGTTGCTCTCTCTCTGTTCTCCTTTCACGAATAGACAAGTTTCTTCTGTGCTCACGTGTTGTATGGGCTTGTCATGAAGCTTATCGAGGACGCTTCCTCCATGTTGCAATTAATGCACCATAACTGTGGGTGTAGTGCATCTGTGGCAGTTTCACACTTGCCATTACACTTACTTTTCCGTTTCCATTTGGCATGTTTAATGTGATGTTCCATCAGTCCTTGTCGTGCCTTAATTCTGCTTAGTGCTTTCCTGTCAACCTGCTTTTGCCGACTTTCCATTTTCTGCCCATTTTTCTTTGGCATGTAACCATTGTTCTTGCCTTTACTACATTCGTGTTTTGAGCGTCCTATGGCTTTTTCGTCTCTGACGTGCTTCACACTTTTTTTTTTCCATCCGCGGTGAGTGGTCGATTGTCCTTATACAACTTTGATCAGCTCTCGTTGATCATTCCTCTGAGGTCTGCTTCTGCTAAATCTCTTAATTGTACAACTCCACCATTTGTTACAAATTGTACCTCGTATGGTCCTAACCAATGCATTCTCATCTTTCCTGGGTGCTGAAACGATTTGCTGTCGTAGAGAAATACTAGATCTCTTGCCTTGAAAGTCTTCTTCTTAATGTGTCGATCATGCCATGCTTTGTCTCTGGCCTTCTGCACTTGTTGATGGAATCCTACTAGGATTCGATCTTCGTCCATTGCTAACAGCTAGTTTAGTCTTTCTTGTATTGTGTTGCGTTCTATCTTTTTTGTGATAGCTGCTATGCGTAAGCTGGGTACTAAAAATTCTAATGGCACTACCGCTTCTTGGCCGTATACTAGTTTGAATGGTGTGTGCCCTGTCAAATTCTTGCAGGTCGTCCTATATGCCCATAATACTACTGGTACTTTGAGGTCCCAGTCGTCTCTATTGACGTTACAGATATTTGGCAGTGCGTTCTTTAGAATCTTGTTGAAAACTTCTATTGTGCCATTCGCTTGTGGATGGTACGATGTGATTTTCTGGTGGTTAACTTCAAACTCATCGAGCATCTCGCGGATGGTGCTATTTATGAAATGCATGCCTTGGTCGCTCATCAAGACTCTTGGGCACCCAAACCTAGTAATTACTTGTTCAAATAAGAAGTGTGCAACTGCCTTTGCGCTGCAATCTTTTACTGGTGCGACTTCCACCCACCTTGTTAGGTATTCCTTCACGGTGATGATGTATCTTGCCCCTGTTCTTTTGGCTGGTGGGTTAATTGGTCCCAAAAATTCTATTGCCCATTTATCAAATGCATGTAATGTCACTTGTGGTCGTAACGACATCTTGTCCCTTTTGTTGGGTTTGCCTACCCTTTGACAGACATCGCATCCCTGACAGTACTCTTTCAAGTCTCTGTGAATCGTTGGCCACCATAATCCTACACAGAGTACCTTCTGTGTTGTATATTTTTCTGCATAGTGTCCTCCTGCCAATCCCTCATGGGCTTCTGCTAAAATTCTTGGTCGTTCGTGCTCTAACACGTACCTTCGTAAAATTCTATCTGTGCCCATTTTATATAGATGTCCTGCGATCAGTTGTTAGTCGGCTGCGTGAACTACTAGGTTCTTCTTCTGCGTGGTGGTATATTCTTGCGGTGCGGTACCTATGCTCAAGTACTGGATGATCTCTGCAAAGTAGTCATCAACAATCTATACTGAGAATAACTGGGCATCCAAAAAGTTGTCTTCTAAGTTCGTGGGTGCTTCTCCATTTGTGACCTGTGATAGGTAGTCAGGTCACACATTCAGTTTTCCTGGTTTGACTATTACTTCGAAGTCAAATTCTTGAAATAACAATAACCATAGACAGATTCTCCCCCCTAACACTGGCTTGTTGACTAGGTATTTTAGGGCTGAGTGATACATAAGCATCTTAAATTTTTTTCCCAATAGATAGTGTCTGAACTTCTGTAGTGCGTAAACCATAGGTAGGCCTTCTCTTTCCGTCGTGTTATAATTTTGTTCTGAGTCTGATAGTTTTCTGCTTGCAAACGCTATCAGGTGATTCAAGTCTCCTGCTCATGGAATGTCTTTCCCCAGTCTGGAAATACTAATATTGGTGCAGTGACCATCTTTTCCTTCAGAGTATCCAGACCGTGTTGACACTCGTTGTTCCATTGGTACTTTGTATCCTTTCTTAGTAGTTTCTCCATTGGTGTTGTGATCTGCGCATATCCTTTGATGAATTTCTTGTAGTATCCTGTGTGTCCTAATGTCACTCGTAGCTGACAAACTATTTTTGGTGCTGGTAAATTAACAATAACTGCGATCTTTGCCAGATCGACCAATAGCCCTTATTTGCATACTATATGGCCCAATAGTATCCCAAATGGTGTTCCAGATATAAATTTCTTTATGTTTAGTGATATCTGACACTGTCTGCATCGTTCTAGAAACAAGTGTAAAACTTCCACATGGTTTTTCAACAGACTATAGACTGTCCAGTCATCCAGGTATACTTCGAGAAACTGATGGATGAATTCGTTAAATGTTGCGATAACCACTCTGGAGAATATTGTTGGTGCATTCTTTAGTCCAAATGGCATGACTGTATATTGGTAGGATCCCCATTCCATCGCGAACATGGTCTTGTATCTGTCCTCATGTGCTATCTTAATCTGATGGTAGCCTGAGAATCCATCAGTGAATGAGTAAGCTTCGTGTCCGCCTACATTCTCTAACACTTCATCCGTGAATGGTGTAGGGAATGGGTCGTGTAGGCATGCATCATTCAACTTCCTCAAGTAAACACATATCCTAATCCCTCTTCCTTGTTTCATGTCCTGTACGACCATCAGGATTATCCATTCTGATTCCTCGACTGGTTCGATTATGTCGGCTTCGAGCATCCGGTCGATCTCCTCTTTAACTTTCTGTTTATATATGGGGTTCAGTCTATATGGTCGTTGTCTAATATGTCCCACTTCAAGTCTGAGAGGTATCTTCATCTCACCCAGTTCTCCTACTATACCCTTCATCTCTGTAAATGTGGTAGGAAACAAGTCACTGTATTCGCGCAACAACTTTGTGATGCTTTCTACTGTTGGTTCATCCCAGTAGTCTCCAATGCTGGCCATTTTGGGATGTTCATCTATTTCGATGTTAACTTTATTTACCTTGATTGACATGAAAATAACTTTGGATTCTATGGGTGGTCCCTTCACATCTCTTTCACCTTCTACTTCTTCAATCTGAATGTCGCGCGGGTCATCTTCGTCTGGTGCTTCCTCATGTACATGGTAACATGATAGTAGTTCCTTGTATGTCTGCTTATTTCGTTGTTGCTCTTCGGTAATAAGTTCTATTTCCGGTTCTTTAATGAATATGACTCCTCTGATCCGTTTCAAGGCTGCATCTATGTTGGGGTTCTCATGCTCGAATGAGAAAGTGACGGTAAAGTTCTGTTGCAATGTCGTCCATGCTATAGTTCCTTTGCACAATTCCTGATCTGTATACCAGTTCCCTTGTATGTCCTCTAAAGTATGAATGAAGTGGTGAGGCCATTCCTCTGGTGGCATCATTTTCCACAGCATTTTGCACTCCTCCAAGTGTTTCACTGGTGTCCCTAGTCCTTCATATTTCCATTGTTTGCTGTTTTTATGTTTTGCGCCGAACCTTATGCACAATAACCATTTACATTGGTACTAGTTTGTGATAGTCTCCTTGTGTGCACCACACCATCTTGCGGGTGTGGCCTTGAGTGCTAAGTCCAGTGCTAGTATCCTTTGGTTCTCTGATACTTTGTATTCATATTGTGTCAAGAATGTTTCCAAATCATTTAGTCAGTGGAAACTGGGTGGTTCTTTGATTTCTATACCTATCCATTGTACTACGCGGTCTATTCTTGCACATCATCTCATGTATACTTCGTGTAGTCTCTGCTGCCAGTTTTGTAACCCAGTGTTTGAATCTGTTGCGCATGAAGTAATGTTGCGCGAACTAAGTACCTTGTCTACAATTGGGTTTACGTAATCATCCTCCCGTGCAGTTGTTTTGTACAAGTGGCCAATCTCCTCTAAGTCTAGGCAAGTGGGTTCTACGAACCTCTCCTCTTCTGATGGATCTAGTGGTGCTATGACCATGTAATATCCAAATTCAAATGTCATTTTACTTGTCTTCAAGTTAATTATGGTCTGGTTATCAAATGCCCAATCCAGACTGAGTAGTGCCGGGTACAGTGTTGTGCCATATGCTATTTCGATGTCTTCAAAGTCTACTTTAGTGCGCACTCCATCAAGGTCTACTGCTACTCCTTTTAGTCTCCCTATTGGTAGGACCGTATGTTGGTTTGCTAGTTTTAGTTGGACATTTGAGTATCCCAATGTTGGCTCTCCCATGCATTGCCAGGTTTTCTTGGGTAGCACATTCACTTAGGATCCTAGGTCCCATATTGAAATCCCCAATGTTAGCATTCAACCTAAATTCCCTACTTGTTCTTCTTCTTGTGTGTAGATGATTGACAATTTTTGGTTCTAGCTTTTGTTTCGTCTTGCTGCTACATTTCTCTAGGATGTTTTGCAATATTTTCANTTAACTTCAAACTCATCGAGCATCTCGCGGATGGTGCTATTTATGAAATGCATGCCTTGGTCGATCATCAAGACTCTTGGGCACCCAAACCTAGTAATTACTTGTTCAAATAAGAAGTGTGCAGCTGCCTTTGCGCTGCAATCTTTTACTGGTGCGACTTCCACCCACCTTGTTAGGTATTCCTTCGCGGTGATGATGTATCTTGCCCCTGTTCTTTTGGCTGGTGGGTTAATTGGTCCCAAAAATTCTATTGCCCATTTATCAAATGCATGTAATGTCACTTGTGGTCGTAACAACATCTTGTCCCTTTTGTTGGGTTTGCCTACCCTGTGACAGACATCGCATCCCTGACAGTACTCTTTCGAGTCTCTTTGAATCGTTGGCCACCATAATCCTACACGGAGTACTTTCTGTGTTGTATATTTTCCTGCATAGTGTCCTCCTGCCAATCCCTCATGGGCTTCTGCTAAAATTCTTGGTCATTCGTGCTCTAACACGTACCTTCGTAAAATTCTATCTGTGCCCATTTTATATAGATGTCCTGCGATCAGTTGTTAGTCGGCTGCGTGAACTACTAGGTTCTTCTTCTGCGTGGTGGTATATTCTTGCGGTGCGGTACCTATGCTCAAGTACTGGATGATCTCTGCAAAGTAGTCATCAACAATCTATACTGAGAATAACTGGGCATCCAAAAAGTTGTCTTCTAAGTTCGTGGGTGCTTCTCCATTTGTGACCTGTGATAGGTAGTCAGGTCACACATTCAGTTTTCCTGGTTTGACTATTACTTCGAAGTCAAATTCTTGAAATAACAATAACCATAGACAGATTCTCCCCCCTAACACTGGCTTGTTGACTAGGTATTTTAGGGCTGAGTGATACATAAGCATCTTAAATTTTTTTCCCAATAGATAGTGTCTGAACTTCTGTAGTGCGTAAACCATAGGTAGGCCTTCTCTTTCCGTCGTGTTATAATTTTGTTCTGAGTCTGATAGTTTTCTGCTTGCAAACGCTATCAGGTGATTCAAGTCTCCTGCTCATGGAATGTCTTTCCCCAGTCTGGAAATACTAATATTGGTGCAGTGACCATCTTTTCCTTCAGAGTATCCAGACCGTGTTGACACTCGTTGTTCCATTGGTACTTTGTATCCTTTCTTAGTAGTTTCTCCATTGGTGTTGTGATCTGCGCATATCCTTTGATGAATTTCTTGTAGTATCCTGTGTGTCCTAATGTCACTCGTAGCTGACAAACTATTTTTGGTGCTGGTAAATTAACAATAACTGCGATCTTTGCCAGATCGACCAATAGCCCTTATTTGCATACTATATGGCCCAATAGTATCCCAAATGGTGTTCCAGATATAAATTTCTTTATGTTTAGTGATATCTGACACTGTCTGCATCGTTCTAGAAACAAGTGTAAAACTTCCACATGGTTTTTCAACAGACTATAGACTGTCCAGTCATCCAGGTATACTTCGAGAAACTGATGGATGAATTCGTTAAATGTTGCGATAACCACTCTGGAGAATATTGTTGGTGCATTCTTTAGTCCAAATGGCATGACTGTATATTGGTAGGATCCCCATTCCATCGCGAACATGGTCTTGTATCTGTCCTCATGTGCTATCTTAATCTGATGGTAGCCTGAGAATCCATCAGTGAATGAGTAAGCTTCGTGTCCGCCTACATTCTCTAACACTTCATCCGTGAATGGTGTAGGGAATGGGTCGTGTAGGCATGCATCATTCAACTTCCTCAAGTAAACACATATCCTAATCCCTCTTCCTTGTTTCATGTCCTGTACGACCATCAGGATTATCCATTCTGATTCCTCGACTGGTTCGATTATGTCGGCTTCGAGCATCCGGTCGATCTCCTCTTTAACTTTCTGTTTATATATGGGGTTCAGTCTATATGGTCGTTGTCTAATATGTCCCACTTCAAGTCTGAGAGGTATCTTCATCTCACCCAGTTCTCCTACTATACCCTTCATCTCTGTAAATGTGGTAGGAAACAAGTCACTGTATTCGCGCAACAACTTTGTGATGCTTTCTACTGTTGGTTCATCCCAGTAGTCTCCAATGCTGGCCATTTTGGGATGTTCATCTATTTCGATGTTAACTTTATTTACCTTGATTGACATGAAAATAACTTTGGATTCTATGGGTGGTCCCTTCACATCTCTTTCACCTTCTACTTCTTCAATCTGAATGTCGCGCGGGTCATCTTCGTCTGGTGCTTCCTCATGTACATGGTAACATGATAGTAGTTCCTTGTATGTCTGCTTATTTCGTTGTTGCTCTTCGGTAATAAGTTCTATTTCCGGTTCTTTAATGAATATGACTCCTCTGATCCGTTTCAAGGCTGCATCTATGTTGGGGTTCTCATGCTCGAATGAGAAAGTGACGGTAAAGTTCTGTTGCAATGTCGTCCATGCTATAGTTCCTTTGCACAATTCCTGATCTGTATACCAGTTCCCTTGTATGTCCTCTAAAGTATGAATGAAGTGGTGAGGCCATTCCTCTGGTGGCATCATTTTCCACAGCATTTTGCACTCCTCCAAGTGTTTCACTGGTGTCCCTAGTCCTTCATATTTCCATTGTTTGCTGTTTTTATGTTTTGCGCCGAACCTTATGCACAATAACCATTTACATTGGTACTAGTTTGTGATAGTCTCCTTGTGTGCACCACACCATCTTGCGGGTGTGGCCTTGAGTGCTAAGTCCAGTGCTAGTATCCTTTGGTTCTCTGATACTTTGTATTCATATTGTGTCAAGAATGTTTCCAAATCATTTAGTCAGTGGAAACTGGGTGGTTCTTTGATTTCTATACCTATCCATTGTACTACGCGGTCTATTCTTGCACATCATCTCATGTATACTTCGTGTAGTCTCTGCTGCCAGTTTTGTAACCCAGTGTTTGAATCTGTTGCGCATGAAGTAATGTTGCGCGAACTAAGTACCTTGTCTACAATTGGGTTTACGTAATCATCCTCCCGTGCAGTTGTTTTGTACAAGTGGCCAATCTCCTCTAAGTCTAGGCAAGTGGGTTCTACGAACCTCTCCTCTTCTGATGGATCTAGTGGTGCTATGACCATGTAATATCCAAATTCAAATGTCATTTTACTTGTCTTCAAGTTAATTATGGTCTGGTTATCAAATGCCCAATCCAGACTGAGTAGTGCCGGGTACAGTGTTGTGCCATATGCTATTTCGATGTCTTCAAAGTCTACTTTAGTGCGCACTCCATCAAGGTCTACTGCTACTCCTTTTAGTCTCCCTATTGGTAGGACCGTATGTTGGTTTGCTAGTTTTAGTTGGACATTTGAGTATCCCAATGTTGGCTCTCCCATGCATTGCCAGGTTTTCTTGGGTAGCACATTCACTTAGGATCCTAGGTCCCATATTGAAATCCCCAATGTTAGCATTCAACCTAAATTCCCTACTTGTTCTTCTTCTTGTGTGTAGATGATTGACAATTTTTGGTTCTAGCTTTTGTTTCGTCTTGCTGCTACATTTCTCTAGGATGTTTTGCAATATTTTCACAGATGAAGGATCACTTAACATTTTTATGCATGATTGCAAAAAGTCTTTGATAGTACTTACTTGTCCCTTGGGTGGC
>JZKD02S0241123.1:0-17042 GCA_000966675.3 Picea glauca | reverse complement strand
ATCCCTTTTTTCTCTTTCATTCATTGTACCAGATTGGCTCCAAGCCGTTCGCCAGGAATGGCTACAAGATCCCAAAAGTTCGTAGTTGATCCACCAATTGCAGTCCAATGCTCCAACTTCCCCAGGGTACTCTTGGCTCCATGAGGAACTTCGATACAATGGCCATTTGTATTTAAGTAAACAATCAAAGCTTAAATCCACGATACTTTCTGAGCTTCATGCTACAGCCACAACAGGGAACTCCAGGTTCACCAAAACCTATGACAGGGTCAAATGTTACTTTTTCTAGGATGGCATGAAACAAGACATTCATAATTTTGTAGCTGAATGTGATGTGTGTCAATGCAATAAGGGAGAAAGAGTCAAATTGTCAGGCACACTACAACTGCTCCTGATGCCACCTGCTATTTGGAAGGATATCTTTATGGATTTTATTACCGGCTTACCCAAATCGGGAAATAAATCCATCATCATGATGGTTGTTGTTCGCCTTTCCAAGTATGCTCATTTATGCACCCTTCAACACCTATTTACAGCATCCACAGTGGCTCAAATCTTCATGGATCATGTCTTCAAGCTTCATGGCATGCCACACTCTATTGTTTCTGATCGCGACCCAACTTTCACAAGCATTTTTTGGAAAGAACTGTTCAAGATACAAGGCATTGAATTGCATCTCAGCACAAATTATCATCTCCAGAATGATGGCCAAACGGAAGTTGTCAATAAGTGTTTGGAAACATATTTGAGGTGTTTTGCCTCAGAAAATCAAAATCAGTGGGCTCAATGGTTACTCCTAGTTGAATGGTGGTACAACACTTCATACCATACAGCTACATGCAAGACTCCTTTTGAAGTGGTATATGGAAAGAATCCACCTTCAGTTCTCTCATACTTACCGGGTGCCTCGAAGGTCCAGGCGGTTGACCTAACACTTACCTCTCGAGAGGCTATTCTCTATACCCTCAAAGAGAATTTGGTCATGGCCCAGAATTACATGAAGCAACAAGCAGATCAAGGTCGCTCTGAATGACAATTTGCAGAAGGGGATCAGGTGTTTCTTCGACTTCAACCTTACAAGCAAACTTCCCTCAAGGCTGAGCATTGTCAGAAGCTAGTGCCCAAATTTTATGGTCCTTATACCGTGCTCAAGCATGTGGGACAAGTCGCCTATCAGTTAGCTTTGCCCAACCATTCGAAGCTACATCCCGTTTTTCATTTTTCATGCTTAAAGAAGGTGATTGGAGCTAAGTGCCAAATTCAAACCAACCTTCCAGAGTTAGCTGAAGAAGGATCCATTTGGCTACAACCAGAAGCAGTTTTGGACCAGCATGAGTGTCGCCTACATTAGATAACCATCAAGGAAGTGCTAGTCCAGTGGAAAGATACAACTCTAGCAGATGCCACTTGGGAACCAACTACCATTCTGCAACAATTTCTTGATCTCAAGTTTTGAGGAAAAGGCTGTTTTAAGGGGGTGGACATGTTAGGGTCCTAACCCACACATAGGTAGAACAATATATTCGGATGTAATAAAGGTCAATATTAATAAGGCCTTTCAATAAAATAGAATAAGGCGGATGTAAAAAGACCTAATAGAAGCTTCTGCTTCTAGAAGGATCTTCCTCTAGATGCTTCTTTTTAGTATAAATATGAGTCGAGGGTATGATAACCCTAGCTTGGATATTATTGTAATAGAACTCTGCTCAACTAGAGGTTGCCCCCTCAAAGAGGCCCGTGAACATTTTTTTCAGATTCAAAGTGTTATTTCTGTTGCCATTTTTATATCATTTCATTGTTATTGTGGTGAATGTTCTGTTTATATTGTTGTTATTATTCTATTACTAGCATTTTATTTATGTTCCGCATACATTTTATAACTGGTATATTACAAAGTTAGTACATCAACTTCCTGGGGTCGTAACTTTTGCATACAATCTCCGTTTTAGGCGTATGATAGCCTGTTGGAAAGGTATTGTCAAGGATATTCATTTTGGGGTCTCAATCATGCCTTTGGATATAATTGAGAATCTCTATCCCTAAAAACCTTCATTTAGGCCCTCAAAATGGCCCTAGAAGTTAAAACTGCTAAAAATAGTAAATTGCCAAAATTGTCAGAAAATTGTTTTGAGCCAGTTAGAAGAGGTGGGTGGCCATTGATATCCACCTAGATCATTTACGGAGTCTAAAAAGAACTGAAAGGAGACTCCAAGGGTGTTCTTTTTCATAAATTTAGTCCCTTGAGCCCGAAAAAGTATAAAAAAATTCAAGGGAGAACTCTTCTAGCCAAGGTTGACTAGTGTATTATTTTTGCATAATTAGTCCATCCGGTCTGAAAAAGGGTTAAAATTACACCGAATAGATTCCATTTCAAATCCTTTTAATGAGTGTGAAAGGAAATAAGCTCGCTCGACAATCTTTTCATATTTAGAGAGTCTAAAAAGATTTTAAAGGAAACTCTAAAGAGTTCATTTTTCGTATAGTTTTTATGAGCCAGAAAAAGTGATAAAATTATATTTGGTTACTTATTCTCATGTATTTACGAGAACGAGAAAGAAAAAATACTAAGTTCATCTAAAGAGAATGAGTGGCATGCAACTAAGTTCCAATGGGTGAAACGACTCCTAAACAATGATTGTGATAGGGCGTAACAAGTAGGCATGGAAAGTGAGGACCACTCATAGAAGCGTGTCTCTCTAGAGGGTAACTACAAAATGGCATAATTGCAATGGCCATAAGCAAGTGAGACGGAAAATAGCAATGAATGAGTAGCAAGTGAAATGATTAAGTAGATAATAAAACATCTGCTTCATTTTTTAATGAGCTTGAAACAAAGAATGAATTATGCTCGAAGTTTTTGCTTCATTTTTTAACGAGCTTGAAATAGAGAATGAAATTGTGTTCGTGGTTGGTTTCATTTTTTAATGATATTGAAACAAAAAATGAACTATTCTCAGATTTGGTTTCATTTTTTAATGAACTTGAAACTGAAAAATGAACTATTCTTGAAATGATACCCATTGATGGGTTTCTTCCCAACATGATGCCCAAAGGTTGGTACTTTGAGTGATACCCATTGGCGATTTTGTTCCCAACATGATGTCCAGAGGTTGGTACTTTTCACCCATCATGATCAATAGAAGCTAGTGAATTAACTCCTGTTGGAACAGGGGCAGACCCAGGGTTCAATGCTTCAACAACGCATCAAAAAAACCCTAACTACCGACCCTTTCGGAAACACCTGTGCAGTAGATGAAGTCTCACCTGAGGTAGAGGAAAGGAGGGTTGCAAGACTCAGGTGTCTACAACCAAGCTGGGACACAGATTTGTGATTACAATACTTAATAGAGCACTTAAACAACAATATGCATTAGTTTCTTGAATCTCATTCACATCGCAGATTAAACCCTTATTACAGATCAACGCAGTAACCATAAAGATCAAGAACTTCCATTCACTTAGCACATAGCATCAACTTGGATCTAGGATTCATTTATATTTAATACCATCAAGCAATAAGAAGATAAACACATAAACAACATCTCACAAAGCACATAAAGACACATGATATACGTGGTTGACCCCAGTGTGGGGCTACGTCCACCAAATTCTTCTTCTTCTTTATTAGTATTCAATCTCCTTACATTCATATGCTCCTATGCACAAAGCCACAGAGCCAAACTTCGCAAAGGACAGGATATCTGTGCATTGCGCGCCAGATCCTCCTTCTCAAATCAGGTCAAGGCACAAAGCCAACTCCTTACTAGCACGGAGCCTTACTAACACATCATGAACATAGCGAATCAACCAAATCTCTTACATTGCTTGCACTAAGCTTCTATTACTTTCTACATTACATTCCTTCCTATATATACTTTTACAAAAAGGCCTAAACATGGGTAAAACCATGGGAATACATCCCATAACCCATTACATAAACCCTATTAAACCCTTTGCTCAGTCCACAAGCCCGCAAAACAAGAGAGATCATGTGATCTCAGCTCTGCCTGGACGCTCCATCTTCGACCAACCTGTCAAAGTCCTAAAAGTGGTCAAACATGGCCAATGTTTCCTCAAAACTTGGTCAAGGGCCAACAGGCCCCCAACACTCACATGTGACTCATCCAGAGTCACTTAGATTTGGGCAACGCTCCTTCAAAGACCTCGAGATGCCTCAACTTGCTTCTTCACCAGAGCCTCTTGCTCAACAAACTCCTGAATAATTTTCTTTG
This sequence comes from Picea glauca, assembly GCA_000966675.3. Classification (NCBI taxonomy): domain Eukaryota; kingdom Viridiplantae; phylum Streptophyta; class Pinopsida; order Pinales; family Pinaceae; genus Picea; species Picea glauca. Next base: position 12,810 of record JZKD02S0241123.1, on the reverse strand, counting down.
TAACAGGCCCTTCCAGGCATTGTTCCACTGTCGCAACAACTTGGTCTAACTGCGAGCCTTGTCCTTCAATCTCTTCAAAAATCATGCAGGCTTCATCCTGCACCGTCTGTAATATCCGTGTAACCTCCATGACTTTTCTTTGGATGGAAGTAATATGCTTCTAGACTGCACATTGCTCATGTGATCTCTTCATTTTCTCAACTGCAGTGAGTGACTTCATCTGTGCTTGCATAGTGGATGCCTGTTGCTGCGCCTCCTGGAGTTGTGCTTCTAGTTTCTTCAGCTCTGGATCTTCTACGAGGCATTCGTAGGTATGTGCAATACGATTACTTAATTTCTTACATTCTGATGTGAGTGCCCTGATCCTTCCAACTGCGCTCCTAACGACTTCCTCCTTCTGATCACGCACTTCTTGCAGAGTACTTGACACTGCTTGGAGTTCTAACTTTGTTACTCTCACTTGAAGTTGTTGAATAGCCTCAGTGAGATTCCCCACTTGAATCTCAGTTGACTCTTCTTCCTCCCATGCCAAGCCCGACACAGAGAGAAGTTCTTTAGAAACTACCTCTTTGATCGTAGTCTTCTTTGCGAGCAGTTGGTCTTTTTATTTTTGTACCTTTGCATTTTCCCTCTCGAACAACACCCGAATTTCATCTTTCTCCTTCTGCGCAACTCGAAGTTTCTTTAAGACCTCCTCCTTTTCTTTATTAAAGGCTTCTGTAGTATACTCCTTTTCTTCTTGGGATCATTAAATTCGAGCCTTTGTTTCATATTCTAATATTCGTAATTGGGCGGGCTTATCCCCCAATTCTGCAATTTTCGACAAAGAAGGTGTAGTAGGTACTACGTGGATCAAATGGATGGCTTGTTGTATCTCCTTTAGCTCCTTCTCTATTCTTTCATACAACATCTACTTATTTTCTCTATAGAATTGCAAGATATCCTCTGAATCATCCTCCACAATTGCGATGATTAGATCGACGTCGTCCTTTGTGAGCATGGACTTCATCTTGGGCTTACTAGCACATGTCTTCTTTCTTGATGAGGGTTTCTACGGAGAAACCTTCCTCTTCTTTGATGTTTCAACCTCGATAGAGGGGTCCTTTGGCAGTGTAACTTCACCTTTGTCTTGATTTTATCCTTATTCCCCTCCTTCTTGGTTCACTTCGTCTCCTCCTCCTCTTGTGGGTGATCCAGGCCTGCTTTCCTCTAAGGCATTCTCCTAGTCATCAGTTTCTATGTTATGCACTTCCTCCTTTTTCTTCGCGCTAGTCTGTCCATCATGTTCAACCCGTGTTGGCCCTCGACCAAGTTTTGTGGAAACATTGGTCATGTTTGACCATTTTTGGGACTTTGACAGGCTGGTCGAAGATGGAGCACCCAGGTGAAGCGAAGAGCACAAGATCTCACCCTTTTTGATGGCTTTTTGGGTTTTAGGGTTTATGTAACGGGTATGGGATGTCGGCCCATGGGTTTACCCATTCTTAGGCCTCTTTTGTAATGTATAAATAAGTAGCTAGGAGATGTAAGAAGGGGTCGATGGCTTAGTGCTAATGTTAGCTATGTGCAAGAAGATGTGTTAAGGCTTGCAAAGCTAAGTGCAAGTGTTTTGTAAGTGCTTGGTGCATACAGACTATGTAAGGCTTTGTGCTTTGATCTAAATCAGGGAAGGAGGATCTGGCGAGGTGCACATAGATCTCCTATCCTATGCAGAGTTGGCGTTCTCTCTTGGTGCATGTAAGAAGATTGGAAGAAACTAATAAGAAGAGAAGAAGATTGGTGGACATAGCCCCACACTGGGGTGAACCACGTATATCCTGTGTTGATGTGCTTTATGCAATATTGTTTATGTTGTTTATGTATTTATTTGCTTAGTGCACTAATTTTTATGTGCAATAGATAGATCTACTGATGATTGGTGCTTTAGGTATGAATGAATGTTAGATCTGCTTGGATGTTATGTACTGAATGGTTAGATGTACTTAGATCTTGATTAATACTGCGTTGTTCTGTAATCAGGGTTTGACCTACGATGTGAATAAGGGTTAAATACTAATGAATGTTAATTGCTAAGTTCTATGTTAAGTATTGTGATCACAGATCTGTGTCCCAGCTAGGTTGTAGAAACTTGAGTCTTGCAACCCCCCTGCCTCTACCTCGGGTGAGACTTCATCTACTTTGTAGGTGTTGCCGAAAGGGTCGGTAGTTAGGGTTTTGTTGATGCGTTGTTGAAGCGTTGAACCCTGGGTTTGCCCCTGTGCAAAAAATGGTTCTGTTGTCAGGACCTGAAACTGTGATTGCTAGGAACTAAAGAAAAGATAAAGCTATGTGCGTAGATTTGTTGCTATAGTGCGCAGTATTCTACTTGAATTGAAAAGCTCTATACTAAGAGAAGGAAGCTCGATCTGAAGAAAGAGGTAAGATATTAAATCTTTGTGCTCTAGTAAAGGTAAGATACGTGGAAATATTTGCTTCGAAAGTATGTATCTAGGTATGTTTGATAGATTTGATCCTAGTCTCAAAACTAGGGAACAATTAGAAGAATGAAGATTTGATCTGAATAGATTTGATAGAAATAGTGGAAGATATGTTATTCCTATGCATAGAAAGAATTTGTGGACTAACAAGTGGATGCAGGATCCCAGAAAGAATTTTTGCAGATTGCAGGTTCATCACTGTGATCCCAGTGCATAGTACAAGAAAGGTTGGGGACCGTTTAAGAGAAAGAGAGGATTCACACTTTATTCTAGTTGCAGAAGACCGGGACATCTTGCTAAGGAATGCCCTAGTAGAGGTCCTATTTGTCTTTGTTGTAAATATATTGGTCATGAGGTTTTGGATTTCCCTGGAATGATTGATAAAATTGAAAAGATGAACTTGAGACAAGAAAACCATGAAGAACATCAAGAAACTAAGGATATGTTAGAGAATTAGATAGAATCAGAGACTATGTTATTACAACTGAAAGAAACATTGAATAATCATAGACACATCAGTTTACCAGAGATCTTAAAATAAAAGCAGTGCATAGAAGAAACAATAGGAGACTTAGACATAAACTGTGTCTTGGATGAGGAAACACAGGTGAACATTATGCTAGAAAGTACTTGGGAAATTTTGGGAAAGCCTGCTATGATTCCTTCATTAGGAGGGATAGGCGTGTTTAAAGGAAAGATGATAACCCTATGTGGAAGACTTACTCATGTACCTATGATTTCTCATGGAGCATCGACTGAAGAAGACTTTGAGGTCATTAAGTTTGTTGAGAACAACACTCCTTTTGCACTTTTGTTAGGAAAGACTTGGATTGAGGAAGATCAGATCCGGAGGAAAGCAGAAGAGGAAGCCACAGAACATAAAAACAAAGAATTAAGGGACTTCATAGACGAGAAAATAGAGCGACTAGTATAAGAACAAGAGGACAAGTCGAAGCAACTGAGGGCCAAAGACTTAGCTGTCGAAGTTGAAAGAACGCAAGAAGGCTTAAATAACCTATCCATGCAGGAGAGAAGAGAACCTACCCCAGAAGTAGTAAGAGAAGAGATATTGCATGCAAAAATTTTGAGAGAACATCAACAGTGTGAAGTTACTATGCTAAGAGAAGATAAGAATACAAAGGCAAAGAGGAATCCAAAGACTCAGATCATAGGGAAGAAGGCCAAAAAGCTCAGTAAGAAGAAAGCAAAGTTAGAAATACCGCAGGAGGTTCCAGTGAAGACTTCACAGGAAGTAGGCTTACAGAAATTGAACATCGTCAAAATATCAGAATAACGCAGAATGGAACTTCTCCACGACAAAGCTATATGACCATTGGAGGCGTCCTGATCGTTAGAACGACGCTCCATAATGGATAGAAACACAATTATTATCAGAAAAATCGCCATGATATTGTTGATATCGTGCCATAACTGATGGAATTGTATTGATTGAGGCTTTTTGATCCGTTGGAGGAACCCGTTACGACATTGTTTATTTAATTCGTCGAATGCCTCACAGGGACACTTTTGCAAACTATGATTATTCGAGTGAATAGAGAACTGTTTTCTATCACACTATGCTTTTGAGACATTGCCACTCGTTTCTCTTACCTTAAGTGTATTTTCACCTACCCGAGCTATTTGACCATGAGCGTGTATGTCTGGAAAATGTAGTGCAGTAGAGAAGTCTATGGAGGATATCCTAATAGACCTTATGGATGATAAATTTATGTCTGAAGGAGTACAATCCTCATCGACGTGAGTACTGCAAGAATCCCCCTCAATTGGATGTCAATATGGACCATCCCAAATTGCGATAGAGAAGAGAAGCAAGTACAACAATGACTTGGCTAACGCGAAGCTGATCCCGTTGGTCTTGCACAACTACATCCCACCTCTGGCTAGCACGATTAGTCATGACAGCATCCCGCATGACTTTGAGTACACTCTCATCACTACATACCTCCTAAAGGGGATACGTGCAGTTGGACCACAGTTAGGACTGATCCCTGATATTAAGATCAACGACTTTAACCTAGAAGAAAGGAATAATTATGCGCTACTAGCACCATATAGGTACTTGAAAAAGACGACTGGGAAGAAGCCGAAGATAGTCCCCTAGTCGTGGATCAAGGAGATTGCAAGGTCCACCATCCTCAATGTGATGAAGATACCCCACTTCGACAGACATCAAGAGGTTAACGTGTGCGTTAAAATCCTCCTGTCGTGATACTAGGGGGGTTATCTCTGGTTAGACAGGCGCATGACTGTGGATCCGGCGTTGATCCACATGATCATTGGATTGAGCATGCAGGGATCAGACCCTCACCAGTTCTATCCAGGGAAGGTTGCAGATCATTCCATGGCGCAATGAATAAAGGAAACCTACGACAATGTGGAGAAGGGGAAGTGGTGCTACAAGGTATCCTCCATCCAAGATGATGCAGTGTGCCTATATTTTCAATTGATTGTTGGTAAGATCATCAGGAAGAACCGAACAATGCAGGTCATGGGGTTCGTATTCGACCTCACAGGGAAGTGCATCGAAGGGATCCAAATGAACTGGGCGAGATACCTCGTCAACGAGTTGGAGAAGGACTCTCGCCAAGCACAGGACCAAGGCTATGAATTCCACTTCAATTGGTTACTCATTCTTATAGCATTTGTCGCTTGGGAGATACCAGAGGGAGAAACATTTCTGAAGTCAAGCCATCATAACCACTGGTTGTGAGGTTATCCACCTTGTGGTATACAAGCGATATGGCGAAGCAGTGGCACTTGAATGTTGTCTTCCACACCTACTACCTACAGCTCATGCGAGACATTGAATTCTTTCCCCGAATTACGCTGAATACACTCCATAGGTTCAGGCCACTCGCGAAGTTCCACTTATACTGACACTTCATATATATCACCACGCGTGGGGATCAAAACAAGGAGGAGTTGCAATCTTACTACAAATTGACTGAGGAAGATATGGAGGAGATAACCAAGGAATGGCATGCAAAATTCCTTGCATCAGTTGGAGATGCAGACCTCTCCAACCCCGAGCTCATCGGAAGTCCTGTGGTCTCCAGGACTGAGTGGGATGGACTGAGAAGTGCTAAGAAAAAGAAAAATAAGGAAGAAGTTCAGAATATAAACAACACATCGGAGAAAACTACGCCTGACTCACCTGGAGGAGGAGGAGGTGACGAAGTAAACCAATAAGAGGGAGGGGAAGAAGACAAGAAAGAAGAGGGCGAAGTGACACCGTCAAAAGATCCCCTTACAGAGGCCGAGACATCAAAGAAAAGGAAGGTTTCTCTGAAGAAACCATCAGCGCAGAAGAAATATCGAGCCAATAAGCCTCAATCATAGAATGTACTCATAGTGGATGATATTGACCTCATCATCGCAAATGTAGTAGATGCTTTGGAGGATATCTTGTAGCGAAATGAAGCGAAGAAAGAGACAATGTATGAAAGAATCGAGGCAGAGCTGAAGGGGTTACAACAAACTCTATATTCAAGCCACACAGTGTCTACAACATCGTCATCATCAAAAGTTGTAGAGTTGGGGGATGAGCCCACCCAACTGAGAAGGATAGAAGATGCTATAGAGGCTCGCCTTCATCGAGAACAAGAAGAAAAAGAGCAAGCCACAAAGGACTTGAAGCAAGCAAAGGAGAAATTCCTAGAGCAACGTAAGGTTGTGCAATAAGAGAAAGATAACCTTAGAGAAAAGTTCGAAGAGGACAGAGAGTAGATCCAGAGAGAAAAATACCAGCTATTGGTGAAACAAATTGGGGTTAGAGAAGCAGTCACTAGAGAACTTCGCTATGTGCCAGGATTGGTTCAGATAGAAGACGAAACAGTTGAGATCCAAGTGGGGAAGCTCATTGAAGCTATTCAACATCTTCAAGAAAGAGTAGCAGAGCTATAACTGCAAGCAGTTCCTAGCACCCCGCAAGAAGTAAGAGATCAGAGGGAAGAAACTGCCAGGAGTGCAGTAGAAAGAATCAGGGTGTTAGCCTCAAAATGCAAGTAACTTAGTAACCAAAGTGCGCAGACTTATGAGTTCCTTGCAAAAGACCTGGAGCTGAGGATATTAGAGGCACAACTCCAGGAGGCAAAGCAGTAGGCATCGACCATGCAATCACAACTGAAGCAGCTTACAGTCGTTGAGAAGGTGAAGAGATTGCAGGAGCAACGCGTAGTTCAATAGTAGGTCACTACTATCCAAAGTAGAGTTATGGAGGTAGCACAATGACTCCTATCGGTGAAGGACGAAACCTACACCCTCTTTGAAAAAATCAAGGGACAAAGATCATAGCTGGAATAGGTGGTCACAGTAGTGGAACAATGCCTGGAAGGGCCTGTCACCGAGCAAATCATTTAGGAGTTCATCGAGCAAGAGGCTCTGGCGAAGCAACAAGTCGAGGCAGCTCAAGCTAAGATCGATTCCTTCGAAGCAGTGTTGCCTAGATCAGAGTGACTCAGGATGAGTCACAGGTGAGTTTTGGGGGCATGTTGGCCCTCGACCAATTTTTGTGGAAACATTGGTCATGTTTGACCATTTTTGGGACTTCGACAGGCTGGTCGAAGATGGAGCGCCCAGGCAAAGCGGATATCACAGGATCTCGCCCTTTTTGTGGGATTTTTGGGTTTTAGGGTTTATGTAATAGGTATGGGATGTTGGCCCATGGGTTTACCCATGCTTATGCCTCTTTTGTAATGTATAAATAAGTATCTAGGTGATGTAAGAAGGGGTCGATGGCTTAGTGCTAATGTTATCTATGTGAAAGAAGATGTGTTAAGGATTTCGGAGCTAAGTTCAAGTGTTTTGTAAGTGCTTGGTGCAAATAGACATTGTAAGGATTTGTGCTTTGATCTAACTCAGGGAAGGAGGATCTGGTGAGGTGTGTGCAAATCTCCTATCCTATGCAGAGTTGGCGTTCTGGCTTGGTGCATGTAAGAATATTATAAGAGACTAATAAGAAGAGAAGAATATTGGTGGACATAGCCCCACATTGGGGTGAACCATGTATATCATGTTTTGATGTCCTTTGTGAAATATTGTTTATGTTTTTTATGTATTTATTTTCTTAGTGTATTGATCTTGATGTGTAATAGATAAATCTACTGATAATTAGTGCTTTAGGTATGAATGAATGTTAGATCTTCTCGGATGTTATGTACTAAATTGTTAGATGTACTTAGATCTTGATTAATAATGCATTGTTATGTAATCAGAGTTTGACCTGCGATGTGAATAAGGGTTAAATACTATTGAATGTTAATGGCTAAGTGCTTTGTTAAGTATTGTGATCACAGATCTGTGTCCTAGCTAGGTTGTAGACACTTGAGTCCTGCAACCCCCCCTGCCTCTACCTCGGGTGAGACTTCATCTTCTTCACAGGTGTTGTTGAAAGGGTCGGTAGTTAGTGTTTTGTTGGTGCATTGTTGAAGCATTGAACCCTGGGTCTACCCCTATGCCAACAACCTAGGTGACCAAGGGACTTCCAATGATGCTGAGGTCAGAGAGTTCTGCATCCTCACCTGGTACAAGGAACTCTAGTGTCCATTCTTTGGTGATATCCTCCATATCTTGGTTGGTCAGGTTATAATAGGACTAAAATTCCTCCTTACTCTCATCCATGCATGTAGTGATGTATATAAAGTGTCGATATTCCTGGAACTTCGCTAGCGGTTTGTACTCGTGCAATGTATTCCATGTCATGCATGGAAATGCTTCAATAACACGCTTCAGTTGGTGGTAGTAAGCATGGAAGAAAATGTTCGACTGGAACTGCTTTGACATATCATTTGTATACCACAAGATGGAGAACCTTGCAGCCAACGGCTCCAATGGCTCAACTTTTGGAAATGTCGCTCCTTCCAGCATCTGCCAAGTGAAAAATGTGATTAGTACCAGTAACCAACTGAAATGGAATTCATAGCCCTAATCCTGCGCTTCGCAACAGTCCTTCTCTATCTCATTGACAAGGTAACTCGCCCAATTCATTTGCATCCCCTTCATGCACTTTCCTGTGAGGTCTACTACAAATCCAGTGAACTGCGTGGGACAGTTCTTTCTGACAATCTTTCTAGCTATAAGCTGACAATATAGGCACACTGAGCCATCCTTGATGGAGGCTACCTTGTAGCCTCGCAACGGAACCATTTGTTGGCACAGGGGTAGACCCAGGGTTCAACGTTTCAACAACGCACCAACAAAACCCTAACTACTGGCCCTTTCGGAAACACCTGCGAAGCAGATGAAGTCTCACCCGAGGTAGGGACAGGGGGGGTTGTAGGACTCAGGTGTCTACAACCAGGCTAGGACACAGATATGTGATTACAATACTTAATAGAGCACTTAAAAAACAATATGCATTATTTTCTTGAATCTCATTCACATCGCAGATTAAACCCTTATTACAAATCAACGTAGTAACCATAAAGATCAAGTACTTCCATTCACTTAGCACATATCATTAGCTTGGATCTAGCATTCATTTATATTTAATACCATCAAGCACTAAGAAGATAAACACATAAACAACATCGCACAAAGCACATCAAGACACAGGATATACGTGGTTCACCCCAGTGTGGGGCTACGTCCACCAAATTCTTATTCTTATTCTTTATTAGTCTTCAATCTCCTTACATTCATCTGCTCATGTGCACAGATACACAGAGCCAAACTCCACAGAGGATAGGAGATCTGTGCGCTACGCACCAGATCCTCCTTCCCAAAATTAGGTCAAGACATAGAGCCAACTCCTTACTAGCATAGAGCCTTACTAACATATCATGCACATAGCCAATCATCCAAATCTCTTACTTTTCTTGCACTAAGATTCTACTACTTTCTACATTACATTCCTTCCTATATATACTTTTACAAAAAGGCCTAAACATGTGTAAAACCATGGGCCGACATCCCATAACCCATTACATAAACCCTAGTAAACCCTTTGCTCGGTCCATAAGCCCACAAAACAAGCGAGATCCCGTGATCTCATCTCCGCCTGGACGCTCCATCTTTGACCAGCCTATCAAAGTCCCAAAAGTGGTCAAACATGACCAATGTTTCCTCAAAACTTGGTCAAGGGCCAACAACTCCAACATAATGTCCAAAGGTTGGATACATGCCCCCAAAGTTTCGTTTCATCCACTAACTCTTCTTCTGCACCTAATGAGACTCTTGGCTACTAATAGGAATAGGTTCACCAAAGAGGGAGGAAGAAAGAGGACTAAGATAAGAAGAGGAAATGAAGGTTCGGGTACTAGATCTAGTGGAAGACTCGACTCAATTGGAGGGGGTTTATTTCATTTTTTAATGAGATTGACATGGACAATGAACTATGTGCATGGTTATATGTTTCATTTTTTAACGACCTTGACATAGAAGGTGAACTAAGCTCACAGATATTGACCATGGATTCCAAGAGGTCTTCATCAGATGAAAGAAATATGCTCCAAAAAGATTGTATGTTAAGAGACTCAATAGGGGTAACATGGGAAAGATAAATCTCCAAAGCCCCCATTGAAGGGTTCACCATGTCAACTACCATATCTGTGTCTAAATAAGTCAAGCATACAATGATAGGATCCTTCTCATTAGTGGTTGAAGGCATGGGACATGATACTACATAATTAACCTATGGCGGGAGGGATATCACTTTCATATAAGGAACATTCATGGAAGTTAGATGGTTGACAGTGAGATTAAGAATAATGAACCAAATTTGGTCAATGGTCACAATGTTTCCACTATGAGGAAAATGCATTACTCAAAAGAGTGTGGACACAAAAGATTTCATAGCATAGACATAGTCCCACCCAAGGAGTAAACTGAAGTCTAAGGGACCTTGGACTACCATAACATCGATGCAGACAATTTTCCCTCCTAAGTTGATGGTCAGCTGAGCAAGGATCCCTAAAGTTTCATTGTATCTTCTATTAAAATCCAACATATGATGGGTAGTCGACACAAGCTGAGGGGAACCCAAATATTTCCAAGAAGTTGAGGATACAATGCTAACAAAAGTGCCTTCATCAACAATAGTGTGATGTATGATCTTATCACAAACTTGCACAATGATTTGGAAAGGCATGCATGAAGGAAGGTGAATCTCTTCCAACCTATTCCAATCAAACAAAATGACCTCGATACTTGGAGGGGGTTCCGTTGAAACAGGAGAAAGTCCCCCTTGTCCAGATGAATCTGAAGTGACAAGAAAAACGTGAGTGGTATCCATTTCACTCTCCAAGGGAAGAGTGGGATCGACTGAGGATTGGATTGGACCAGCCACTTCATCAAACAATGGTTGGTTGGGAAAGGACTCATGGGAAGCGGTAGGAGGTTTTTGCTTGGAAACAACAATATCTTCCAACAATTGCGAAGCTTCATCCATATGAGGGAAAAGGTAAGTGAGATGTATTTCTCCGCATAACTGGAAAGGAATCCTGACTTTACCTTTTCCCCCCCAACCTTATGATCATTGGTTGATGGTCTATCACCAGCATAACTTGCACCGGTTGGAAACACGGGTTGTTGAGAACCCATGGAAAACACTTCTAATAACTTAGGAATATCGAGGAAATGGTTAAGAAGATGGGTACCCTTACAAATCCTGCAAGGAAATTTGGGCTTGCAATCAATGGTAGTAGGCTTTCCAACATTATCGACACTCATGAAAGTGGTTGGTTGATTTCCCTCTTGCTCATTTTGCTTTTTCTTATTTTTCCTTTTCTTTTTATTCTTAGCCTCTTGGTTACTAGCATCAAGGATTTCACTAGCTGAGGAAGAAGAAAATGAAGAAGATGTGATGGGTGAATAAGGAAAAGGATCAATAGAAGGTTGATGTTGCTGAGGTGGAGATATTTCTTGGGCAACAACAAGGGCATTCAGGACAACAAGAGTGTAAAAAAACCATAATGGTAACCCCACAGTGAAATCGGGAAGAGTCGATGTAGTGATGTAGGGAGGACCAATGTTTCCAAAACAAGGAAAAGAATAAGGTTCCCTGTGAAATGGGTCATTTGGTTGGTATCCTCAAGAATTTTTTCATGGACGCAAATTCAACCTAGGGTCTACTAAATGTCAAACAACACAAACTACCAAAGTCCCTACAAGATAAGAGTAAGAAAAAAACTCCCTTGTGATAGGGAGAAAAGAAGTAAGGATATTTTAGAGATGGGAGATGAGGTCATCAATGAATAAATGAGCAACAATTACAATAACCTTCACGCAAAAATCCCCCAAGGTGAAAGTAAGATCCCACAAGAAAATACCCTCCTGATTCACTGAAGTGGATATTGAATGTCTGTCGTAGGTACCACAAGAAACCTTCCTTGTAGAAGGAATCCCCCTTGTAGTCATCTTTGTGTAATCCTAGGAGAGGTTACTATTGTTACACATCAAATTTACTCACTTTGATAGTGTCGCAAGTGTCATCATTACAAAGGTCGCGAGTGTCGCATTTTGCTCACAAGGTCGCAAGTGTCGTATGTTGCTCACAAGTGTCGCAAGAAAGCATGTTTCCATGATGCCTATGTTGTGCCCATAACGACATAAGAAGGACACTTGAAACACCTCAAACATCTGATTTGGAAGAGGAGAAATGAGTCAACAAGCTTGCAAACCTTTTGCCACCTGAAAGAACCCAAAAAACTGAGTTTTGGAGAGGAGCGCTCCCCCATACACTATCTCAGAGCGCCGGCGCTCCTCATACACTGTCAGGGAGCGTTATAACGCTTCCATGCCCTTTTGAAGGAGTGTTATAGATTTTGAGGGCGCCAGCGCCCCCTAAAGCTTTCTAGGGAGCGCTACAACACTCTGATGGCCCTTTTGAGGGAGCGCTACCTATTCTGGGAAGTTGTTAAGTTGTTGAGACGGATGGGGGAAGCTTATTTTCATTCTTGGAAGGCAGTTGAGCTCGAATCCCTGATCAAGCCATGATCTTAGGGCAGGTCCTCAACTGAAGGAGGCAAATCCTCAACCTCCCCAAGGATATCTCAAGATTGTTGAGCCTCTCCAAGGCTATATAAACAAGCTTTATAATGGTGAAAGGGGAGACATAAGGAGAGAATCATACCAAACTTATGATCTCATGAGTGGTATGGGAATGCAAATAGAGAATGTCAAACTTATGATCTCATAAGTGAGACAGGACTGCAAATTGAAGAATGATGTCAAACCTATGATCTCATAGGTGGGGATTGCGGGGGAAGAAAAGGTGTATGTGAAACTTATGATCTTGGAGGAAATTTGCAGTCAGTTAGAGAAGAATCATCAGTGCAGCTGCTGCCATCCAGATTGTGGATCTTTCAAGCAAGGG
>JZKD02S0241112.1:0-13051 GCA_000966675.3 Picea glauca | reverse complement strand
CCTTCTTGTGGAAACATTGGTCCTCCTCATATTGCTACTTTGAGCCTTCTAGGTCTCACAATTGGATTATCGGTATGGTTGTTTTCCACTCAGGTAATCTCGAATGTAGTTAGTGATTCAGTCACAAGAACTTCCCCCCATGAGCATCAACCTCATGTTGATCCTTCACCTTCTTCACCAGTAAGGTCTTCTTCGCCTTCTTCGCTTGCAAGGTCGCCTTCCATTTCATCTTCTTCATCGAGTGAACGTTCTGAAGCTAGTAACCCGATGAATAAGAAGAAGAAGAAAAGGAAGATTAAGAAGAAGAAAGATAAACAAGGGTCAAAGCCTCCAACCACTATCAAACATGTTGGAAAATAACCAGTTACTGTTAATTGTGCTGGGAGTGTTGATGATGTCAAGATCACCCCAAGAACCCATAAGCCCAAGTACCCTTACAGGCTTTGTAAGGGTAGCCATCTTCTTAAGGATTTCCCTGGTCTATCCAAGGTTATAGAAGCATGGTCTACAGATCCTCACCAACCCATGTCGTTAGTCTCTGAACAACATGCTGATGACTTCCCTTCGACTAGTCACGATATAGTTCGGAAGAAGAAAAGTAGAGCCAAGTTCCCGTGTATGTTATGCAAAGGGCATCATCTAACTCATATTTTCCCTCATATGGAAGAAGCCTCAAAATTTCTTGAAGACTTGATTGTTTCACAGCCTCAACTTCCAGTTGCTTATCGCAAGATTTCTCTCAACCCACCTATAGTTGATGGAATGCTCAATCTAGTTCCCCCATCAGTCATTATGGTTGATCAAGTGATCAATCTAGTCACATCCTTGGTTGAACCAGTAGACCAAGTGGTCAATCCGATCCCATCCTCGGTTGATGCCACTCTCCTATTAGAGAGTGAAACCCAAGCGGTTGATCCTTTTCCAAGAGTTGATCCCATTCTCCCCTTGGAGAATGCAACCCGAGTGGTCAATCCAATCTCATCATTGGTTGATCCTAATCTCCCACTCAAGAGTAAACCTGATACTGCCCACATTTTTCTCGTTGATACAGACTCTGTCATGTCGGGGGGTATTCCTCCTTCTCCCGTGAAACCCCCTCCAAGTAATGAGGCCATCCTTTTTAATTGGGGTGTGCTAACTGGACCTCATCTTCCCTCTCACATTCCTTTCCAAATTACAATGCAAGTTTATGGTCAGGACATTCCTCAGACGTTGATAGATGAAGGTGCGTCTGTTAGCATTTTGTCCTCTTTTTCTTGGCAAGCTTTGGGTTATCCTTTGCTTGCCCCAGTTACGCAGAATTTGTTAGCTTTTAACAGATGAACCAATCAAGCTTTAGGGACCCTTCCTCAGTTTCCTATAACTATGGGAGGGAAAATTGTCTTTATTGATGTCATGGTCATCCAAGACCCCTTGGATTTTGCTTTACTCCTTGGGCAAGATTATGTCTATGCCATGAAAGCTATTGTGTCCACTCTTTTTCGCGTGATATTTTTCCCACACGATGGAAGAATGGTGACTATTGATCAAATTTCGTTCATCAGTCCTCACTGGATTACCTCCCTAAATGTTTCTTATATGAAGAAAATATCGCCATCCTAGCTCTATTCCATTACTCATACAATGATGATCCTGCAAAAGAACACAACCAACCAAAGTGATAGTAATAGCATAAACTCAATATAAATCTATGTATGTGATCAAGGAGTCATACATAGGTTTATATTGAGTTTATGCTATTACTATCACTTTGGTTGGTTGTGTTCTTTTACAGGATCATCATTTTATGAGTGTTGGAATGGAGCTAGGATGGCGATGGTGAGAGGAAGTGACATTTAAATGTTATGTCACCTATCCCTCTTTAGTTAGTAAATTCAATATTTACAAATTAAGGAAAGCGTCATGTTCTGTTGTGTTTTGTTCTAGATCTAGGTGGATCTAGGGAGATCAATTAGTGTTCGCACCTATCGATTTATCCTATAACAAGAGAAGAGGCCCAAGTTGGCACAGACTACTCTTCAAGATGCAGGGGATCTCGTCGGTGATCCAACCAATACTAGGAGGACTCGATCTGATTTCGAGGATCCTCCTGTTGCACTCACTACCACTGAACCATTGCCTTCAAAGCATCTTTTCTTGGTTCAGTCTTCAGATCTACAGTCTTATGGAGAGGCTATTGGAAATCCCTTTTGGGAATCTGCCATGTAGGAGGAATACAACTCCCTCCTCAAGAACCAAACTTGGGATCTAGTTCCCCTTCCTTCTGGGAGGAAACTTGTCAGATGTCGATGGGTCTACAGGACCAAGAGCTGAGTAGATGGACAGATCAGTATATACAAAGCTAGGCTTGTCGCCAAAGACTTTCAGCAGGTTCATGGTATTGACTATGATGAGACCTTCACTCCAGTTGCGAATATGGATTCCATACGATTGGCACTTTCCATTGCGGCAGCCAAGGGATGGTAAGTTCATCAGATGGACGTGAAGAATGCATTTATTCACAGTGATCTCTCTGAGGATATCTACATGGAGCAACCCCAGGGATTTATGCAAGACTCATCTTTGGTCTGTCGACTAAAGAAGTCACTTTATGGCCTCAAGCAGGCTCCGAGGGCATGGTATGCCAAGCTGGACTCCTATTTTTTTTCACAAAACTTTGTACATTGTAAATCAGACCCGAATGTCTACATGCTCAGGATGGTTGATTCAATTCTACTTTTAGTTATGTATGTCGATTATTTGTTGATCACCAGTTGCTCAACTTCAGCGATTGCTAGAGTCAAGAGGATTCTACATGACAGGTTTTTTATGATGGACATGGGTCCACTACACTTCTTCCTTGGACTCGAGATCAGTCAGGATACATCAGGCATCAAATTGTCTCAAGCCAAGTATGCACAAGATCTCCTT
Organism: Picea glauca; assembly: GCA_000966675.3. Taxonomy (NCBI): domain Eukaryota; kingdom Viridiplantae; phylum Streptophyta; class Pinopsida; order Pinales; family Pinaceae; genus Picea; species Picea glauca. The sequence continues at coordinate 10,141 of JZKD02S0241112.1, read as the reverse complement.
GAGAGATTTCACATGACAGACTACAATTCTGCTCCGACTCCTTTCCTATCAGGAGTCAAACTTGAGGATGGTTGGGAGACTCCATTGGTTGACATAACACTGTACAAACAACTAGTGAGGATCTTTTTGTATCTCACACACTCCAAACTAGACCTCTCCTATGTAATCAACGTAGTTTCCAAGTTCATGCAGGAGTCGCATGAGCTACAATGGAAAGCTACAAAGTGTATCCTTCGATACATACAGAGCACCATCACCTTTGGGATTCATTATGCAGCAAACTCTACATTAGATCTCATTGGGTTTACTAATTTCGACTGGGCTGGCGATAACATTGATCGCAAGTCGACATCTAGTTGCTCACTCAGTCTTGGTTCTGGGCCTATCTGTTGGTCGAGCAAGAAGCAAGATGTCATTGCTCTATCTTCAGTTGAGGCAGAGTACAAAGGGGTAGTTAACATAACCATTCATGCTATGTGTCTACAACATTTTCTCACTGAGTTGGGCATTCAGTTCCATCGGCTGATCATCATTTGGTGTGACAACCAGAGCACTCTGAAGTTCTGCAGAGATCCAGTTCAGCGATAGCGAACGAAGCACATCGAGATCCACATGCACTACATCTGGGAATTTGTACATGAGAGGATCATCTACTTACAGTTATGTCCTTCATCAAAACAGACGACAGACATTTTCACCAAGACCTTCACTGAGCAGAAATTCCATTCTCTATGAGGTCGTCTTGGAGTGAAGGACACAGTTTCCTAGCAATTGTAGCTCTTCTTTTTACATACATTGTACCTTGAGGGGGGGGGGGTTCCCATGAGTTTTTCCCTCTTTCCTCACTTTATTTTCAGTGTATCTTTTGTACTTGGGTACCCAACATGGCCTCATTGTCAGGACCTGATCTTTATTTTCACCATAGTGATGTTCAGGGGGGGTGTTGGAGTTACTTCACACACACCTAGGATTTATTTTTCCTAAGGTTTTTATTTGTTTATTATCCATAATTAGTCATTATCCAGACTCCTATATTTTAGGAGAGAATATTCCACCTGGAGAATATTCTCTTTCAGTTCACACTTCAGTTTGACTAGTTGAGTTGAGTTTAGATGTTGCATTGGGATCATCACCATGCTAATTCGACCTTGCCTTGGTATCATTACTAGAGTGGCGCATTAGCCTTGATTCCCTCAGTTAACTCCTCACTACTCTATGTTCAGTCAATTAATTGAAGACTAGTTGACTCAACTAGGTTGCAGTTCACTCCCATAACTGCCTGAGAGACTAGAATAGGTGGCAGTTCACTCCCGTAACTGTTGGTGTGTGTCTAGATCACTCTAGACCACCACTATGGCGACTTGGTTCATCTCAAGTCGAACTCTTTGAGTTATACAGAGTATATCATGTGTAAATTATTCATTATTCATAACGGTTCCTCTTACTTCCTAATACAAACCTTGTTGCTCTCATTCTTTCTTTGTTTTGTTGTAGATGATCTTAACTATCTTCGAGGGGTTTCTTCTTGATGTGGAGTAATTGATTTGGCCCTTTTAGATCGATCTCCCCCCTTTTTAGGTGTAGTTTTATTGTTTATATTTTGTTGGGTATCTTTTGAGGAGAATCCAAGTCCAGGGGAAACCCTCACTTCTTGGTTATCCTCGTCCCTTTTCTCTTTAGATTGTCGATCAACTTCATGTTCCTCTTCTTGTAACCCTATAGACTATAGAAAATATTTCTAGGGCATTTTTATTTTATATAAAGCAAAGAGGACAAAGATTTTTATAAGGCCCTGGTGATATAAGCTTGTGTGAGCAGATTCAAGGTGACTCTGAACCCTTCTAGACATCTTGGTTAAACTTTTAAGAAAATAAAAAGGGAGGTTTAATTCATTGTCACCACTTAAGTGTGTAAGGAAATGGAGGTGAAAATAGTGAACAATTGAGAAACGACCTTCACCTGTAATATACCTTTGGAATACAGTGAGGATGCCTCTCCACTCATATTTAATCCACAAAAGTGAGATACCCTAACTCCAATAAGGGTTTTGGTGTTCTGCCACCAGAAATTTGTTGCAAACCTCCATTGGAAATTTGCCATTTTTTAACCGTATCTCCACACTGACCAGGAAAGTGCAAGTCACTCCAATAAAATGCTTTGTAATATTAATAGTAGTGTCCTTGAGTTGGGTATGAAACCCATCAATTGTTTGTTCAAATACCAGGGCCACTCTATTTTGGTGCCCATTAAAAGCGCAGATAAAATCAAACCATTATGCCCTGATGAAAACATCTCTAATTTTTTGAATGACTTCAAATAGTTTGAGCACATGTGGCTCTGTTCTGTTCAATTGCCAACGCTCTCGAGGAGAAACCATTTTGTTCTAACTGCTTCTACTAGAAATGGTGTCTGACTTTTGTGCATTAATTGGTTTCCTTTACCACCTACAGTAATAATTACACATGATCTCACAATGATGATAGTTCAAGGCACAAACCTACATGACCCTTAGCATGAATTATGTAATGATAGTCAAACTAGTGATAACCTGTGTGAACTCGAGTGCTCACGGACATGCACATGCATGTGAGGTGCCAACACAGCTTGATTTAAATTTTTTTAATTTTTTGAACGTTAAAACCAACAAAACAACATGTTTTTTGTTGTTTGCAAGAATAGAAACAATCTTGCAATCAATGTCCTTTTGCATCAAAGGCCTAGGTTAACCTGCTAGCAACACACTAGTGACAGAACCATGGTGATGTGTGCTATTCAATTAAAACCATAACATGTATTAACCTTGTAAATAGAGAGAAAATGATGAAAAACAAAGGAATATGAGAACAAATCAAAATGATTCAACACACCATTGAAAAGAAACTAAACAAGAATTAGGTTGATAGATGGATGGGTTGATGGAGGGAAAGAAGGAAGAGGTGCAGACCTAGGATTTAATAGTACATATGCATAAGCTAGAGGAACACTTGAAGTGCAATATTTTTGACACATAAACAAAGGTTAAGCTTACTAACCGAGAATTGCCATTAGGAAGAAGAGCACTATGTAGAGAGTGTTGTGTGAAAAAGAATTTCTAGAAAGAGAATAAGATTACACCACTAAGCATTGTGTGGGTATGTTATAGATTAATCCTAGTTTCCATTGGATAGGAAAGAGGTCAAGCTTCTGCAAGAGGAGGAAAAAGGACATCATGAGATGAGGTGTGACTCATGAAGTGGAAGAGTCATCTTTGAGTGCAAGAAGGGATTGTTAGATATGATATAGATACTCTTATCTAAAACTACATAAGAAATAAAGTTTCCTCTGTTATCAAAGTACGCATCAAAAGTAGAGTACAGGGTCAATGGTGGAGTGTAGCATTCCCTTCGGAGTCGAGTGGTATTTAGTGGTCAAGTAGTGCTTCACAATGAATCACTTAAGATACTTAAAATTGAACTAAGCCATGGATTGCAAGGAGTATTAGAAAGATGACAAAAAAGAAATATTTCAAAATATTGAAATGTCAATCAATGATAATGGTGTTTAAAGACCAGTGTATTAAAGGAATGGAAGTGGCTAATTAGATTGCAGTGTTAATATTCAGCTAGATTAGTGCATGTTACAACAATATGAATATTAAGAATTATAGCCCAAAATATGTTGGGATAATATTTATTTACATAATGGAATCAGTTGTGAGATGAAAACACAAGTGAACCTAGTGGTTGGAATTGCATAATGGCCAAGTAAGGATTGGCTAGAAAGTGTAGAATAGGGGCCATTGGTGCACAGTTGAGCAGAATGGAAATACATAGGGTAGCAAGGTTCTACAGGAATTCAGGGAAAACAATCTACAATAACAATCAAATAATTTAATTAAAATTGAAATAGATATGCATTGGAGTGCATTATAGAATTGGTGCATGATGCATAGAATAAAGATAGAATGAATGTGCATAAAATAAGCATGAAAGATCAAATGATTGGTGCATATTGATGTGTGTTTGTGCATGTAGACATGCTTGAACATGTTGGTGGCATGATTATAGACTAAGATTAGTCTGTTGATATATATATATATATATATAATTATGAATTTTGTATCCAAAAAACATGATTATAGCTAGATGATATTATTGCTTATGGTATCCATCCATACGAAGAAAATATGAGGATAGTGGGAATGTTGATCAAGAGATTGGAAAAAAGAGTATATGAGCTTCTATAAAGAACCAATTTATCAGGGAGCATCAAGTACATTGATGACAGCCATACATGTATGCATTTGGGGTTGTTATGACATATAATTGCTCAAGGGAATTGAGGTAATAATTCCCTCAGTTGAATATCAAAATTTGAAGTGATGTAAATGAAGGAGGCCTTGAGTATGAAAATAATATTTGTTGCTTAAATGCATTTATGGAAAACTAATTCCATATTGCGTTATGTTGGTTACGAGGTCATAACCAAATTATGTCAGGAGACATTACTTCTATTATATAAATGAATGCCATTAGAGATGGTCATGTGTGAGGCCATCATGGGAATGGATATGGAAATAATATAGTGTCATCCAAGTACATAATGGTTCTCCCCTACGTAACTGAAGTTTGGACTACAACCTTTTTTCCTACACTAAATATCACTAAGGGATGATGTTCCTATTGTTGTGTATGGGTTGAAGAGGAAGGTATCTAAAGGATCAAATGGGTTGTGGGGAAGATTTTGGATGAGGTATTGAGGTATGGGCCATACCTTCCAACTCATTTGGTGAATACATAACATGAACATATGGTATTCTAAAGTCAATGCAAGGATGCATTGTGTTGATGGGGCCATGATTATTGGCACAATGGTTTTACTTATTAGTAAAGTTTGATTGCATTATGAAAATCTTGGTGTACTGATAATGTGTATGCAGTGAATGATAGCTCCATTCTAGATAATTTTATTAATGGATTAATTTTTTTTTTAATAAGATTAATAGTTGGAAGTGATGTAATTTTTAGATTACTATAATTTTGAAAATCACTTCATGGAATGAATGCAAATATTGTGCATGAGATATTAACACTGTGTTTGGTTGCAAGAAAATTGAGAAAATTACAAGAAGAATAGTCTTGGATATGGAAATAATGCAAGCCCATAAGGAAGACTAGTATATACCACTGCAAGAGACAAACATAATGAGAAGAAATCTCATGTGTGGGAATTTTTATTTTTCTGTATAACCAGATTTGAAAATTTTATAATTGGAAATTGTTATTATATCCTAACAATTTGTTTGGTTGCATGGAAATTGCGAAAATTGCAGGAAGAATGGTCTTGGATATGACATGGTGTAATACATAAGGAAGACTAATATCTACTGCTGCAAGAGCCAAACAATTATGAGCAGAAAACTCATGTTTGGGAATTTTGTTTTCCTAGGTAAAACAAATTGGAAATTTTATAATTAAAATTTGTGTGATGATGTCTCATATTAACTATATGCATGTGATGCAGATAGGATGATTCTCACAAGTTGTGGATTACTAGTGGAAATCTAGCAGCAAGTTGGCATTTTTCTGCAAGAGAACACCTTGGAAAATGATGGATCGCATGAGGAATTGTATATCAGGGAAAGGGATGCCTGAGCTCAGAGGGTATGTACAACATGAAGAACCAGGTTGTCAGGCCTGAAGATTGAACTCCTATGTGAGTTTCATTGTTGAAGAACCAGGTTGGGAAGCATGAAGAGTGAGCTCTAGTGTGAGTTGCATATTTGAAGAACCAGGTTGTCAGGATTGAAGAGTGCACTCTTGTGTGAGTTGCATTGCAGAAACAAGCTTGTTGTTGGTTATTTCACTAACATTTTTCCTAGTAGTGAGTCCCTTGAGTTCCCAGTAGTGAATTTCCTAGTTACCTATGCCAGAGAGACCTTGATAAATGAATGGCTCATTCCTTGGGTTAGCCTTGATAAACGGAATGTACATCCCTTGGGTTAGCCTTGATAAACGGATGGCATATCCCTTGGGTCAACCCTGATAAAAAAATGAGACATCATTCCTTGGGTTGAGCAGGTCAATGGGAAGAGAGTTGGTGGAAATTGAGATAGCTATAGGAGAATGTCATTGCCTTATGTATATGTTTCGGGCCAGGGTGTCGTTGTATATATTTTTTGGGGATAGAGAGCCTATGTATTTATGATTATGGGGGTTGGAATACCTATGTATCTTTGGTATTGGGGCCAAAGTGCATATGTAATTTGTTTAGGCTAGAATTCCTATGCAATTTTAGGCCACAGAACCTATATGTTGATTATTGGCTTGGGAGCCAAAATTATAAAATGAAATTACACATGTAGGGTGTTGTGCACTAAGGACAATACAAAAATAAGAGGGAGGGGATGTAACATCCCCAGTTCTAATCCCTGTGAATTATAATGCAATTTTATAAATGTGCATTAGGATGGTGAGTCGATGTGTTTGGGTGAAGAGCCCATGTTGATTTAATGTGGTCGAAGACTGAATTTCATATTATGAACATTGAAATAATTAATAAAAATAATAATTGTTGGCTATGATACGAAAGAGATGAAGAATGATGGGGAGTTATGATTCCACAAGAGAGAGAGGGGTTCGGGGGGGATTACTCATGGATATTAATCCAACCCACATTCTTGAATTATTATCTTTGTGTAAAACCTTCTATTTGTTGATTGAGTGTATGAGAAGTCAATCATTTAACTCATGTAAGAGGGTGGATGTGAGTGGTCACATCCCATAGTTATTGGAGAGCATGGGATGAAGTATAATCATCCTTGAGAAGAGTGTGAGTCAAGAAAGGAAATCCAAGGGAGGAAATTTGTATGGGTTAGAAAAACAGTCTGGGATGGGAAGTTTTTGGACAAGAGAGCAAGAAATAGATATTGAAGTGGGTGCATCCATGGAGAGCAAATTCTAGAGAATATTTTGGAGCGTTTGGGAGATGAAGATTGAAGAGCCAGGTTTTCAGGCCTAAAGAGTGAGTTTCACTGTAACAGCAAGCTCCCTTGAGTTCCCAGCTAAGAGATTCCTAACTACCTATGCTAGAGAAACCCCGATAAACAAATGGCACATTCCTTGGGTTAACCCTAATAAATGGATGGCACATCCCTTGGGTTATCCCTAATAAACAAACGGTGCATTCCTTGGGTTGGGAAGGTCAAGATGAAGAGAGTTGGTAGAAAAATCGGGATAATTGTAAGAGAATATGAGTTGGGTTATGAGAAATTATGAAGCAATTGAGAGTTCTTAGAGTTCCCAGATAAGTGATTTCTAGCCAAATAAATGCACTAAGGGCCCCGATAAACGAATGGTACAGCCCAAGGGACTGGGAGAAATGAAAGGTGTACATTCCTTGGGTAGTACAGGTTGTGGGGAAAAGAGAAAGATGGAGGTTTGGAACCATTGTGAGAATAGAACCTGGGTTTGGGCTTGCTCTGTGTGGAGATTGAATAGTCAGTGTACCAAATATCCTTGTTGACTCATATCCCCAGCTCATGGGTGGCGTGCTAATGAGAGAAAATGATCAACAATGCATATGGTTGGGAGGTTCATCCTTTATATGCATCTAGTTGGATAATTGTTAGCAGATAAATGTTTGTGTTGTGTCATTTATAATTATTTCATTGTATAAATGGTGTATATGATTGTTGTGCATTTGTTGTTGGCTTGAACAATTGTATTCATGTTTAGTATATGTTTTTAGATGCATTTAGAACTGCGGTATCATTCAGCATGGCCAGATTTGTGTGTGATTTGTAGCTAGTAAGATACACGAATTAATTAAGTAGAAAATATTATTTTTTATGTGTATTCCACACCATAATGCCCCTTGATTGAGCTAGGGAATGTTACATTATGGTATGAGATTTATAAGATAGAAATTTTTGTGTGGCATTGCCCAACTTGGGTGGTTAGGTACGTTACACTCAACACCCTTGTTTATAGCAGAAGACTCCTCTATGTCGATAGGTACATCAAATGGAGATGAGGGTGACTCCTTCAATAGAATATGTGTCCCTTTCCTTAACCCACTTGATCCTTGATGCCACAACTCAATTAATATCTTGGTTTTATGCTCCAAGTGCCACATATTCAACCCACCGAGAGAAATGTTTCCCAAAACAAAGACACTTGGCCATAATATGTGTGAAATTGGTTCCCTAGCAAGCACACTGTTGATAGATTGGGTTGGTTGTCATTGATGCCAACCCTTGAAGAAAGTCTGGTAGAAAATTACAGTTTCCCCAAAGGTTTGGTTAATGATCCCAAGTTTGTATGAGGAATAAAGACATGAAGATTAGTGAATTTGTAGGTAAGACTATTATAGATGGATAATACACTTTGTGTCATTTCCGGTGATATGTGGTACGTCATGTAGTTCCTCATGGTTGAGGGGATATGGATTTTTGAAGTTGAAGGACCCTCATGAGTTATATAGAAGCCCCCAGAAGGTCAACAAAGAAGTCAATTATTTTAGAATCTCCTAGAAAGTCTTAAATAAGTTTACTAGTAAAAGTGGTTGCAATTAGGAGTTAATCATGGGTAAAGTTGTTGCAATGAGACAATAATTAAAAATAAATTAGTTGCAACAAGAAGTTATGAGTTTACTAATTATGGGTAAAGTAGTTGCAACAAAAAAGTGGGTTAAGCCCTAAAAGTGGGAAGTTGGGGTAAAACAGTTAGAAGATGACCCCTAAAGGAAGACTCTTGGAGAGTATAAATAATAGAGTAAGAGACTCCCATTAGCACCTATTGAGCACATTGAATATCTATCTTGTGAAAGGTTATTGCAGGTAATTATTGATACATATGAAGTTGTGCAAGTCTTGGGAAGCGAAGGAAGAGTGACGACAAAGTTTCATAGTTGTAGTAGAGAGTGGGAAAATCATGAAAAACCCTGATTAGGGTCATCCCCATGGGCCAGACAATGAACATCCCATGAGGCATCCCAACGGTTTTTCTACAACCTATCACACGAGCCCCCATCTAACACCCACCTTCGTCACATGAGGCACTACCATATATGAAGGATGATGTGTGTTTTTGGTTACAGAAGCTGAGGAGAGGATACGGGAAGTTTGACAGTGTTCAGGTACAACAGATCTAGATATAAGATCGAAAAGGTATGTTACATGATTGTTTGTAGTTGGATGTTGGTGATTGTGTGGGATATGATCATAGGAGATTAAGCATTTACCCTTGAGGGACTATTGGTTGTATGCTATATGTTGCATGTGACATATCTATAGAGGCACATTGTTGGTGCACTTGTTGTTTTTCATTGGAACACTTTGTTGGGTATATTATTGAGGCATATATTTTGTTTCTTGGTACATGTTTGAGGGATTTTGGTTGAGGTGTGTTGTTGAAGTTATTGGTATAGATTGAGGCTGCATAATAGTGAGGATTTGATCCTTGGTTGATGTGAGGATTCACTACACTTGGTATATGATTGTTTGTATATGTATGAAACATGATTAGAGAGACATAGTTGTACATGGTTTGAGCTATACACTTGTGACAATGGGTATGAGATCTATGTGATCAGATTTGTTGGGTTGAGGAGATTATTGTGACAGGTTGTTGGTACGGGTAATTGGTACAATTTTATGGTACAGGTTTCATAGTGACAGGTTTTACAGTGATAGAGTGACAGAGTCAGCATCGATTATTTGGAACTTATATTTCAAGGTCGTTGGATGGGGCAAGGACAGGTGGTTGTAGCCACCTTTCGATTGTAGCCGAAGAATATAGGGGGTTGTAGTTTTCTTATGGTTGGATCCATAGAATCAGTGAGTTGTAGCTTCCTTTAGGTTGGAGCCTAAGAAACTAGGGGGTTGTAGCCTCCTTCCAGTTGTAGCTAGAAAACAAAGAAGTTTGTGCTTCCTATGAATGTACTTATTTTGACAATATAACAAAAGAATTTTGTGGTTTTCTCTCACATTGGGTTTCCACGTAAAATATTGGTGTATTTGTTTATGTGTGGTTACTTATTGTTAACTTCTTATGTATACTAATCATATTGAATGTTATTGGTAATCTTCTCATAAAGTAAACAATACACATTATGGTTAAAAAGGATTAAAAGTATTAATATTGATTCACCCCCCCCCCCC
>JZKD02S0241101.1:0-16808 GCA_000966675.3 Picea glauca | reverse complement strand
ACAACTCCTGCTCTCCTGACAACACATGTCTTCCACTAGCCTGTCTCCTCTATGCTGCCATGTCATCGCCTTTCATCTCTCGACACCTGTCCTTCACTCACTCATCTCTCCACCTATCACATCTCCCTTTTTCCTATGACACTTATCATCTCCTGCCATGTGTCTCCCACTCCATGTCACCTCTGTCATGTGGTCATGTTTCCCCACTGACCACTCACATCCCTCTGCCACCGCAACCTCTCCCTTTGCCACATCATCTCCGTCCCATCACACCTCAACTCTTGCGTGTCGACACCTATGCACTCCCAGTCATCGTTCCACCATCCACATCGTCGACCTAGTTATCGCTCCTTCACTGTTCTGTGTCGGTTCGCCTCAATCATCTCGCCATCTCCCCTCGCCTTCCTCCATGACCGCCTACTAGTCTCTCTGCAGGGGTCTAGCAAAGCACAAGTGGCTACAGTCGGCATCGAAAGACCAATCACTGTGACAAGTGCCATGCTTGAATTTTCCCATCCTGATCTCGATGAAACAATTAATGGAAGCTAGTAAGGTAGTTGAGACATCGTCTCCTTCCATAAATAGAAGGTCGAAAGAAGGACCAACCATGAAGGCAGGTCGTCATGCACGAAATGACAGATATCACGTCTAACTAACGTCTGCATGCATAGCCTGACAGAGAAGCATGCATAGCCTGACAGAGAAGCTCATCAACGCAAAGCCTTAAATGCATGACATGATCATGCCTCGAACAATTGGAGCAAGTTCTGAGTATATGTAGGAATTTTTTCCATTTTGTTAGTGTCGATGGTAGAGCTAGGATCTCGTATTGTAAAGTTTTGATAAAGCTTTGGTTCTTCTGGTTATGTGTCTGTATTTGGGACTTCTCGTTTAATGAAATTCAGTGTCCTTTTCATTTCTCTGTAACAACTGTGTTAAAACAATCGGGCATGGATGATCCAGTCAAGAGTAGTTATGTTGTTGTGATGTAGGTTTGATGGCAGTGGTACCACAACCCGTTTTAATCAGTTTCATGTGTTGTCTTTTCCCTCTTACACCGAATGGCTCAGGCATGGATGATCCAGTCGCGCTGTTGCAGCAACATCACGATGAAGGTTTGATCATCGTGCTGTTGTGACTGTGTTATCTAGACATATTTCGATGTTTGAAACCTGTACTTAAGAATGATCTTGGGTATGTGTTTTTCCTCTCCAAGCTGCTGGAAAGTCGTATGCCCATAATAGTCTTGTTCACCTTTCTCAATAGTTCTTCATCCCACTAACCTTTACTACAAATTGATGACTGAAGTTAAATCAAGACCTCACCTGCTCATGCATATCGGTCCAATTTTCTGAGTTAAAACAATATTTTCTTGGGTTTGCGCCCATTTGACCTTTTTAAATCCAACCTATGACATAAAACTCTGATGGGTACTAGGCTTACCTTCTCTGCAATCAGAGGGTGACTTCTAGTGCTAACATTTATGGTGTCGTTGATGGGGAACGAATGGAATACTTTTCCCCGGGATAGAATGACAAAGAACTTCTGATTCTAAAGGAGCATCAGACATTAGAACCATTGAAGATTGAATTTTGCACCTGGCGACTCCACTGTTTCAGTTGTGGCTTCCAGAGGCAGACACATGAGGTCTACTCCACAGTTGCCTTTAACAACACCTAAAGCTGACCCAGAGAAAATTATCATAAGACGAAAGAGCCTCCAGGAAGGTACTTCTACTGCTAAACCATGTGATTCTGGTCATTTTCATAATTCTTCTTTGACAACTCCAGTATATGTTTCTCATTTTCCTATTACACCATCTGTTGGAGCTTCTATAATTTTAAATTTTGGGATTTTTCTTGCTAGTTTCCCCTCTCCCAGTCTCGGTTTGGAAGGCTTTGGAATTTCTATTTCCCTAGGAGTTGTACCCTGGTCTGAACCCAGAACCCCTGAAGATTTTCCCACTCTGAGCTTCACTACTCCTCCTCATATTAAAGTTGTTGCTTTTGCAGAGAGGGAAACCTCTGTTCCCTCAAGCCCGGTAGCCTTTTCCCCAAATCCCCTGTTGTTTCCCTTTCCTCCCAGAAGCTCAGTTCTAGTCTCCCATGTTCAAGCTACATCTCCTCCTGGTTCTCCTCCAGCTATCATCCCTATGGTGGGTGCTAATCCTCCTAGGAGAAGAATGGATTCCATAGTGGTTGCAAGATATGCCCCTCTAATATTACCTCAACCAATGAGTGCTCTCCCTACTGGAGATTACCTAAAATACATGCCCAAATTCACAGGAGAAGAAGTCATAACTGTTGAAGAACACCTTGTTTCCTTCTACAGTTATGTAGACAATCTAAATATTGAAAACGAGTATGTGTGGATGAGAGTTTTTGTTTAGAGCCTTGATGGCGAGGCTAGGAAATGGTTTAGGGGATTGACCCCTGGATCCATTGTTGGGATTGAGGCTTCAGATGATGTTTTCTTGAGACAGTGGTGGGATAAAAAAGACTTTATGTATTATATCACAGAGTTCGGATCCCTAAAGAGAAAAGAGGGAGAATCTATTTCTGACTTCTCCAAAAGATTCAACAAAATGTACAATAAGATCCTTGCTGAGATAAAGCCTACAAAAGCCTCTTCCAAAATTACTTATGCTAGTGCTTTCGACCCTGATTTCTGCCTCCTGTTAAGAGAAAGAAGAGCTACTTCCTTGGATCATATGCAAGATGAAGCTCTAGAAGTAGAGTCCAACATATTGGCAATTGATACACTTAGGAATAAAGATAACAGAGACAGAGGAAGGGGGAAATATGAAGCCTCAATCTCTGGTCCCTCTGTGTCTCACCCTCAAGTAGATGAATTGACCAAGATGATAAAATCCCTTTCTGCAAAAATGGAGAAGATGAAATTCAAAGGGAAGCAAGGTTATAAGAGTTCCCAAAACACTGATAACAAAGGCAACTTTAGAAGACCAAATAATACCCCTCATATCCTCCCAAGAGAGCCTCGAAACAGAGATAGTGATGATCAGAAAATCCAAACCCCTCTTCAAAATAACCTCATTGTTGATGAAGAAAGAGAGGAAGAAGAGATTGATCCTGAAATCCATTGTCTTAGAGATACCTCCCCATTTCCCCATTTGACCCAATCTGCATACGAGGAGTCTCTTATGGATAATCAAATAAATGAGTTGAGTAAGAGGGAGAAGACAAATAGTAGTCCCAATAAATATAGCCTCGGGTGTAAGAAGAAAGAAGGGAAGTCTGACATCCCTGATCAGTCTTCCAGAGCAGAGAAGTATGCAAAAGATGTAGCAGACAACAAGAAGGAAAATAAAACACAGACCCCCTCGCCAATAGCCAAGATTCTTTTCCTAGAAGTGAAAGAAATTATGAAACCCCCCTCCTCTTTTAACTTTGAGCACAAAATTCAAAAGATTAGGATCCCTGTACCCCTTTCAGAGCTGGTCAAGCATGAAGATTTTAAAAGGTCCCTCTCTAAACTGTTGCAGTCTGAACCAACATGTCATCCCACAGACTCAATGAACCTTCAAGAYGAAAAGCCAACAATCATCTTAGGTCCTTTGATAGAAGATAGAGATGATTCATCCCCTCCCTTATATACATCTTTGAACATACATGACAAGGTGTTGCATAATTGTTTGATGGACTYAGGGGCATCCCATAATCTCATGCCCAAAACTGTCGTGGATGAACWTGGATTAGAAATCACAAAGGCTTACCACRACTTGTATTCTTTTGACTCTAGGAAAGTGAAATGTCTTGGGGTCATCAAAGATCTGGTTGTGACCTTGTTTCAGTTGCCCATGAAGAGTGTAGTCATGGATATTGTGGTSGCTGATGTTCCCCCCAAGTTTGGCATGCTCTTGTCAAGATATTGGATAAAAATACTTGGGGGAACATTGTAKATGGACCTCACATATACTACCATTCCTKTGTTTGGAGGGGAGCATAGAAGAYTGTACAAAGAAGCTCAGTTGGACTACATTATTAATGATGAAGCAAACCCCACCAACCATCCTTTTTTTGCACTTGATACTGATTTGGGATCCAGCTTATTGCAACTCACTGATKCCCTTGAACCCCCTCTTGAAATCAGAAAGCAAYCCCTTACTCTCTRTGAAGATTCTCCTCCAATTACCTATGTTTGAAAAATGTTCTTTGATGGAGCCTCTTCTAGAGAAAGTACTAGTGTCRGAGTGGTCTTTGTTTCACYTGTTCAAGAAATTATATCTCTATCCTAAAAGTTAGAATTTGAAACTACCAATAATGTGGYAGAATATGAAGCTCYTGTTTTGGGTTTKAGGGYTGMAAAAGACATGAGAATTGAAGAGATATCAGTGTTTGGGGAAGCTGAGTTAACTGTCCATCAGATCAGAAATATTTATCAAGACAAGSACCCTCGGCTYAGAAGTTATAGAAATGAAGTCTGGGATCCAGTTGACAGTTTTTTCTTAGCTTTCAACATTTCATTTGTTCYAAGAGAAGAGAATGCCATGGCCCATTCTCTGGATGTTTCAACAAGCAATTTCAGAGTCCCCCTGCCACCTAAACTCAGGTATGATGTAGAAGTGAAATATAGACCCTCTATACYTGACAATGTCAAGCATTGGAAAGTGTTTGAGGATGATCTTGAAATCAAAAKATTCCTGGAGACTGTTGATGAGTTTTCTGCATTACACATTGATCAAGWTCCTGATTCTGAAATAAATCCTCATGATGAGGTTTTTCTGAACAAAATTGCTAATCATCATATTGTCCAGTTGCCCAACAATCATATCCCAAAGGGACTAGTTCCTTTGGAAAGACTATTTGACAGAAATGATGTGGTAGTAAAGGGTAAAGTTTCAAGTGAGGATGTTGATGTAGCTGAGTGTAATATTGGTACAGAGGAGGATCCAAAGTTTGTCAAGTTGTCAAGCAGCTTGTTGAGGGAACAAAGAGATGAATATGCAGAATTGTTGAAGGAATTCGCTGATGTTCTTGCCTGGACATATGAAGATCTCAGAACATATGACACAAGTGTCATTGAGCATAATATCCCAGTGAAAGAGGAGGCCAAACCATTTAGGCAAAAATTAAGACAAATAAATCCTATGTTGCTGCCTATTATGGAGAGGGAGGTAAAAAGACTTTTGGATGCTCAGATCATTGTACCCTTAAGATACTTTGAATGGGTAGCCAACTTAGTTCTAGTGAGGAAGAAAAATGGAGAAATTAGACTCTGTGTTGATTTCAGGAACCTGAACAGAAGCTCTAAGAAGGACAATTACCCGTTGCCAAAGATGGAACACATATTGCAGAAGGTTACAGGGGCATCCAAGATTTCCATGATTGATGGCTTTTTTGGCTACAATCAGATCTCTGTCCTGCCTAAAGACAGAGAAAAGACAACCTTCACCACTCCTTGGGGCACATTCATGTATGCCAAAATTCCCTTTGTATTGATGAACGCAGGAGAAACCTTTCAGCGAGCAATGGATATAGCCTTTATTGGAGAAAGGGACAAATTTGTGGTCATCTATCTGGATGACATAACAATGTTTTCCAAATTTGATAAAGAACATTGTTGTCATCTAAGGAGGGTCTTCTTGAAATGCACAAGGTTTGGTCTCTCACTAAATCCCAAGAAGTCTTTATTTTCCATGCAAGAGGGAAAATTGTTGGGGCACATAGTATCAACTGAAGGGGTCCGGATTGATTCAAGCAAGGTAGAAGCGATCCAAACCTTGTCGCTTCCCAGATCCAAGAAGGAAGTCCAGTCTTTCTTGGGCAATGTTAATTTTTTAAGAAGGTTTGTTTCAAATTTTGTTGAATTAGTAAAGCATATTACAACCATGCTCAAGAAGGGGAATGAAGTAAAATGGATTGTTGAGTCCAGATATTCCTTCAATCAAATCAAGATTGCATTGACTGAGGCACTTGTGCTAATCAGTCTTGATTATTCCAAGGATTTTCTTATTTTTTCCTTTGCTTCATTTGACACAGTGGCAGTTGTTTTATTGCAGAAAAACGCTGAAGGGATGGAGCAACCTATTTCCTTTTTTAGTAAGGCATTGAGAGATGCAGAGATCAAATATGACATCATGGAAAAGCAGGCCTATGCTTTGGTTAAATCCCTCAAGGCTTTCAGATTCTATGTTCTACATTCAAAGGTCATTGCATATGTTCCTTAATCTTCTGTGAAGGATATCCTCATTCAACCTGACATAGATGGAAGAAGGAGCAAGTGAATTGCCAAAATCCTTGAATTTGATCTAGAAATGAATCCCACCAAACTAGTTAAAGGCCAAGGTTTAGCTAAGCTACTGGATGATTCTAATTGCAAATCTTTGGGGGTTAACTTCATCAACACTTTCTCAAAAAATCAGCAAGCTGAGTTCTCTGTTAAAAATTCTCAGGACAACCCTCCATTGGCAGAATGTATGTGGTATAAAGACATTATATTTTTTCTGCAAGAGTTGTGACCTATTGATGGTATGGGAAAAGGCAAGGCAAGAACTTTAAATCTTAAATCAATTAAATATTTCCTTATTGACCGAGTCTTATACTGGAAAGACCCTCTGGGAGTGCTTTTGAGATGTTTAGACCCACAAGAAGCCCAAAATATTATGTTTGATTTTCATGACAGTCTATGTGGGGGACATCACTTCTGGAGAACCACAGCCTATAAAATTCTCAGGTCTGGGTATTTCTGGCCTACTCTATTCACCAATGTTTATGCAAGGATCAGGGATTGTATTAAGTGTCAGAAATTATCTGGGAAGTAGTAGCTCAAGTCTTTTCCATTAAAACCTGTTGTAGCTTCAAGACCCTTTTAGCAGTGGGGCCTAGACTTTATTGGGGAAATTCATACTGCTTTAAGTGGTCAACACATGTGGATATTGATTGCAACAGATTATTTCACCAAATGGATAGAAGCTATCCCCACAAGGAGTGCTTCTCACAGAGTAATCATTGGTTTTCTTGAAGATATTATGGCAAGGTTTGGTTGTATGAACATAATCATCACTGATAATGCTGCATCTTTCAAAGCTGAACCATTGATTAAGTTTTGTGAGCAGTTCAGAATTGCATTGATTCACTCTACCCCCTAGTATTCCTAAGGAAATGGATTGGCAGAGTCCTCTAACAAGAGCCTTATAAATATCATCAAAAGACTGCTAGAGGACAAAAAGAAAGCGTGGGAGTCAAAACTCAAATTTTCTTTGTGGGATGATAGAGTAACAACAAAGAGGTCTCTGGGAGTATCTCCTTATTAGTTGGTGTATGGAGTTGAGGCCATATTTCCTTCTCATCTCGCCTTGCCAGTGGAAAAATTCTTCCAAGACTACCAAGGGGAGCTTGATGATATGATCAGAAGAATGCAACAGCTAGTAGAAGTGCAACAGACTAGAGAGAAGATATTGGACAAAGCACATGAACATCAACAAAAGATCAAGCAGACTTTTGACCAGAAGACTAGTAAAGAGGATTTCCAGCTGGGAGATCTAGTACTCAAATGGGATGCGCCCAAGCATGACAAAGACAAGCATAGACAATTCGAAGCCTTGTGGATTGGCCACTTCAAGATCTCTGAGAAGTTTCCAAATAATACTTACAAGTTGCAGAATTTGGAGGACACTGAAGTTTTTGGTGGCCCTGTAAATGGGACTTTTTTTAATTTTTTTTTTGTTTGAGCCATGAGTGGCTCCTTCATACCATTGTAAATATTATTTTCCTTTGTTTTAAATAGCTGACTCCACAACCCAACTAAGGCACTGAAACTGTAAAGTGATTCTTAGAGCCTCGCAGGGAGGACTCTATCCCCCATGGAGCCTAATGTTAACACATATGTTTGTATGAGGGAGGTTTTTCCCTTAGGAAATAACCCCATGGTGAAAAAATTGACAAAGAGGGGATTTAAAAACCCACTTTTTACTCTTATCCTAAGTCGAGGCGACGATGTGACTGTTTGGCGCGAGGTGGTAAAAGGCATGTGGATCTGAGTGGCTTATCCTGGCGTGCTCAGATCTACGGTGCACAATCCATATCAGACCCCCCCGATATTCTACCTTTAACGNTCCTGATTCTGAAATAAATCCTCATGATGAGGTTTTTCTGAACAAAATTGCTAATCATCATATTGTCCAGTTGCCCAACAATCATATCCCAAAGGGACTAGTTCCTTTGGAAAGACTATTTGACAGAAATGATGTGGTAGTAAAGGGTAAAGTTTCAAGTGAGGATGTTGATGTAGCTGAGTGTAATATTGGTACAGAGGAGGATCCAAAGTTTGTCAAGTTGTCAAGCAGCTTGTTGAGGGAACAAAGAGATGAATATGCAGAATTGTTGAAGGAATTCGCTGATGTTCTTGCCTGGACATATGAAGATCTCAGAACATATGACACAAGTGTCATTGAGCATAATATCCCAGTGAAAGAGGAGGCCAAACCATTTAGGCAAAAATTAAGACAAATAAATCCTATGTTGCTGCCTATTATGGAGAGGGAGGTAAAAAGACTTTTGGATGCTCAGATCATTGTACCCTTAAGATACTTTGAATGGGTAGCCAACTTAGTTCTAGTGAGGAAGAAAAATGGAGAAATTAGACTCTGTGTTGATTTCAGGAACCTGAACAGAAGCTCTAAGAAGGACAATTACCCGTTGCCAAAGATGGAACACATATTGCAGAAGGTTACAGGGGCATCCAAGATTTCCATGATTGATGGCTTTTTTGGCTACAATCAGATCTCTGTCCTGCCTAAAGACAGAGAAAAGACAACCTTCACCACTCCTTGGGGCACATTCATGTATGCCAAAATTCCCTTTGTATTGATGAACGCAGGAGAAACCTTTCAGCGAGCAATGGATATAGCCTTTATTGGAGAAAGGGACAAATTTGTGGTCATCTATCTGGATGACATAACAATGTTTTCCAAATTTGATAAAGAACATTGTTGTCATCTAAGGAGGGTCTTCTTGAAATGCACAAGGTTTGGTCTCTCACTAAATCCCAAGAAGTCTTTATTTTCCATGCAAGAGGGAAAATTGTTGGGGCACATAGTATCAACTGAAGGGGTCCGGATTGATTCAAGCAAGGTAGAAGCGATCCAAACCTTGTCGCTTCCCAGATCCAAGAAGGAAGTCCAGTCTTTCTTGGGCAATGTTAATTTTTTAAGAAGGTTTGTTTCAAATTTTGTTGAATTAGTAAAGCATATTACAACCATGCTCAAGAAGGGGAATGAAGTAAAATGGATTGTTGAGTCCAGATATTCCTTCAATCAAATCAAGATTGCATTGACTGAGGCACTTGTGCTAATCAGTCTTGATTATTCCAAGGATTTTCTTATTTTTTCCTTTGCTTCATTTGACACAGTGGCAGTTGTTTTATTGCAGAAAAACGCTGAAGGGATGGAGCAACCTATTTCCTTTTTTAGTAAGGCATTGAGAGATGCAGAGATCAAATATGACATCATGGAAAAGCAGGCCTATGCTTTGGTTAAATCCCTCAAGGCTTTCAGATTCTATGTTCTACATTCAAAGGTCATTGCATATGTTCCTTAATCTTCTGTGAAGGATATCCTCATTCAACCTGACATAGATGGAAGAAGGAGCAAGTGAATTGCCAAAATCCTTGAATTTGATCTAGAAATGAATCCCACCAAACTAGTTAAAGGCCAAGGTTTAGCTAAGCTACTGGATGATTCTAATTGCAAATCTTTGGGGGTTAACTTCATCAACACTTTCTCAAAAAATCAGCAAGCTGAGTTCTCTGTTAAAAATTCTCAGGACAACCCTCCATTGGCAGAATGTATGTGGTATAAAGACATTATATTTTTTCTGCAAGAGTTGTGACCTATTGATGGTATGGGAAAAGGCAAGGCAAGAACTTTAAATCTTAAATCAATTAAATATTTCCTTATTGACCGAGTCTTATACTGGAAAGACCCTCTGGGAGTGCTTTTGAGATGTTTAGACCCACAAGAAGCCCAAAATATTATGTTTGATTTTCATGACAGTCTATGTGGGGGACATCACTTCTGGAGAACCACAGCCTATAAAATTCTCAGGTCTGGGTATTTCTGGCCTACTCTATTCACCAATGTTTATGCAAGGATCAGGGATTGTATTAAGTGTCAGAAATTATCTGGGAAGTAGTAGCTCAAGTCTTTTCCATTAAAACCTGTTGTAGCTTCAAGACCCTTTTAGCAGTGGGGCCTAGACTTTATTGGGGAAATTCATACTGCTTTAAGTGGTCAACACATGTGGATATTGATTGCAACAGATTATTTCACCAAATGGATAGAAGCTATCCCCACAAGGAGTGCTTCTCACAGAGTAATCAGTGTTTTTCTTGAAGATATTATGGCAAGGTTTGGTTGTATGAACATAATCATCACTGATAACGCTGCATCTTTCAAAGCTGAACCATTGATTAAGTTTTGTGAGCAGTTCAAAATTGCATTGATTCACTCTACCCCCTAGTATTCCTAAGGAAATGGATTGGCAGAGTCCTCTAACAAGAGCCTTATAAAGATCATCAAAAGATTGCTAGAGGACAAAAAGAAAGCGTGGGAGTCAAAACTCAAATTTTCTTTGTGGGATGATAGAGTAAAAACAAAGAGGTCTCTGGGAGTATCTCCTTTTCAGCTGGTGTATGGAGTTGAGGCCATCTTTCCTTCTCATCTCGCCTTGCCAGTGGAAAAATTCTTCCAAGACTACCAAGGGGAGCTTGATGATATGATTAGAAGAATGCAACAGCTAGTAGAAGTGCAACAAACTAGAGAGAAGATATTGGACAAAGCACATGAACATCAACAAAAGATCAAGCAGACTTTTAACCAGAAGACTAGTAAAGAGGATTTCCAGCTGGGAGATCTAGTACTCAAATGGGATGCACCCAAGCATGACAAAGACAAGCATAGAAAATTTGAATCCTTGTGGATTGGCCACTTCAAGATCTCTGAGAAGTTTCCAAATAATACTTACAAGTTGCAGAATTTGGAGGACACTGAAGTTTTTGGTGGCCCTATAAATGGGAATTTTTTTAATTTTTTTTTTGTTTGAGCCATGAGTGGCTCCTTCATACCATTGTAAATATTATTTTCCTTTGTTTTAAATAGCTGACTCCACAACCCAACTAAGGCACTGAAACTGTAAAGTGATTCTTAGAGCCTTGCAGGGAGGAATCTATCCCCCATGGAGCCTAATGTTAACACATATGTTTGTATGAGGGAGGTTTTTCCCTTAGGAAATAACCCCATGGTGAAAAAATTGACAAAGGGGGGATTTAAAAACCCACTTTTTACTCTTATCCTAAGTCGAGGCGACAATGTGACTGTTTGGCGCGAGGTGGTAAAAGGCGTGTGGATCTGAGTGGCTTATCCTGGCGTGCTCAGATCTACGGTGCACAATCCATATCGGACCCCCCCGATATTCTACCTTTAACGAGGGGGGGGTCTGAGTAGGAGGTTTTGCAAGTGCGAGCCCCCAATACGTGGCGCCTCCTCACGAACTCGGACCCCCCCCCGGCACTAAACCGCTTACCACCTAGCCCCCCCTCCGAGCTAACCTCCTTATCGCTTCCTGATGCTGCTCCTGCTCTCCTAACAACACCTATCTTCCACTCGCCTGTCTCCTCTCTACTGCCATGTCATCTCCTTTCATCTCTCGACACTTGTCCTTCACTCACTCATCTCTCTGCCTATCACATCTCCTTTTTTCCTGTGCCACTTTTCATCTCCTGCCATGTGTCTCCCACTCCATGTCACCTCTGTCGTGTGGTCATTTTTCCCCACTGACCACTCACATCCCTCTTTCACATCATCTCCATCCCGTTACACCCCAACTCTCACGTGTCGGCACCCGTGCACTCCCGGTCATCGTTCCACCATCCACATCATCCACCTAGTTATCGCTCCTTCACTGTTCCGTGTCGGTTCGCCTCAATCATCTCGCAAGCTCCTGTCACCTTCCTCCATGACCGCTTTCTAGTCTCTCCGCAGGGGTCCAACAAAGCACAAGTGGCTACAATCAGCATCGAAAGACCAATCACTGTGACAGGTTCCGCGTTTGACTTTGCCCATCTTGATCCCGATGAAGCAATTAATGGAAGCTGGTAAGGTAGTTGAGACATCGTCTCCTTCCATAAATAGAAGGCCAGAAGAAGGACCAACCATGAAGGTATGCCTTCATGCCCAGACTAACAGAGATCGCGTCTGACAGAAGACTGCATGGGCAGTCTGACTAACGTCTGCATGCACAGCCTGGCAGAGAAGCTCATCAATGCAAAGCCTTAAATGCATGACATGATTGCGCCTTAGGCAACTGGAGCCAGTTCTGAGTATATGTAGTCATTTTTTCCATTTTGTTAGTGTCGATGGTAGAGCTAGGCTCCTGTATTGTAAAGTTTTGTTGAAGCTCTGGTTCTTCTGGTTATGTATCTGTATTTGAGACTTCTCGTTTAATGAAAGTCAGTGTCCTTTTCATTTCTCTGTAACAGCTGTGTTAGAACAATCGGGCATGGATGATTCTTTTGAAGATAATTATGTTGTTGTGATGTAGGTTTGATCGCAGTGGTACCGCAACCAGTTTTAATCAGTTTCTTGTGTTGTCTTTTCCCTCTTACACTGAATGGCTCGGGCATGGATGATCTAGTCGAGATGTTGCAACAACATCATGATGAAGGTTTGATCATCGTGTTGTTGTGAATGTGTTATCTAGACATATTTCGGTGTTTGAAACCTGTACTTAAGAGTGATTTTGGGTTTTTGTTTTTCCTCTCCAAGTTGATAGAAAGACGTATGCCCATAGCATTCCTGTTCACCTTTCTCAATAGTTCTTCATCCTACTCACCTTTACTACAAATTGTTCATTGAATTTAAATCAAGACCTCACCTGCTCATGCATACCGGTCCAGTTTTCCGAGTTAAAGCGATATTTTCTTGGGTTTGCGCCCATTTGACCTTTTTAAAACCAACCAGTGACATAAAACTCTGATGGGTACTGGGCTTACCTTCTCTGCAATCAGAGGGTGACTTCTAGTGCTAACATCAAGAATTCCCTAATAAAACTTGGTATCCATCGTGAGATGACCTTGGGGACGTCCCTCGCAAATGGGTATGTCCACAAATGTACCCTATCAGTCAGAGTACCTCTGGACGAGCCCGTTGTCGAGGAATCACTTCTTAATTTTAAAAAAATGGGGAAGTTTAATTTTTCTTTTACTCACATGTAGAGCATCCCACTAGTTTTTTAGAACACTATAAACCCTAAGAAACACCCTAACCCAAAATAAAACATCACTTTGAATATTGGTTGATTGATGGTGAGCAGTGGTGTTATAGAGTTATTAACCCCCTAACTATTGAGCCATTATCTTCTAAGAGGTCACCTATCCAATTCAACAACTTTCATCACTTCTTCCCTAAGTTTCCAGCCTAATTTCCACTTGGTCGCCCTTTTCCTTCATTAAGGGTGTGACCAAGAGGTTTGGTTTCCCTTTCTGGCTTGCCAGAGAGCGACCGATCAGTCTGTCTGTGTGTCTAAGGAGCGACTGAGCCTAGAAACTCCCATTTTTGGACTTGGTTGCAATGGATGAGATCTTCCACTAATTTCTCAAGGTTTAGTCTCGAGAAGGATTCCATTATGAGCTCCAGTATCCTATACTAATAACCATATGGTTGTATCCCTAAATCCCTATAAGAACCAATCCATTTCCCATGGGAAGGGAGAGGAAAGAACTAGTAAACTTATGCTTCTACTTTGGCTACCATATTTGGGCAAGGAACTTGGAAAGAGATTGTTGCATCAACTTCTCCATTTGTAAGTTGTAATGTTGTTTCAGTAATTAATAGAAGGTGTATTTGATGTTTCCCTCTATTCAATCGTCTATTTGCTTGCATGTATTTATTTAGATAAACTTAATAGAGTTATGTGTTATAATCTATTAGTAGATTTGTCATTGATTCATATACATCTACTTTGATCTTGGAAAGGATCTTGTTTTATTGTGAGCAAACCACTATCTCTTGGAGCAGGAATAATCATCGCACAAGAAATCAACCAAGAACATGCACGAAAAACCTTCGAAAATCAAGTATGCTTCCTCACTACAAAGAGTCCTAGTTACCTTTTGAATATAGATCCAACCTTGAAACTCCCATATATTACATCTCTATATCTGTCTTAGGTATATGAAGAACCTAAGGGAGCTATGCTCCTGCAGGGGTCAAAATCCCTACAACAGATTGGCGACCATACTGGGGAACTCCCTTTATGTGCTTTCTTCCTTCTTTATGCGTTTTCTTTCTAATACCTTCATCCAATTAAGTGTCATGATTTGATTTCCAGCCTTTTTTGTACTCTTTCGTGAGTTTAGTTGGAGAAACCTCTACCTTGGATCTGATATATCTCATCCAGATCTAGCTTTTTTCCTTTTCTCTGTTTCGGTTGCACCATCTCAGTGTACACAGAGCAACCCAAGACCTGTTGGTCGCTCTTTTCCCTCCTTTGGGGAGCAACCATCTTTTCTCCTAGCCTAACCAAGAGCGACCATGCCTTCTGGTCGCCCTGTTCCTCTCACTAGGGTGTGACCAGGTTGCTCTGTCTCCCTTTCTAGGGAGTGATCATCCTCTTGAAAACCCTTTTTTGGAGATTTATCCTACAAAAAACTTATCTAGATCCATTTCCACTGGTATCCTTCAATACTCCAGACCTGTCTTAGGCCTGTCTCATTGATTTTGCTTCAAATCCTTTTGAAATTTATGAAATTTATCTTCTCCTTTTTTCCAGCTCATTTGATTGATGGGTACAATCATAATCATCTAGTCTAATCCCTTCAATTAAGTAGAAGGCTATTGACCTCTGTTTGAGAAGATTCTTTTGCAAAGTATTTCGTTTTATTATGCAAGTCTCTTTTTCATTAGTTTTAATGCTTGTTGTTTCCCAAATCATTTGGAGAACCCTTCAAACTATTATCTAGACTTGAAAATTTTGTGTGCTTAAAGTTTGCATGTTTGGTTCTTTCTTCTGAATTTTGCATTCACTACATAACATTGTTGACCGAAAGCAAGAGTTTAAAGAAGAATTTTGTTTCAATTTTCATATAGTTTGAAAAACCATTTTTTTTTGTCCTTGGAGTAATTTAGAATATGGTTGAAACAATTTGTGTTTGGTTAGGCGTTTCGAAAATCATCCAATAAGTTTTGTTGGAACATTGTCCTTTTTTCTCATTTGCAAGAATAAAAGTGAATTGATATGAATTAGGGTGTTCTATTACATAAGAAGAAAAAAGAAAATAACTCTTCTCCCTACCATAAATAGGATTCATTGAAAAGAGAATTGTTGAAATTTCAGTCTTTTGCACCTATTTGGAGTTGAGTCCTTTCAGATCATGAGTTTCACTTTCGCACAACCCTTTGAGTAAAAAACAACTTTAAAAATGAACACACACTAATAAAATTTAATACTTTTATTTTCTAAGAACACGAACAATAGTCCAAGTTTAGGGTATTTGGACTAAGACAAGTGAGTAAAGTGTCCAAGACCACAAAAACAAACCATAAAACACTAAAGAGAACTTAAATCCAACTTTCGTATAGGCATAGACGGGAACCCCCTCTCACACAAGGATAAACACGAGGTCATGTGTGGATGGGAAATGGATATTACCCCTCCACAGCTTAACCAAATGTAGTGGAACGATAGTGTATTGGGGATTCTTCTTGAGAATCGACTATTTCCATTTGGTCTCGGAACTTCGTAAATCCCGAATTCGTTCGAGGTCCTATGGAGCTTTTTCCGGTCCTCTTGAGGAATTTCGGACTTGATATCTTTTCCATATTGCCAGATGCGATTGTCGACTGTACCCACCCAGAGGCTTACTACGAGTTGGTAACCTTATTTACCATAATCTTTAGGGATTTTACACTAAGTCACAACGAAGGAGAGTCTTCGTTGTACCTAGATTAGATGTTGGTCAAACTCACTCTAGCTCTTTGGAAGGAAACCCATAGATAGACCGCCTGGGAGCTTGCACCAAGGTGTAAGTCTGTTAAGTAGGCCGCCAACATAACTGATCCACCCACTTACCCAAACCCCTTCTCACATGTTCCCACGATGTTGGATTTCATCACCAACTAGTGAGCTCATTGTGAGAATTTTTGGTTTGTTTTCTTGATTTCTAGATTTCTTAGCGCGTGCTATTTATTTTCTTTAGTTGGCCTTAGGAGTGTCATTTTCATAATCTAATCCTGTCCGACCAAGATTTGCGTAGGTCACGGAGGATGTAAGGTTTTCCTCCTTTACATTACGAACCCTTGCCTCCTAACTCACCTAAAGACCATCCTTGATAAGAACTCTACAAGGAAAACCACTCTGAATCTGGAAGTATTATTACTCCTTTAATCGAGCACCCAGAGGAAACCAATTTTCAATAAGGCTTTGTCCCTCTTGTCAATCCACCCTTGAAAGACCATATTGGCCCCATCCTCATACGATAAAATTCTTCTGGAGAACCTAAACTTGACGTCGATTACCCTCGTCTACCACTTGTACCTTACGAAGAAGTCATGAACATGGAATCCAAACAACTCCACTAGTTAGAAGGATTCACTGCGCCACCACAGGTTTCTGGTCCATCTAATCCTATCCAGACTCCTGAAAAACCCTTTGGCCACGACATTTTAAATCAATTGGATGCAACTATTGAATCAAATTTCAAACTCTTGCAACAAGATCCTTCACATGCCTCTTCACACACTCCTCATCCCCTGACATCTGGAATCTCCCATATGTTTCAAACTTCTTTCCCTT
>JZKD02S0241090.1:0-12862 GCA_000966675.3 Picea glauca | reverse complement strand
TATATAATAAATGAAAAGATTTATTTAGTGCATTACCTTTTAGGTTTTTAAAAAAGAAAAGGGGGAAAATGAGCTTTAAGAAAAAGAAAATAAATTATGGAAAAGGTAGGGATGCATGACATTTGAAAAGAGGGGAATTTTTAGGGTTTGATAAAAAAAAAAACTTAAAAGAAATGGATTTAGGGTTTTTGAAAAAAAAAAAAAATACCTAAAAGGGAATAGGTCAAAGAGGAGGATAAAAGACATGAGAGGGGGAGAAAGGGGGGACTTTTTTTTCCAGCTATTGGTATTCTTATGCTGCCAGACCAGAGACTGGACTGATTTCTTGCAGGAGTTGGGGATTCTCAGCTGAATTGAGTGGTAGCTCAGCCTTGGAGGTGAGATGGGAAGCTAGGATACAGTCTGGGTTGTGTGTGGCCCCTTTGCGGCTCGGGGGGCTGAGGGGGAATGAGAGTACCCCTAGCATTTGGCTGGGAGGTACCGGTGAGTTCTTGGAGGTCGGTGAGCAGGATTTCACGGAGCACACGGAAAAACCTTCGGAGGAGGCAAACAGGCAAAGGTATGCCCTTCGGTATAATGAAAGACAATGTAAATAGTTGTTTAAAAACCCTGGACGGAGTAAATGGCTTGTTTCTAATGCTAACTGTGTAAATTAGTTGTTTAATATTCTGAGCTATGTAAATGGCTTATGTTTCGCATTCCGGACTGTGTAAAATGGTTGATAATACTCTGGACTGTGTACAATAGTTGTTCCTTATTTGCTTACTCTAGCGGATTGTTGATTTTTTAAATACTTCTGAAATTTTACTGCGTCTATGGAGTAGCCTCTAGCCTTGCATTAACCCTCGTCTCTTTACCCAGAATCATGAATTTCACAGAGTATTGCCCTGCTAAAAAAAATAATAATAAAAATAAAAATAAACCACTGTGAGTCTGTTTTCTTCCATCGTTGGGAGGTGAGTTATCTTTTATTAGACCGAAATAGATCTCGTTGAACAACTAGCGCGACATGATAGCCTCTGGACTAAAGCCCGTATTTAACCACTTTGTTTAAAAAAAATTTGATGCTAGTCATATTGCTGTGAGCTACAGTGTAGGATGAGGTTCTGGTAGCGCCTTAACAGGTTGCCCAGTACTACGTTAGCTAGATCGAAGGCGGCAGTTTAGGGATGCAACCACAAAATGGTTGAGCTTTTAGTTCCTTCATGGTATGCTCCCTTCGTTTTGTTGTTGGCACCTGGTCACAGGTTTCGGTAGGGTATTCAGCTGGTGAACCATAAGGAGGCTGGGTTATTGGGCCCCAAAAAAAATCTCAAAATCTTTTTAAAAAAAATAATAACACCCTGCTTGAGCCCGAGAGGCAAAGTCCGGCTTAACCCATTTGAATCAGTATTGGAATACTGTTCTTATATTTTTGGCACTGTCGTTAGTCAGTGGGACTGCTTTTAGAAGGCCACATCCTCCCCTTCGAGACTGATCACCCACCTCTAACCTGATTTTAGTGAGCAATTGATTTACCTGTTGCCCAAAATTACTCGCCCTCGGTTTTCGTGAAGGCGTCCGACCCAACTTCCTATCCCTTCACTGTCCAGAGCACGTCCAAATCTGAAAACGTGGGACGTATCCAACTGATATGCTACCCTTGTCCATTGGGCGTTCGTTTATATCTTCTATAGCTCTGTCGTGAATGTTTAGTGCGTTGGTAAGGAATGGGATGTCACTAGTTACTGTGCAGCGTAGAGATACAGACACCCAACCCAACGCTCCTGTGAGGTGCATGTTTCCGACCACGTCTTCCATCCCTTCCGAACTTGAGTTGTCAGGCAGGTTCACCGTTAG
Source organism: Picea glauca (assembly GCA_000966675.3). Classification (NCBI taxonomy): domain Eukaryota; kingdom Viridiplantae; phylum Streptophyta; class Pinopsida; order Pinales; family Pinaceae; genus Picea; species Picea glauca. Next base: position 11,023 of record JZKD02S0241090.1, on the reverse strand, counting down.
TCCCATAGGTATCTATCATCTTATGGTCCGATTGATGAACCGTCATAACAATATCCCAGCTTCCTGTTGTTCGATATTTTTTTCGCTTGGCTTCTTTAAGAAGAATCGTTTTAGGTTAAAGTAATCAATGGAGGGCAACATACCAAACGCCAGGAAAATCAACAAATTAAATGTAGGTTAATGGAGCAGAGATGCAGTTGACATCATTTTTGGAAAACGGTTGAATGAAGGCATGTGTAAAAATTTCTAGCTACTTAATTCAATGTTAAACTTATCGCATGTAATTATCCCTCTGGTATAGACTGTCCTCCTTCACTGACAACGTGGCTCTAGCATCTTTTAGTATTCCCCTTGACATTGGTTTGCTGTAGATAGAGGCTAGTGGTTGGGACTGGACCGTTTCTGAATTTAATGACAGCTGGAGGTATATTGAAAACAACAATTAGGGAAACAATCTACCTTTTAGATTAATCAATGCATTCTCATCTATTTCCGTCACTGTTCCACTAGCAAATCCCCCTTAATTTAATTCAAGCCATATGCCCCTTTATCCAGCTATTATTCTAAAACCGCAACCATGTTAGTGTTAGTTTTCCTACAACAATCTACCCTTTTTAAATAAAAGCCTTCTACTCTTCCAACCTATGTTCACCACAACAACTATTTTAATTGTTAGTCTTAAAACCTAGTAACCTACCTTCTTTAAATGGAGAAATATATTTTACTGTGATATTCTACAACCAGCATTTACTTTCTTCAGTCGTGCTGAAAAGAATATGAATTACAATAAAAAAGTACCTTAATTACGATGTGATTTACACTAGGACTTTATTATGATTTTAACTCATTATGTTCTGCATCCATATTTTTATTTTTCATTGGTATCCTAAAGTGAGCTTATTACATTGTATTGGTTGAACATGTAAGGGTAATGTTCTGGCAGTATGAAAAATGCTATGTTAGCATTCGAATGTAATATTAGGGCTATGCCCTTTACAATATTATTGTATCGTAAAAATAATGATATGGTTGACTTTTAAAAGTTGATTTAATGTTTTTATTGGCAACAGGGAAGGTAAGGTCCTTGACACTAAGAACAACAATTTATTATGATTTAGTTAATGTAACCTCCTTATTTCTAATGGAATAATTGAAATGAAAAGGTAACGATCCGATTAGGTTATGAAATGTAAAGGTAATGACATTCATCTAATTGTTATTCAAATTGTTAAGTAATTGGTTTTTATTTAATTGTTATGAAATTGCCATGATTTTGTTAATTACCATTTAATTGGGGTGAAGCATGAACGTAGTGATCGATTACTTTATAGATATCTTATTCTAACATTAAAATGGGATGTTTTATGTTAGTAATGTAGGGCCCTTATTGACTCAAATTAAATGCTAAGAAAATTCTCTACAACCCGATTAGAACATGGATTCCCATTTAATTGTAAACTATTAGGTTAGCATTGATTTTTAGCTATTTACCATGTTGGTAATGAAAAGCCTTTCTTAGTTCAAATTACAATACTATTCTCTTTATAAAGGTAATTACGTGGTTAATTATGGTTAGGATTTTGGTAGTTCTGTTGATTTTCATATCCAACCAAACGTAAGGTCACCCTTATTTTAATTGCACCGCTAAGGTGATGTAGAAGGTGAGGATATGGTTATCATATGGTGATGATGTGGTAAGTTATTATGGTTCAGTAACCAGGAGGTGCACTTAATTAATGTACATTGGTTAAGACTGGGTGGGTGACGCAGCACTTAACAAAAAGAAAACAGAGAATGTGGTATACAACTAAGGTCATTGAGTTTCCATAGTGTTTGGTCGATGTTAGAGTCCTTCTGACTTGCGTCTCCCATAGTGGTAGTGGTGGTCCTTGATTTTTGTAGTTCTTGGCGGTCTTGCCTTGTGTGGTTGCTTGTGTCGGGCGGGATGTATCCACCTCATTGTAGCCCAATATATAAGTATGTCTGTGATTATTTTGTATGAGGGATCCTGTGTTGTATCAAGAGTCTCAGGCCCTTTAAAGGCAGGATTTCCACTCTTGCGACACACCTGAGGGGATTACTAGTTTCTTCCCGAGCAGTCGTTCAGGAGCCTATCTGACCTTCTCTCTCTCTGGAATAGAGAACAAAGATTAAATGACCTCCTTTCCTGTACAGAAATAGTAAGACCTACTACTAGGGATTCTTCCCTCTATGTTCGTACTGTGCATAACCCAGTATGTCGTTAAATGTTGTGTAGTGCGCCTTATGTATTTGGTCGTTCATTGCTTGCAGCTACTTGTTGTGCACCCTTGTCTTCTTGTGGTATCTCGTGGTTGCATCTTGTTCGATGTCGGGTGGCCACGTAGAGTCAAGTGTGTCTATTACTTCTACACGCGCACACAACTTAACACAAAAAAAAAATTCACCTGTTAAAGAGTCATTGTTGTAACACGGAGGTCGTTACATATGGTATCAGAGCTAGTTCGACCCACGACTTGGGATTTGCTACAACTTTCGTTGACATGAGTTGGGTTTATTATACTATTTCTGATCGAGTTTATTGTGTGGGTGTAGGTAATCATGGCTCGAGGACACTGCGGAGGCATATGGCGAGGTGCTAGGAGAGGAGGTGAGACGCCTCCAGCCACATCCATGCCTGATGGGTCTAACCCCCAGGGAGGCAACCAGGTGCTCGGATAGGAACATATAGTAGTTGGTGATGTTATTGGGATGATGAGATCCTTTCAGCGCTTGTCTGAGGATCTGATCAGCCATTTGGACAGAGACGAGGCCAGGGCACCGACACCCCCTGAGGTTCTGCCGCGTGCACTGGCCGTCACAGGTAGCATTCACCGTGAACTCGAGAAGGTAAAATTTTCCGAGTTCTTTGGTGCCTCGGACGATGCAGCTGTCGAGGCATGGTTGGAGAATATGGCGATGTGCTTCGCACTTCGCGATTATACCTCCAACATGAAGGTCCGCATGGTGGTCTTTCAACTGAAGGGGAGCACTCTTCTATGGTGGAAGACCCTCCTGCCGCAGCTGAACATGGTCGTGGAAGACGTGTTATGGGAATTGTTCGAGGAACAGTTCCGAGAGAGGTACCTTTCTAAAGAATTCATTGAGCGTCAGCTCAACGAGTTCAACACATTATGACAGGGAGGTCGTACAGTGCTCGAGTATGAGGCACGTTTCATGGAGGTGCTCCGGTATGCTCCGCACCTTAACATAGAGAAAATCAAGGTCAATCGGTTTGTGTTTGGCCTTAACGGTAGCCTGTGTGCAAAGGTTAGGATCTTGATGCCTCAAACCTTGCACGACGTTGTCCAAAAGGACCTCATAGCTGAGGAGGATCTTATCAGTGGGGGTCAGACCAGGACTCTAGCGAGACCCACAGGGCAGAGTTCATTGGGGGCGTCGCGGCATCAGACACCAGTGAGACATACACCAGGACATCGTGGCTTCCAGAGGGGATCCACGTTCACTACACCTCGACGACCGCCACCTCAACAGTGGATACCTTATCGAGGACCACAGTAGCAGCAGCAGCGTCGCCCGCAGTAGCAGCAGTTTAGGCCTGTTCATCATAACAGATCAGGGTTTCAGGCAGGTGGGCAATCATCTTCTTCTTTGGGTACCAGGACTACTGGGCCAAAGAACGGGTGTTGGACGTGTGGGGAGCCACACTACCAGTGCGACTGTCCTGTGGAGAGGACCAGGACGTCTGGATCAGTCGGACCCGCTACCGTGGGAGATATGGGCAAGGCCCATCAGATTCATGCAACGGTGAATAACCGCCAGGCAGAGGACCAGTCAACTATGCTCGAGACGACAGGTACTATCGCTGACCAGACCCTTAGTGTTTTGATAGACCCAGGAGCTACTGAGAGTTTCATTTCTGGTGCAGCGCTAAAAAGGATTAAGGTAAAGGCAGTCGAATAGGATAAGTTTAGCTTCATGGATATGGCTTCGGGAGCCAAATACAAGGTGGGAGGAAAGGTTACGGGTTGTTCCCTTAACCTGGGAGAGTTTGTCACCAGGGTCAACTTGTACGTCACGACCTTAGGATCTTATGACATCGTGATTGGTATGGATTGGTTGGAAAGGCATGATGTGATTCTCAACTGTAAGATGAAACGATTGAACTTGGTTGATGACGAAGGACAGAGATGTGTGATTGTAGGAAGGAACCAGGGAGTCTCCCTGCGGTTCATCTCTTCCTTATAGTTACGGAAGAGTATGCGCAAAGGGTGAAAACTTTATGCAATCCTCGCGCTAAATGAGAAGGGAGTAGTGGAAGGTCTAGAACACCTTCCGGTGGTGAAGGAGTTTGCGGACATTTTTCCGGAGGAGTTGCCTCGGATGTTGCTAGAAAGGGAACTGGAGTTTACCATAGACCTGAAACCGAGAACTGGACCGATAGCAAGAACACCTTATTGAATGTTGACCTCGGAGTTGCAAGAGTTGAAAATGCAACTGAAGGAGTTGTTGGACCTGGGACTGATATGTCCTAGTGTGTCACCGTGGGGTGCACCAGTTATTTTCATATGAAAGAACGATGCATCATGGAGGCTTTGCATTGACTATCGTCAACTGAACAAGGCTACGATCAAGAATCAATATCCCTTACCAAAAATTGATTATCTATTCGATTAGATGAAGGGTGCGACAGTGTTCTCCAAGATCGATTTGTGATCTGGGTATCACCAGTTACGGATCAAGGAGGATGACATCCCTAAGACTGCCTTTAAGACGATATTTGGACATTACGAGTTTACTGTTTTGCCATTTGTACTGACAAACGCCCCAGGGGTATTCATGAGTTTGATGAACGGGGTGTTCCGCGAGTACTTGGATAAGTTCGTCCAAGTATTCATTGATGATATCTTGATCTACTCTTGGACGACGAAGGATCATGACGAGCACTTGCACTTGGTACTACAATGTTTACGAGAACACAAATTGTATGGGAAGTTGTCCAAATGCTCTTTTTACCAATCAAGGTTTCACTACTTAGGGCACGTCATCTCCGGCGAAGGCATCTCCATGGATCCAGCCAAGGTTGAGGCTATTATGAAAAATGATATGTTAGCATTCGAATGTAAGATTAGGGTTATGCCCTTTACAATATTATTGTATCATAAAAATAATGATATGGTTGACTTTTAAAAGTTGATTTAATCGTTTTTATTGGCAACAGGGAAGGTAAGGTCCTTGACACTAAGAACAACAATTTATTATGATTTAGTTAATGTAACCTCCTTATTGCTAATGGAATAATTGAAATGAAAAGGTAACGATCCGATTAGGTTATGAAATGTAAAGGTAATGACATTCATCTAATTGTTATTCAAATTGTTATGTAATTGGTTTTTATTTAATTGTTATGAAATTGCCATGATTTTGTTAATTACCATTTAATTGGGGTGAAACATGAATGTAGTGATCGGTTACTTTATGGCTATCTTAGTGTAACATTAAAATGGGATGTTTTATGTTAGTAATGTAGGGCCCTTATTGACTCGAATTAAATGCTAAGAAAATTCTCTACAACCTGATTAGAACATGGATTCCCATTTAATTTTAAACTATTAGGTTAACAATGATTTTTAGCTATTTACCATGTTGGTAATGAAAAGCCTTTCTTAGTTCAAATTACAATACTATTCTCTTTATAAAGGTAATTACGTGGTTAATTATGGTTAGGCTTTTGGTAGTTCTGTTGATTTTCATATCCAACCAAACGTAAGGTCACCCTTATTTTAATTGCACCACTAAGGTGATGTAGAAGGTGAGGATATGGTTATGATATGGTGATGATGTGGTAAGTTMTTATGGTTCAGTAACCGGGAGGTGCACTTAATTAATGTACATTGGTTAAGACTAGGTGGGTGACGCGGCACTTAACAGAAAACAAATGGAGAATGTGGTATACAACTAAGGTCATTGAGTTTCCATAGTGTTTGGTCGATGTTAGAGTCCTTCTGACTTGCGTCTCCCATAGTGGTAGTGGTGGTCCTTGATTTTTGTAGTTCTTGGCGGTCTTGCCTTGTGTGGTTGCTTGTGTCGGGTGGGATGTATCCACGTCATTGTAGCCGAGTATATAAGTATGTATGTGAATATTTTGTATGAGGGATCCTGGGCTGTATCAAGAGTCTCGGGCCCTTTAAAGGCAGGGTTTCCACTCTTGTGACACACCTGAGGGGATTACTAGTTTCTACCTGAGCAGTCGTTCAGGAGCCTGTTTGACCTTCTCTCTCTCTGGAACAGAGAACAAAGATTAAACACCCTCCTTTCCTGTGCAGAAATAGTAAGACCTACTACTAGGGATTATTCCCTCTATGTTCGTACTGTGCATAACCCAGTATGTCATTAAATGTTGTGTAGTGTTCCTTATGTCTTTGGTCGTTCATTTATTACAGCTACTTGTTGTGCAACCTTGTCTTCTTGTGGTATCTCGTGGTTGCATATTGTTCGATGTCGGGTGGCGACATAGAGTCAAGTGTGTCTGTTACTTCTACACACGCACACACCTTAACACAAAAAAAAATTTCACCTGCTAAAGAGTCATTGTTGTAACACGGAGGTCGTTACATATGGTATCAGAGCTAGTTCGACCCACGACTTGGGATTCGCTACAACTTTCGTTGACATGAGTTGGGTTTATTATACTGTTTCTGATCGAGTTGATTGTGTGGGTGGAGGTAATCATGGTTCGAGGACACCGCGGAGGCAGATGACGAGGTGCTAGGAGAGGAGGCGAGACGCCTCCAGCCGCATCCACGCCTGAGGGGTCTAACCCCCAGGGAGGCAAGCAGGTGCTCGGACAGGAACATATAGTAGTTGGTGATGTTATTAAGATAATGAGATCCTTTCAGCGCATCTTCGAGGCTCTGATCAGCCGTTTGGAAAGAGACGAGGCCAGGGCGCCGGCACCCCCTGAGGTTCTACTGCGTGCACCGGCCGTCACAGGTAGCATTCACCGTGAACTCGAGAAGGTAAAATTTGCCGAGTTATTTGGTGCCCCAGATGACACAGCTGTCGAGGCATGGTTGGAGAATATGGCAATGTGCTTCGCACTTCGTGATTATATCTCCAACATGAAGTTCCACATGGTGGTCTTTCAACTGAAGTGGAGCACTCTTCTATGGTGGAAGACGCTCCTGCCGCAGCTGAACATGGCCGTGGAAGATGTGTTATGGGAATTGTTCGAGGAACGGTTCCGAGAGAGGTACCTTTCTGAGGAATTCATTGAGCGTCATCTCAACGAGTTCAACACATTGCAACAGGGAGGTCGTACGGTGCCTGAGTACAAGGCACATTTCATGGAGTTGCTTCAGTTTGATCCACACCTTAACACAGAGAAAATCAAGGTCAATCGGTTTGTGTTTGGCCTTAATGGTAGTCTGTGTGCAAAGGTTAGGATCTTGATGCCTCAAACCTTGCATGACGTTGTCCAAAAGGCCCTCATGACTGAGGAGGAGCTTATCAGTGGGGGTCAGACCAGGACTCCAGCGAGACCCACAGGGAAGAGTTCATTGGGGGCATCGCGGCATCAGACACCAGCGAGACATACACCAAGACATCGTGGCTTCCAGAGGAGATCCATGTTCACTACACCTCGATGACCGTCACCTCAAAAACGGACACCTTATCGAGGACGATAGCAGCAACAACAACGTCGCCCGCAGCAGCAGCAGTTTAGGCTTGTTCATCATAACAGATCAGGGTTTCAGGCAGGTGGACAGTCATCTTCTACTTTGGGTACCAGGACTACTGGGCCGAAGAAGGGGTGTTGGACGTGTGGAAAGCCACACTACTAGTGCAACTGTCCTGTGGAGAGGACCAGGACGTCCAGATCAGTTGGACCCACTACCATGGGATATATGGGCAAGTCCCATCGGATTCATGCAGCGGTGAACAACCTCCAGGAAGAGCACTATTCGACTATGCTCGAGATGAAAAGTACTGTCACTGACCAGACCCTTAGTGTTTTGATAGACCCGGGAGCTACTGAGAGTTTCATTTCTGGTGCAACGCTAAAAACGATTAAGGTAAAGGCAGTTGAATAGGATGAGTTTAGCTTCATGGATATGGCTTTGGGATCCAAATAGAAGGTGGGAGGAAAGGTTACGGGCTGTTCCCTTAACCTGGGAGAGTTTGTCACCAGGGTCAACTTGTACGTCACGACCTTAGGATCTTATGACGTCGTGATCAGTATGGATTGGTTGGAAATGCATGATGTGATTCTCAACTGTAAGACGAAACGATTGAACTTGGTTGGTGACAAAGGACAGAGACGTGTGATTGTAGGAAGGAACTAGGGAGTTTCCCTACGGTTCGTCTCTTCCTTACAGTTACGAAAGAGTATGCGCAAGGGGTGCAAACTTTATGTGATCCTTGCGGTAAACGAGAAGGGAGTAGCGGAAGGTCTAGAACACCTTCCGGTGGTGAAGGAGTTTGCGGACATTTTTCCGGAGGAGTTGCCTGGGATGCCGCCGGAAAGGGAACTGGAGTTTACCATAGACCTGAAACCAGAAACCAAACCGATAGCAAGAACTCCTTATCGGATGTCGACCCCGGAGTTGCAAGAGTTGAAAATGCAACTGAAGGAGTTGTTGGACATGGGACTGATACGTCCTAGTGTGTCACCATGGGGTGCACCAGTTATTTTCATACGAAATAAGGATGGATCGTGGAGGCTTTGCATTGACTATCGTCAACTGAACAAGGCTACGATCAAGAATCAATATCCCTTACCAAGAATTGATGATCTATTCGATCATATGAAGGGTGCGACGGTGTTCTCCAAGATCGATTTGCGATCTGGGTATCACCAGTTATGGATCAAGGAGGATGACATCCCTAAGATTGCCTTTAAGATGAGATTTGGACATTACGAGTTTACTGTTTTTCCATTTGGACTGACAAACGCCCCAGGGGTATTCATGAGTTTGATGAACGGGGTGTTTCGCAAGTACTAGGACAAGTTTGTCCAAGTATTCATTGACGATATCTTGATCTACTCTCGGACAACAGAGGAGCATGACGAGCACTTGCACTTGGTACTACAATGTTTACGAGAACAAAAATTGTATGGGAAGTTGTCCAAATGCTCTTTTTACCAATCAAGGATTCACTACTTAGGGCACGTCATCTCCAGCGAAGGCATCGCCGTGGATCTAGCCAAGGTTGAGGCTATTATGAAAAATGCTATGTTAGCATTCAAATGTAAGATTAGGTTTATTCCCTTTAAAATATTATTATATCGTAAAAATAATGATATGGTTGACTTTTAAAAGTTGATTTAATCATTTTTATTGGCAATAGGGAAGGTAAGGTCCTTGACACTAAGAACAACAATTTATTATGATTTAGTTAATGTAACCTCTTTATTGCTGATGGAATAATTGAAATGAAAAGGTAATGATCTGATTAGTTTATGAAATGTAAAGGTAATGACATTCGTCTAATTGTTATTCAAATTGTTATATAATTGGTTTTTATTTAATTGTTATGAAATTGCCATGATTTTGTTAATTACCATTTAATTGGGGTGAAGAATGAATGTAGTGATCGGTTACTTTATGGCTATCTTATTGTAACATTAAAATGGGATGTTTTATGTTAGTAATGTCGGGTCCTTATTAACTCGAATTAAATGCTAAAAAAATTCTCTGCAACCCGATTAGAACATGGATTCCCATTTGATTTTAAACTATTAGGTTAACATTGATTTTTAGCTATTTACCATGTTGGTAATGAAAAGCCTTTATTAGTTCAAATTACAATACTATTCTCTTTATAAAGGTAATTACGTGGTTAATTATGGTTAGGCTTTTGGTAGTTCTGTTGATTTTCATATCCAACAAACGTAAGGTCACCCTTATTTTAATTGCACCACTAAGGTGATGTAGAAGGTGAGGATATGGTTATGATATGGTGATGATGTGGTAAGTTCTTATGGTTCAGTAACCGGGAGGTGCACTTAATTAATGTACATTGGTTAAGACTGGGTGGGTGACGCGGCACTTAACAGAAAACAAATGGAGAATGTGGTCTACGACTAAGGTCATTGAGTTTCCATAGTGTTTGGTCGATGTTAGAGTCCTTCTGACTTTCGTCTCCCATAGTGGTAGTGGTGGTCCTTGATATTTTTAGTTCTTGGCGGTCTTGCCTTGTGTGGTTGCTTGTGTCGGGTGGGATGTATCCACCTCACTGTAGCCCAGTATATAAGTATGTGTGTGATTATTTTGTATGAGGGATCCTGTGCCGTATCAAGAGTCTCAGGCCCTTTAAAGGTAGGGTTTCCACTCTTGCGACACACCTGAGGGGATTACTTTTTTCTGCCTGAGTAGTCGGCCAAGAGCCCATCCGACCTTCTCTCTCTCCGAAGCAGAGAACTAAGATTAAACGCCCTGCTTTCCTGTGCAGAAATAGTAAGACCTACTACTAGGGATTCGTCCCTCTATGTTCGTACTGTGCATAACCCAGTATGTCGTTAAATGTTGTGTAGTGCACCTTATGTCTTTGGTCGTTCATTGCTTGCAACTACTTGTTGTGCACCCTTGTCTTCTTTTGGTATCTCGTGGTTGCATCTTTTTGGAAGTCAGGTGGCAACGTAGAGTCAAGTGTGTTTGTTACTTCTACATGTGCACACACCTTAACACACAAAAAAAAATCACCTGTTAAAGAGTCTTTTTCGTAACACGGAGGTCGTTACACTAGAAAGCATGAAAGGAATATGGTAAGGATTACACGCTTAAATATTTTTTTGGCCTTTTGATTATTGATTAGCACTGAGTTCTTGAAGAAGGAAAGGTTGGTGGTAAACATCAATCCCACTTGTTCAAGGGAAAGATAAAGTTGGTTCATAGGGAAATAATAAGGTTTGATACTTCTACATAGAGAACTAGATTCCATTACCAGAAACCTAAGGGACAGAGAGATAGAAGCTAGTGATGTCAAAATAAGAAGTCATGTAAGTATTGTTGAAATATTATACATGTGGAGAAAATATGTT
>JZKD02S0241056.1:0-21287 GCA_000966675.3 Picea glauca | reverse complement strand
TTCCATGAGAATTCCCTCAATATATAGGAGAGAATGAGATAGTTACTTGGATAAGAATGATCCCACAATATCAGGGAATCCAGTACAAGGATAACCATTAGAATGCCAACCCATTCTTCTAGAAGATTCCCTTCTAGAAACATCGAGAATTCATCTTTTTCCATGCTTTAAGACGAGTTCACACCCTAGCTATTCAACACAGTGCGAGAAGTTCACACTCTGGCTTAGGGAAGCCTGCGAGAATGGGTCATTCTCACACCCTAATATATTAGCAGCCTGCAAACCCTCTTCAAAAATGAGTTTTCTGGGAAGAGATGAAAGTAAATTTTCTCAGGAGAAAGTTCTTATGAAGAGCCTAAGTACACCATCATTAATACACCATCATGATGACCAAAATCATGGGTAAAAGATGGTTCCTTGTTTCCTATTCATGAGAATGGGATTGGATACCCATTCAGTCAAGGGAATTGGGTAGATAAAACTTGCATTAAGCAGTTTCTCCACCTCTACCTTAATAGCGGGGGCCTTCCTAGTATTAATAGATCTAAGTCATTGCCAAACAGGTTTAGCATCTGGGTAGGCTTTGATCTTATGTTCAACAATGCGAGGGTTGATTCCTAGCATCTCTTCATATGACCAAGTGAATACATCACATAATTATTTGAAGAGATCGGTGTAGATATGAATTTCTTCACGCGAACAATCTGCACTGATATACATTTTCAATTTTACTAGGAATGTGAGATATGTATATCGTGATGGTAGGATCAATACTCGACATGCTTCCTTCGGCATAAATTGTGTGCGTATCTAGTGGAACTACGACATGACCAACTATCTCACTCAAGGTGGATCTAAAATCTTCTTGTTAAATCCTAACAAGCTCTGGGAGGAAGTAAGAACAATGATTCATATCATTCCATGGTCTATCAGAACCATTCATGGCCTCTAATATTGCTTCATCTAAAGGTAAAGAATCATCGAGAAAATCATGTGAGAAATATTATAAAGTGGCGCATATGTGCTTGAGAACAAGATCCTCCTCATTCTTCTGCCAGGAGACAGGATCTGGATTGGCATAAGAGTCAAGAACATCCTAATATGTTATTTTTGTCCCCGACAGTGGCATTGCCATTCCAATATGTGACTGACCTTTACAAGACATGGTTGGGGAATTTAGGGTCCAAGGGTGATTAAAATACAAAGTGAAGAAAGGAACATACCTCATTGAAGACGCATACCTACTGGACATGGCATAAATGTGATGAATTGGTGCCATGAAATCAATAGTACTCATAAGGGAGGAATACATTCTGACATCAATATCCTCAGTTGTCGGTTGAGAATTTTTTATCAGGGGGATCAAAGGTCCAAACAGATGCATTGGGACTATCATGCACAAAGGATAATTGATCAATCATCATGATTTTCCCTTCATGAGGAAAACATAAAGTATGGAAAATGGACGATACGATTGTATTCATAGCATAAGTCCAGTTACACCCTAGTAATAAGTTATATTCAAGGGGCACATCAACCACCTAGACATCCACCTCCACTGTCTTTCCACCTAACTAGATCGGAAAGGTAGGAAGAATACCATGGGGATGGAAAGAATGACCATCAAATGCGGTCAACCTGGTCTAAGATTGAGAGAGGATTGGAGAGCCAATATCTTTACAATAGGTTAGGTACATCATGCATGTTGCAATGCCTTCATCAATAACAATATGTTTGATGGTATACTTTGAGTAATCCACATAGATTTGAAAGGCTACGTGGTAAGGAAAGTGAGGCTTCACATCTGTGATGTCAAACTTGATAACCTTAGAGCCACATGGGTCTAGAGCTCCTAACACAGATAAGAAGGAATTCCTTTGTGAAGGACACGTATGGAGTACCTCCAAAGCCAACATTGCACAAGGGGTTTCACCCAGATCTTCGACAATAGAGTAGTTCTGGGAAGCTCTAGCATTAGGGTTGTGGGTAGATCATTTTAGTACTCCTTTTCAAATACAAGGTGGAGGCTCTAGATTTTTGATATCCAAAGGTGTTTCCAGAGGAGGGGGAGACTCTAGACCTGGAACAGCCTGTGAAGAACTATAATTGCGAGACCGAGTGGATACATTAATCTGAGATTTGACCATATTTATGAATAGACAATCACCTTCATGTGCTGAGGGGGTTTTGATTCCCAATTGCCGCATTTTCATAATTAGATGATCTTGAGGCCATGTGATTATTATGAAAAAAAGGATTACTCATCATAGTGGGCAGTTGAGATAAGATCCTCACAACTTCCTTGAGTTTGGGGCACAAGTGGGTAAGGTGATAATCAGTACAAATCTTACAAGGAAACTTCACCTTCCACTTCTCTTTCTTTCCCTCACAACATTATTGTTTGATCTATCATTGTTAATTTTGTCCTTGGGTTTATTATTATTATTATTCCTCCCACCCTTACGATTGTTACCATGTCATTTCCTTTTATTCCCTCTTGGTTTTTGGTTTCCATTTGGGTTGGTCGACGACTATACATAATGCACATCTGTCGAATGAGTGGGAGTGGAGGACTAAGATGAAGCTTTTCCTCCTACATAATGTCTTAGAGACATCTCTTTCAACTGGTTCATCACCAAGTCTGTAGACTTAACAATTGTGGAGCCTATAATTCCATCGGCATGAGGCCCAATATTTTTTCTAGGGTTGTAGTTTGACCTCAGTGCGTTAGGAAGAATTTCGTATAACATCCCAGATTGAGCATATATAAGATATAATTGCTAGGATTTAAAAATATCTTCCTCTTCAGATGTTACCTCAGATGTAGAAAAATCCTTCAAAATATAAGGCAATAAATACTTAAGAAACCATTCCAACAGGAACTCTGGAGGAATGTAGACTTTGATCAACCTCTTCCATCTACGCCACTCTTGGATGTGATCCAAGATATGGGTGGATTTTTCCTAGCAGAGGGCCGACAAAATATCCATGTCAACATCGTAACAAACCGAAAACTAGAAGTGGTTGAGAAGAACCATCTAATTAAAATTCCAGTATGTTCCCCCTAGTAGCTCTATGTACCATTTCACTGCAACCCCCGTGAGGGTGCGTTGAAACAATATTAAATGAATAGAATCATCTTTAAGGGAATTGGAAGAGCACCAAAGATGAAAAGTAGTGATGTGCCAGGATCCTCACCAGTCTTTCCTTCAAATTTTGGAATATCTGAGGGAATCTTGGTGGGGACAGGGGGCCATTATGGATCATGACGAACCGGTTCATTCATTATACTTGAAAATTATGGAAAATTAAGCGTGGCCATAAAAGGGAGATGGGGTTGAAGCATCTAACCCCAAGCTCCCAAGAAATATTTATGCTAGGGAATCACAACCCATCCAAGGTTATGGTATGCACCATGTACCTTTCCGAGATTGTAAAATCCCCCTCCAAACTAATTCATAAGGGGTTGGTTGGGAACCATTCCAGTAGGAATGTTATAATGAGGGTAGTAAATATTTCACCCAGTTGGAGTAGCTCCAGGTTGGAGGTTTCCCAAAGTATAAAACTAACCTCCCCCAGGTGGAAATATGGAGGATAGAGGTGGATTTTTCATGCCAAATGTTTTGGTTGGAATCGGTGTGTAGGAGGTAGGTGTAAAGGACAAAACATAAGTGACAACTTTTCCACTCGGTTGATTACTCCATCCAGAAGAATTAAGACTAGGATTAGACCAAGGATGAAAAGGTGGTTGGCCTCCAACCATAGGAGTTGTTTGGGGAATATGAGTTCCACCAAATGAGAGTGGAATATGCAGAGGAGCCATGCCCCCAAGTCCAATACTAGGATTTGTGTTATTCGCTGAAATGGAAGATGAAAGTTGTGATGTCATATTTAGAGTACCAAAAGAGAAAGGGTTAGAGATCTAAGGAATAGAATGAGTATTGTACCTAGGTGTACCAAAAATATACCTAGAAGGGTTTGTCACTATAGGTTGAGTAGAAACCCCAGGTTGTACAGGAGTAACAACGAAACCTCTAGCACTACAACCGTAGTGGTTGAAGGCGTAGAAGGAGTTATATTAACTACGGTAGGTATGGGAGTTGAAGGACTCCAAATATATTTCTAACTTGACTCAGTAATCATACTTGTATGATCACAAGTCTAGTAAGTTGAGGTGTGTGAACCACATTTGATAACTTTGNCTAGCATCTCTTCATATGACCAAGTGAATACATCACATAATTATTTGAAGAGATCGGTGTAGATATGAATTTCTTCACGCGAACAATCTGCACTGATATACATTTTCAATTTTACTAGGAATGTGAGATATGTATATCGTGATGGTAGGATCAATACTCGACATGCTTCCTTCGGCATAAATTGTGTGCGTATCTAGTGGAACTACGACATGACCAACTATCTCACTCAAGGTGGATCTAAAATCTTCTTGTTAAATCCTAACAAGCTCTGGGAGGAAGTAAGAACAATGATTCATATCATTCCATGGTCTATCAGAACCATTCATGGCCTCTAATATTGCTTCATCTAAAGGTAAAGAATCATCGAGAAAATCATGTGAGAAATATTATAAAGTGGCGCATATGTGCTTGAGAACAAGATCCTCCTCATTCTTCTGCCAGGAGACAGGATCTGGATTGGCATAAGAGTCAAGAACATCCTAATATGTTATTTTTGTCCCCGACAGTGGCATTGCCATTCCAATATGTGACTGACCTTTACAAGACATGGTTGGGGAATTTAGGGTCCAAGGGTGATTAAAATACAAAGTGAAGAAAGGAACATACCTCATTGAAGACGCATACCTACTGGACATGGCATAAATGTGATGAATTGGTGCCATGAAATCAATAGTACTCATAAGGGAGGAATACATTCTGACATCAATATCCTCAGTTGTCGGTTGAGAATTTTTTATCAGGGGGATCAAAGGTCCAAACAGATGCATTGGGACTATCATGCACAAAGGATAATTGATCAATCATCATGATTTTCCCTTCATGAGGAAAACATAAAGTATGGAAAATGGACGATACGATTGTATTCATAGCATAAGTCCAGTTACACCCTAGTAATAAGTTATATTCAAGGGGCACATCAACCACCTAGACATCCACCTCCACTGTCTTTCCACCTAACTAGATCGGAAAGGTAGGAAGAATACCATGGGGATGGAAAGAATGACCATCAAATGCGGTCAACCTGGTCTAAGATTGAGAGAGGATTGGAGAGCCAATATCTTTACAATAGGTTAGGTACATCATGCATGTTGCAATGCCTTCATCAATAACAATATGTTTGATGGTATACTTTGAGTAATCCACATAGATTTGAAAGGCTACGTGGTAAGGAAAGTGAGGCTTCACATCTGTGATGTCAAACTTGATAACCTTAGAGCCACATGGGTCTAGAGCTCCTAACACAGATAAGAAGGAATTCCTTTGTGAAGGACACGTATGGAGTACCTCCAAAGCCAACATTGCACAAGGGGTTTCACCCAGATCTTCGACAATAGAGTAGTTCTGGGAAGCTCTAGCATTAGGGTTGTGGGTAGATCATTTTAGTACTCCTTTTCAAATACAAGGTGGAGGCTCTAGATTTTTGATATCCAAAGGTGTTTCCAGAGGAGGGGGAGACTCTAGACCTGGAACAGCCTGTGAAGAACTATAATTGCGAGACCGAGTGGATACATTAATCTGAGATTTGACCATATTTATGAATAGACAATCACCTTCATGTGCTGAGGGGGTTTTGATTCCCAATTGCCGCATTTTCATAATTAGATGATCTTGAGGCCATGTGATTATTATGAAAAAAAGGATTACTCATCATAGTGGGCAGTTGAGATAAGATCCTCACAACTTCCTTGAGTTTGGGGCACAAGTGGGTAAGGTGATAATCAGTACAAATCTTACAAGGAAACTTCACCTTCCACTTCTCTTTCTTTCCCTCACAACATTATTGTTTGATCTATCATTGTTAATTTTGTCCTTGGGTTTATTATTATTATTATTCCTCCCACCCTTACGATTGTTACCATGTCATTTCCTTTTATTCCCTCTTGGTTTTTGGTTTCCATTTGGGTTGGTCGACGACTATACATAATGCACATCTGTCGAATGAGTGGGAGTGGAGGACTAAGATGAAGCTTTTCCTCCTACATAATGTCTTAGAGACATCTCTTTCAACTGGTTCATCACCAAGTCTGTAGACTTAACAATTGTGGAGCCTATAATTCCATCGGCATGAGGCCCAATATTTTTTCTAGGGTTGTAGTTTGACCTCAGTGCGTTAGGAAGAATTTCGTATAACATCCCAGATTGAGCATATATAAGATATAATTGCTAGGATTTAAAAATATCTTCCTCTTCAGATGTTACCTCAGATGTAGAAAAATCCTTCAAAATATAAGGCAATAAATACTTAAGAAACCATTCCAACAGGAACTCTGGAGGAATGTAGACTTTGATCAACCTCTTCCATCTACGCCACTCTTGGATGTGATCCAAGATATGGGTGGATTTTTCCTAGCAGAGGGCCAACAAAATATCCATGTCAACATCGTAACAAACCGACAACTAGAAGTGGTTGAGAAGAACCATCTGATTAAAATTCCAGTATGTTCCCCCTAGTATCTCTATGTACCATTTCACTGCAACCCTCGTGAGGGTGCGTTGAAACAATATTAAATGAATAGAATCATATTTAAGGGAATTGGAAGAGCACCAAAGATGAACAGTAGTGATGTGCCAGGATCCTCACCAGTCTTTCCTTCAAATTTTGGAATATCTGAGGGAATCTTGGTGGGGACGGGGGGCCATTATGGATCATGACGAACCGGTTCATTCATTATACTTGAAAATTATGGAAAATTAAGCGTGGCCATAAAAGGGAGATGGGGTTGAAGCATCTAGCCCCAAGCTCCTAAGAAATATTTATGCTAGGGAATCACAACCCATCCAAGGTTATGGTATGCACCATGTCCCTTTCCGAGATTGTAAAATCCCCCTCCAAACTAATTCATAAGGGGTTGGTTGGGAACCATTCCAGTAGGAATGTTATAATGAGGGTAGTAAATATTTCACCYAGTTGGAGTAGCTCCAGGTTGGAGGTTTCCCAAAGTATAAAACTAACCTCCCCCAGGTGGAAATATGGAGGATAGAGGTGGATTTTTCATGCCAAACGTTTTGGTTGGAATCGGTGTGTAGGAGGTAGGTGTAAAGGACAAAACATAAGTGACAAATTTTCCACTCGGTTGATTACTCCATCCAGAAGAATTAAGACTAGGATTAGACCAAGGATGAAAAGGTGGTTGGCCTCCAACCATAGGAGTTTTTTGGGGAATATGAGTTCCACCAAATGAGAGTGGAATATGCAGAGGATCCATGCCCCCAAGTCCAATACTAGGATTTGTGTTATTCGCTGCAATGGAAGATGAAAGTTGTGATGTCATATTTAGAGTACCAAAAGAGAAAGGGTTAGCGATCTAAGGAATAGAATGATTATTGTACCTAGGTGTACCAAAAATATACCCAGAAGGGTTTGTCACTATAGGTTGAGTAGAAACTCCAGGTTGTACAGGAGTAACAACGAAACCTCCAGCACTACAACCGTAGTGGTTGAAGGCGTAGAAGGAGTTCTATTAACTATGGTAGGTATGGGAGTTGAAGGACTCCAAATATATTTCTAACTTGACTCAGTAATCATACTTGTATGATCACAAGTCTAGTAAGTTGAGGTGTGTGAACCACATTTGATAACTTTGCACCTTTTAGAAGGAAAAGAATCAAGATGCGGTGGTAATTTCAACAAACGACGAGACCTGCGAGGAATCTAGTATAGATCCACAATGACTCAAGACTTGAGATATAAAAACAAATCCTAAGGCCAACTAACAATCAAAGAACACACCAAAATAAACAAAAAGTCCAATATGCACACAAACAGGATATAGTGGCTGAAAGGATCCTCCCTCACTAAAGTAGGTATGCCTCGCCCAAGAGGGGCCTGAGACTCCCTTCCAAAGATCGGAGGTATCAAAATTAATTATAATGGCCCTCATGGGCTTAACAATGTATTCTGTCAGATCCCACCAGAGAGGTAGTCCTCCATAAAGGTTGTGTGTTGTTCAACCTTTATCTGACTCATGATACCTGCAAAATAACCCCTGCAAGTAACCTATGTGGCTACCTATGTCAAGCAACTAAAGCCACCATGATATAACGAATGTGTAGGAAAATAGTTGTAAGTCAGGTCCACCATATCGGTAGGGTAACAAAGCCTGAAACCTTGAAAGCATCACCTCTCATATAGGTAAAGGTACTAGAAATATCCCCAGATATGAATAGATCCCCAGAAATATCTTTGACACTAAGAAGGTATTAGAGGAATATCTCTGCAACCAACTTCATGCAACCTCGTGCTTAACTCCGGTGTGAGACAATCCTCATGAAATCACAAATTATACAATGGATTTCACCACTCCATTAGTCAGACACATACGCTGATTTTAATAGCCTTGGAGAAGTTTACTCACAAAATCCTATTCCAAGGCTCTATATCTTAAGCTAGTTTGTGTACCTTGAAAAATAAAATCATTTCTAATAAATTTTAAATTAATCAACATTACTTTTAATGGATTAGTTTACTCAATAGATGTGGTCATGAAACTGATGATGTTATTGCTGAAATATTGTAACTACAAAGAGTATTATGTTTATTATTAAGTCATTATTCATTAGATCAATCCCCTTTTGTGGATTGATCATGTCGGGCATTGTAATTGACCAAATCCCCTTTTACGGATTGGTCAAACCCTAATTTTATTATGCAAATTAAGAAGTCATCCCTTGGCCCTAATTAAAGTGGTTTTAACCACTAAGAAGACAAGTCGTCCCTGCCCAGTGAAGAGACACCTTTCCATCACCTGCCGGCCAATATAAATAAAGGAAGCCAGTGCCTCATTATCTCACTCACTCATTCGTTCATCTAGTGCACAAGTTTGGTAGTTGCAGTTGGGAGAAGAATGAAGAGAGAGGCACATTTCTCAGTGTTGGATATTCTCTAGGGTTTTGGTTTATTGTCTTGGCATTGTATTAGCTATCTATATTAAGGAATTTTTTGTTGGGTTTTCTCCCCCATGAGGGTTTCCCAAGATAAATGTTGTGTATCTTGTGATTTTGTTTCTCTCAGTGATCCTACCTATGCTATTTTTATCTATTAAATTAAAAATAAATTTAATAATAGCTCAAAAATTAACATGGTATCATAGCTAAGTTGAAGAGAGCACCTTTCACTAGATAAGAAAAAAATGTCATTGTTGCCTTACAAGAAAATTAGGGTTTTCTATTGAAGAGAAATTTCAGCCCAAATCTCATCAAGGAAGTGCACCCTAGCCTAGAAAACTCTTTGGCAGCCTCAACACACTTTTTCAGTGGATAAAACTCCCATAAAGTGAAACCCTAGTTTTCACTGGTACTAGAAAACCAGGAAACCAGAACCAATACCAGAAGTACCAGTCCAAAATTTCGTTGATCTAGTTTGAAGGGGACAAATTTTGATTTTTTGAAATTCGACTGCACCAGGCTACTCGCCTCTGCCAAGTGCACCTCTTTGTAAGTTCATAATTAAATTATGATCATTTTCAATTTTTGGTCATTTTCC
Source organism: Picea glauca (assembly GCA_000966675.3). Taxonomy (NCBI): domain Eukaryota; kingdom Viridiplantae; phylum Streptophyta; class Pinopsida; order Pinales; family Pinaceae; genus Picea; species Picea glauca. Next base: position 11,603 of record JZKD02S0241056.1, on the reverse strand, counting down.
GAGCTCTAGGTCAAGATGTCTACAAGCACTAAGCTTTTTGACAAGCTAGAAGGTGTGCAAAACTTTCATGCTTGGAAGTATAGGATTTCACTCATTCTTGAAGATAATGACCTAGAAAGATTCATTAAAGAAGATATACCAGAACCTACCGATGTTGCAGCTAAAGAAAAACACCAAAAGGATACAGTTAGGGCCAAAAGAATCATTACAGAGTCTATTAAAGATCACTTTATTCCTCAAGTGGCTTCAAAGAAAAATCTAAAATAAATGTTTGATGCCCTAACCAGAATGTATGAAGGAAATAACATCAATCGAAAGATGAATCTAAGAACTCAACTCAAAAGTACAAGGATGCAGAAAGGAGAAATAGTTCAGGAATATTTCTCTAAAATATCACGATTTAAGGAACAACTAGAAGCAATTGGTGATACTCTAGATGAATATGAACTCATAATGACAACCCTTAATGGTCGCACAAGACCTTGGGATGTTTTCATACAAAATATTTGTGCCATAAAGGAGAAACTACACTTTCATAGTCTTTGGGAAGAATGTGTTCAAGAAGAAGCAAGAGTAGCTAATCGAGAAAGTAATATCAAGAGATGAAGATCAAGCCCTAGATTCTCATACTAAAGGAGGAAGGAAGAGGTATTACTTCTAGAAAGATACTCATAAACATAAGGAGTATCACTCCCCAAACAAATTCATCCATAAAGAATCTCACCCTCCAAGGAGATTCCAGAAGTTTAAGAAAGGTCAAAGAAGAGAAAAAGATTTATCATCCTACAAATGTTACCATTGTGACAAGATGGGACATATTTCTAAAAATTTTCCATCTATAAGAGAAGAATACAAGAAGAGAAACAAAAGGCACCATGCCCATATAGTTGAATATCAAGAGCCACCCACAAAGATGATAAAAGAACAGATTGAAGAATATGTCTTAATATCTTCCTTCTCAAGATCAGTGAAACCTGGTGAGGACACTTGGCTCCTAGATAGTGGTGCTTCCAAGAACATGATAGATCAAAAAGACATTCTCTCTTTCCTTATAGAAAAGAACTTTCCCCAGAAATTTACACTTAGATATGATTACCAGTGCCCTATCAAAGGAGTAGGAGAATCAAATTACAAACTTGTTTCAGGAACCCCAATGAATATGAAGGATGTACTATATGTACCAAGTTTGACAAAGAACTTTCTATCTCAGCTTTATATAATAAAGGTTTCATAGTTTCTTTCATAGATGGAGAAGTTCTTATGTGGCCCAAAGGAAAAACCATAGAAGAAGCAATTGTTATTGGAAAAGAANGGTAGGTATGGGAGTTGAAGGACTCCAAATATATTTCTAACTTGACTCAGTAATCATACTTGTATGATCACAAGTCTAGTAAGTTGAGGTGTGTGAACCACATTTGATAACTTTGCACCTTTTAGAAGGAAAAGAATCAAGATGCGGTGGTAATTTCAACAAACGACGAGACCTGCGAGGAATCTAGTATAGATCCACAATGACTCAAGACTTGAGATATAAAAACAAATCCTAAGGCCAACTAACAATCAAAGAACACACCAAAATAAACAAAAAGTCCAATATGCACACAAACAGGATATAGTGGCTGAAAGGATCCTCCCTCACTAAAGTAGGTATGCCTCGCCCAAGAGGGGCCTGAGACTCCCTTCCAAAGATCGGAGGTATCAAAATTAATTATAATGGCCCTCATGGGCTTAACAATGTATTCTGTCAGATCCCACCAGAGAGGTAGTCCTCCATAAAGGTTGTGTGTTGTTCAACCTTTATCTGACTCATGATACCTGCAAAATAACCCCTGCAAGTAACCTATGTGGCTACCTATGTCAAGCAACTAAAGCCACCATGATATAACGAATGTGTAGGAAAATAGTTGTAAGTCAGGTCCACCATATCGGTAGGGTAACAAAGCCTGAAACCTTGAAAGCATCACCTCTCATATAGGTAAAGGTACTAGAAATATCCCCAGATATGAATAGATCCCCAGAAATATCTTTGACACTAAGAAGGTATTAGAGGAATATCTCTGCAACCAACTTCATGCAACCTCGTGCTTAACTCCGGTGTGAGACAATCCTCATGAAATCACAAATTATACAATGGATTTCACCACTCCATTAGTCAGACACATACGCTGATTTTAATAGCCTTGGAGAAGTTTACTCACAAAATCCTATTCCAAGGCTCTATATCTTAAGCTAGTTTGTGTACCTTGAAAAATAAAATCATTTCTAATAAATTTTAAATTAATCAACATTACTTTTAATGGATTAGTTTACTCAATAGATGTGGTCATGAAACTGATGATGTTATTGCTGAAATATTGTAACTACAAAGAGTATTATGTTTATTATTAAGTCATTATTCATTAGATCAATCCCCTTTTGTGGATTGATCATGTCGGGCATTGTAATTGACCAAATCCCCTTTTACGGATTGGTCAAACCCTAATTTTATTATGCAAATTAAGAAGTCATCCCTTGGCCCTAATTAAAGTGGTTTTAACCACTAAGAAGACAAGTCGTCCCTGCCCAGTGAAGAGACACCTTTCCATCACCTGCCGGCCAATATAAATAAAGGAAGCCAGTGCCTCATTATCTCACTCACTCATTCGTTCATCTAGTGCACAAGTTTGGTAGTTGCAGTTGGGAGAAGAATGAAGAGAGAGGCACATTTCTCAGTGTTGGATATTCTCTAGGGTTTTGGTTTATTGTCTTGGCATTGTATTAGCTATCTATATTAAGGAATTTTTTGTTGGGTTTTCTCCCCCATGAGGGTTTCCCAAGATAAATGTTGTGTATCTTGTGATTTTGTTTCTCTCAGTGATCCTACCTATGCTATTTTTATCTATTAAATTAAAAATAAATTTAATAATAGCTCAAAAATTAACATGGTATCATAGCTAAGTTGAAGAGAGCACCTTTCACTAGATAAGAAAAAAATGTCATTGTTGCCTTACAAGAAAATTAGGGTTTTCTATTGAAGAGAAATTTCAGCCCAAATCTCATCAAGGAAGTGCACCCTAGCCTAGAAAACTCTTTGGCAGCCTCAACACACTTTTTCAGTGGATAAAACTCCCATAAAGTGAAACCCTAGTTTTCACTGGTACTAGAAAACCAGAAAACCAGAACCAATACCAGAAGTACCAGTCCAAAATTCCGTTGATCTAGTTTGAAGGGGACAAATTTTGATTTTTTGAAATTCGACTGCACCAAGCTACTCGCCTCTGCCAAGTGCACCTCTTGGTAAGTTCATAATTAAATTATGATCATTTTCAATTTTTGGTCATTTTTCGAGCTCTAGGTCAAGATGTCTACAAGCACTAAGCTTGTTGACAAGCTAGAAGGTGTGGAAAACTTTCATGCCTGGAAGTATAGGATTTCACTCATTCTTGAATATAATGACCTAGAAAGATTCATTAAAGAAGATATACCAGAACCTACCGATGTTGCAGCTAAAGAAAAACACCAAAAGGACACAATTAGGGCCAAAAGAATCATTACAGAGTCTATTAAAGATCACTTTATTCCTCAAGTGGCTTCAAATAAAAATCTAAAATAAATGTTTGATGCCCTAACCAGAATGTATGAAGGAAATAACATCAATCGAAAGATGAATCTAAGAACTCAACTCAAAAGTACAAGGATGCAGAAAGGAGAAACAGTTCAGGAATATTTCTCTAAAATATCACGATTTAAGGAACAACTAGAAGCAATTGGTGATACTCTAGATGAATATGAACTCATAATGACAACCCTTAATGGTCGCACAAGACCTTGGGATGTTTTCATACAAAATATTTGTGCCATAAAGGAGAAACTACACTTTCATAGTCTTTGGGAAGAATGTGTTCAAGAAGAAGCAAGAGTAGCTAATCGAGAAAGTAATATCAAGAGATGAAGATCAAGCCCTAGATTCTCATACTAAAGGAGGAAGGAAGAGGTATTACTTCTAGAAAGATACTCATAAACATAAGGAGTATCACTCCCCAAACAAATTCATCCATAAAGAATCTCACCCTCCAAGGAGATTCCAGAAGTTTAAGAAAGGTCAAAGAAGAGAAAAAGATTTATCATCCTACAAATGTTACCATTGTGACAAGATGGGACATATTTCTAAAAATTTTCCATCTATAAGAGAAGAATACAAGAAGAGAAACAAAAGGCACCATGCCCATATAGTTGAATATCAAGAGCCACCCACAAAGATGATAAAAGAACAGATTGAAGAATATGTCTTAATATCTTCCTTCTCAAGATCAGTGAAACCTGGTGAGGACACTTGGCTCCTAGATAGTGGTGCTTCCAAGAACATGATAGATCAAAAAGACATTCTCTCTTTCCTTATAGAAAAGAACTTTCCCCAGAAATTTACACTTAGATATGATTACCAGTGCCCTATCAAAGGAGTAGGAGAATCAAATTACAAACTTGTTTCAGGAACCCCAATGAATATGAAGGATGTACTATATGTACCAAGTTTGACAAAGAACTTTCTATCTCAGCTTTATATAATAAAGGTTTCATAGTTTCTTTCATAGATGGAGAAGTTCTTATGTGGCCCAAAGGAAAAACCATAGAAGAAGCAATTGTTATTGGAAAAGAARAAGGTGGCTTATATAAGCTAAAAGGTCACTSAGAAGCAGCCTTGACTCATTCCATTGAGAATCCATSTGAAATTTGGCATATAATACTAKCTCACATCAACTACAAATCATTACTATATGTAAGAAAGGAAGTCACYGGTCTACCTGAATTCAAGKTTGATCATGAAGGTGTGTGCAAYGRATGTGCACAAGGAAAGAACATCAAGAACCTTTTCTCAAAAAGAGATAGCAAAGTAGAAGGAGTCCTATAGCTCATTCACTCAKATGTATGTGGCCCAATKCCATCAACCTCCATCAGTGGGTMTGTATACTATGTGTCTTTTATTGATGACTATTCTCGCAAAACTTGGGTTTACTTTTTGAAATCAAAAGATGAAGTGTTCGGTAAATTCAAGGAATTCAAAGCCTTGATAGAAAATATCTCTAAAAGAAATATCAAGATACTCAGGTCAGATAATGGAGGATAATACACCTCAAAAGAGTTTGTAAACTTTTTAAAATATGTCAGGATCAAGAGGGAGCTCACCACTCCCTACAATCCTCAACAAAATGGTGTAGCAGAAAGAAAGAACAAAACTATAATGGAAGTAGTGAAGATTATGATCCATGATCAAGATCTTCCAATACATTTATGGGTAGAAGCAACAAGAACATCAGTATATGTACATAACATATTATCCCATAGTGCACTTGGGTTCAAAATCACCGAAGAGATGTTCTCTATAAAGAAACCAGAAGTAAGCCATCTCAAAATATTTGGTTGTCCAGTATTTGTACACATTCCGAAAGAGAAGAGAACCAAACTAGACCCTTCCGGAAAGAAGGGAATATTTTTTGGATACTGTAAGGTCTCCAAGGCATTCAGAATTTATATAATAGGTTACCATCATATTGAGATCAATAGATATGTAATATTTGATGAAGATGCAACACTCAAGAAATCAAGAAGATGCCATATTGAAGAAGTATATGAAGAAGAACCTATGGCTCCCATAGTTGTAGAACCAATGATAGAACTCGTAATTTCCCTTGATGAGGAGATTCCAAAATATCATGACATAATATAATCTCAAGAGCCTCCCTAGATTATGATCTCCAACAAGAGAAATCCAACCTGGGCAAGGGAAATTATTCAATATGGAGAAAAGTATGGTGCCCCCGAAGGAACCATGAGACAAGTTAAGAAACCCAATCCATTATCTAGTTATATGGCTTTGATGTGTGATCTCTTAGATAAGGAGCCTACTTTCTTTGAAAAATCCATTCAGAAGAAAGAATGGCTTGATGCCATGATAGAATAATACCAATCCATTATAAATAATGATGTATGGGAAATAGTTCCTAGACCAAAGAGCAAGGATGTGGTATCTTCCAAATGGCTATACAAGATAAAACATGCTACTGATGGAAGTATTGAGAAATATAAAGAAAGATTTGTAGCTTGTGAATTTTCTCAAAAGGAAGGCATTGATTATGAAGAGACATTTTATCTTGTAGCTAGATACACTTCAATCGAAACCATCATAGCCCTTACAACTAAGATGAAGTGGAAATTACACCAGATGGATGTGAAAACAACCTTCTTAAATGGTGTCATTGAAGAAGAAGTGTATATTGAATAACCTCAAGGGTTTGAAGTTGAATATATAAAGACTCATGTATGGATATTGAATAAGGCTTTGTAAGGATTGAAACAAGATCTTAGAGCTTGGTATGGAAGAATTGATAGTTTCCTGACGATCTTGGGCTTTACCAAGAGTAAATATGACTCTAACCTTTACTTCAAGGTTATGAATGATGACCCTATTGTATTTTTTTTATATGTGGATGAATTATTTTTAACTGGAGAAGAAAATATTATCATTGATTGTAAGAAGAAGCTCGTTGAAGAATTTGAGATGAAAGACCTTGGCCTAATGCACTATTTCTTAGGTCTTGAGGTCTGGCAGAGCCCAAAGAAGATATTCCTCAATCAAGGGAAGTATATAGTTGAAATAATGAAGAGGTTTGATATGTTGGAGTGAAAATCCATGAATACACCCGTGGAAACAAAGTTGAATCTCCTGGTTGAAACTTCGTCAAAATTGATTGATGCTACATTGTACAGACAGATCATTGGATTATTGATGTATCTGATGAAAACTAGGCCATATATAAGGTTTTATGTTAACATCTTGAGTCAATTTCCGATAGAACCCGGACATGTTCACATTGTCCTTGCAAAACATGTGATGAGATACCTTAAGGGTATGTTGGATTTTGGTCTCAGTTATAATGGAGATCAAGACTTCAGACTGAGTGGATATACCGATTAAGATTGGGTTGGAAGTGTCTCAGAAAGAAAGAGAACCTCAGGATGTTGTTTTAGTCTAGGGTTAGCCATGATCTCATGGTAGAGTAGGAAGCAATCAATTATTGCTATCAGCACAACATAAATGGAATACATCGGTGCATGTTCCACCAATCATGAATCCATATGGCTTCGGAAGTTGTTGACAGGTCTATTTGATTTGGTGATGGAAGCAATCGTGATTCTATGTGATAACCAGAGTTGCATAAAGATGATAGAGAACCTTGTGTTCCATGAAAAAGTCTAAACAAATAGATATCTGATATCATTACATATGTGATATGGTGTAGAAAGGAGCCATAAAACTCCAGTATGTTGGCATGGAAGAAAAAGTTGTTGATGTGTTGACCAAGCCTCTATCTTGTGTAAAGTTTGAACACTTTCAAGACAAGCTTGGTGTAGTCTGAAAGGACCTCCCTTGAAAGGGGGAGTAGTGTTATGATGCCAGCCTTGTGCTGAAGATTTCCAGCTTCATGTTGATGTTGTTGTGATGACAACCTCATGCTGAATATTTCCAGCTTTGTGTTGAGTTGTTGAGATGCCATCTTTGTGTTGAAGATTTCCAGCTTCGTGTTGATGTTGTTGAGATTCCAGCTTCGTGATGAATATTTCCATCTTCATGATGATGATGTTGAGATGCCATCTTTTTTCTGAATATTTCCAACTTCATGTGTATGTTGTTGAGATGCTAGGTTCATGCTGAATATTTCCAGCCTAGTGTTTATGTTGATGATGCTCCAAACTTCGTGTTGTGATGTTGTTGTTTTTTATATTGTATCAGCCTTGTATTGTTATTTATGATGATGATGTATTCATGTTATATTAATCCATGTTGATGCAGATGATGATGATTCCATTCCATCTCCTTGATGTGGATGATAATATTGATGATGAGAAAAACTTCCGACAATTTATAGATATGACAGTCAGTGTTTCATATGATGTTGATGTTGTTTCCCTCTCTTTCTCTCTTGATGATGTTGTAGAATACCCTTCTTGCTAAGGGGGAGTGTTGAAATATTGTTACTGCAAAGAGTATTCTATTTATTATTGAGAAATTATTCATTATATCAATCCCCTTTTGTCGATTGATCATGTCGGGCATTGTAATTGACCAAATCCTCTTTTGTGGATTGGTCAAAACCTAATTGTATTATGAAAATTAAGAATTCCCCCCCCAAGCCTAATTAAAGTGGTTTTAACCACTAAGAAGACAAGTCGGCCCTGCCCACTGAAGAGACACCTTTCCAGAACCTACCAGCTAGTATAAATAAAGGAATCTAGTGCCTCATTATCTCACTCACTCATTCACTCATCCAGTGTGCAAGTTTGGTTGCTGTAGTTGGGAGAAGAAGGAATAGAGAGGCACATTGATCAGTGTTGGATATTATCTAGTGTTTTGGTTTATTGTCTTGCCATTGTCTTGGTTATCTATATTAAGGAATTTTTTGTTGGTTTTTCTCCCCCATGATGGTTTCCTAGGATAAATGTTGTGTATCTCGTGATTGTTTTTCTCTTAGTGATCCTACCTATGCTATTGTTTTTCTCGTGATTTTTATCTCTCAGTGATCCTACCTATGCTATTGTTATCTAGTAAATTGAAACTAAACTTAATAATAGCTCAAAAAATAATAGTTATGACTCGACAAATAAAAGAAATGAATATGAACATAAAGCTAAGTCCTAAACTTCAATTCTCAAAAGATGATAAGATTTTCAAAATGAAACTTTCAATTCAAATCTGCAATTTTAATAAGATGCAATCTGTCTATACATGTATAAAGATCAATAATAAACAACCCAAAAGAGAAAATGCCAAAATGCAAAATGTATATTTTTGTATTTTCAATATAAAGAAAAGAAAATGCAAGGACCGAATCAACAACTTGATATATAGACCCTCTTGTAAGAAAAAAGAGACCAACCATGTAGGATATAAAGAATAAAACACTCAGTCCAAGATGCAAGGACAACCGATGAAAAAAATGATGAAAAAGAGAAATTGCTTGACAATTCAACCAAGGAAAGGTTACCTATCACTCTACAGGAACTCAACAGTTATGACAGAGACCCAAGAAGACTCAACAACTATCAAAACTCACCCAACAAACACAAAATTTGTCAATCAAGCAAAAAATATTGATGTACGCGACTATTTAGGAAAAAACCATGTATGTGCGCGCCCTATAGAATGAAAATTCACGTATGTATGCGTCTGTCAAGGGAAAAACTGCGTATATGTATTAAAACATTTCCAGGTTAAGGATAAAGCCAAGAAACTCAGATTCAAAATGAAAAAAGGTTGTCAAGCAATCAGATGACAAAGAAACTCAAGCTAACTGAGAGAAATTAAATGAGAAAAACACTCCAAACCCCAAAAAGAAGATTCATTCCCTAGTATGGTTTCCAATTATGTTATGAGGAAAATCACTCTATTGCATGGGGTAAACCACAACATACATAATGACCGCATAAATCAACTCTAATATCAAGTATGCTATATAAACAAAAATGCTAACAAGACAAGATAAAGAGCCTACCTCATCTGAACGTTCGATGAAGACCACCGTTGAGCACTCGACTCAAAGATTTATACCTGCAACTTGTCCTCAACAACCAAGATATGAAAGAATATGGTGATAATATATATTGTTAGCACATATAATGGAATAATCCATTGAAATTCATAACAAATATTCCCATGGAATAACAATTCAAATATTTGCACGACATTAATTGGATGAGAAAAGAGTATTTCTATTAAAATATAATCAAAAGAAGTATACAAGTGAAAAACTTCCATGTCGACACATCTTGGAACCAAGAAGCTAAGTCATTTCTAGTTGGGCTTCCACCACTTCAATCCTCCACCGAAGGCAAGCTCATATAAGAGAGACAATGAGGTTCTCCATCAAAAAGGGAAGAGCTTGGGGGATGAACAATGTGTTTAGACTTTAAAGGACAAAGGGATCCAGACTCAATATGAAGTGAATAATTTCTCTAGAGTAACTTTGCTCTCAACAGTTGAATTCTTCTCCTCTTCCACCGTTTGGATATGTCCCATTTATAGCCTTCAAATGGAACTGAAGGGCCGAGTCAGAATGTTTTCAGTATATGGAAGTTCAAGTATCATGGATCGCGTGACGTGACATGGAAACCTGACAAAATTTTTATTTTTGAGCACCAAACTCAATGTACATTGTCTGTAGTGGTGCAACATGTGTATACACATGATATATAACTAAGAGGACATGTATATGTGGAAAAATATGATTTTTATCTCTGGGAAGTGAAAAAGGGGACTTCAAGTCTAGATAGGGAAATGGAAAAGGATTTATGAGCAAGTTGTATGGGGTGAGGAAAATCTTGCTATAACAACATCGAGCACAATGTCACAATTTCCCATGTAGATAGAAAACATAAGAGATTTCAGGGGGTACTAACCAATTTGAAGGTGTACAATTTCACAATGCCCTCCACATTTCATTGAACCGCTATTGGAAATCCTTTTTTGAAAAGTATTGACTATATGGATATAGCAATTGGTTTCTTGGGAAATGTGGTTATGAATAAAATTATGGGTGTTGCCACTATAAACTAGGATGATGACCTTTCTATGCTTAATGTATCCAATTAATTGAAGGGTTTGGGGAGTAGATAATCTAGTGAGGGAATTCAGAGAAATCACCACTTCAAATTCTGGTGGATCAGAGGGTGAAGTATGTGTTAGAAAAATAGGATCTCAGAGCAATAAATAAAAAAAAATGTGGAAATAAAACACAGAAGATACACAATACAATAGATACACAGATATACTTGGTTCACCCAGGGTGGGATGAGTCCAACGGAGAAATTTCCAGGTCCTTCCTTATTATTATCCATCAAAATCAAAGGATACAACCTACAACACACCCTTTGTAACTTGCTCTTCCTTCTCTCACAGTCTCCTCTCTCAGAATACAATATTCACGATAATACATAGCCGCAATACAATTGCCTCATAAGAGAGGGTTGCCTTTTAGGGAAAAAAACTCTAAAATAACTTCTACCGTTGGATATATGACCTTATAATGAATAGTCCATATTGACTATGAAATTACAATATTTTATAAGGAAAATTTCCCCAAAATTTCACTTCGGGGGCACTACCCCCGAAGCCCTCTCCATGGAGGGGATAAAAAAATTGTCCCCCCCCTTGGACCCTCCTGGTTACAATTTTGGAGGGTAAATACCCCCCATACCCCCCCATTATGGAATGGGGTCCAAGAATGACTGAAACAAACCTCTTAATCAGGAATATAATCATGCTCCACAACCAACAATCTCCCACTTGGAGACTAATCACAACAACTCCACTATTGTTGTACTTGTTGGAATGCACTCCACCTTAGACCTGGAAAATTTCTCATCTTCACCTTCATGCCTAAAGACCAACTGAAACTAAGCAGGAAATCAATTTCTCCCTGGTTACTCCCTTTGTTAAGATGTCTGGAAGATTCTGGTTAGTATGTATCTTTTCCAACTTCAAATGTCCATATTCCAAGACAGATCATATGAAATGGTACATGAATTGTATATGCTTAGTCTTTCAATGGAATGTTGAGTTATTTTAAATA
>JZKD02S0241033.1:321629-332357 GCA_000966675.3 Picea glauca | reverse complement strand
TTTTCAAAAAAACTTAAAAACTTTCAAAAGAAAAATATATATATATATATATATATCAAGAAAATTTCTTTCTTTTCCCACAAAGAATAGGGGGTCTCATTAAGAGCCAGCCTACCAAAATCATAGAATAATAACATAAGTGACATTCCCACTATGGCTACCACACCAGGGCAATGGATTTTGACATTCTCTTTTGTCAAAGGACAAGAGGTCTCATCATGAGCCAGCTTGTTCACCTAGGTTACAATCTAGTGAGTGGCATTATCACTATGGCTACCACACCAGGATAATGATATTTTTGGAAAAGACGATTCAAACAAGTATCAAGGATACAGGCTCATCTTAGGGTTAAAAGGAAACCCTGTTGAGGCTATGGATGTCTGCTGACAACAGTGGCTTTGCCTATGGTATGGAAGTTACCTTAAATGCCAAGTTTCTGCGTCTCTCTAGATTTCCTTCACTCAATAACGAGGCTATCATTTCGGTTGTATTCAATAACACGAAAAAGTAACAACATTATGATATGTTGGACATTATTTAAGTGAACAAATTTAATTTATTTGGTGCATGTATCCTTAAAGCATTCTTTTGAGTATAGGTATTTTCATTTCCACATAAGCGGATTAACATTTAATGATTACCGTTAAATATGTTGTTCAAACATAAATCATTAATCCCCATTGGAGACCATCGTACAATCATTACTTTTCACCACCAATACCTACAATCATTACTCTTCCCTACGCTGACGGTCGAGGTCGAACTTTCTATTAATGAGGGGAGTGGACGCTCGACACACTTCTCGATGCATATAGTAATGATTGTAATAAATACCTTCATTTAGATACATTTGTTGTCTCTGATATTTGCTATTATTGATCATTTTTCCTCCAAGCTGGTCTACCACGTCTGCTACCAAGAATGATAGTAGTCCATATTTTCTCACAAAATGGGTGGCAGAGGTGTGTGCAGGGAACCTACTTTACTAAAGATTATAGAGAAAGCGAGAGACATCCTGCATCAACTGGGGTGGACTGAGTACTTCAACTAGCTGCAAGGATATGACACGAATGTCACGCTTGAATTCTTTCAGAATATGTAGGGGGAAAACTCTATGGTGTGGGGCATACAAATCTCAGTCACCCTGGAAATATTAGTAGAGGTCACAGGCCTCCCTAATATGGGCATTTAGTGGACAAGATGATACATAATATTGAAGGAAGTTGTGGAAACCTTTACAGACCCTGGGGAAGAATTGGATAAGAAAGGAAAGGGACTCAACCCCAGTACCCTCAGAGAACCATGGAAGGAACTTGCAGGGGTAATTCAGTGGTACATCACTTGTGATGGAAGATATGACGTAATACGACCTCGCCACCTCAAATTGTTGGCATATTTAAAACAACGCTTAGTGCGTAATCTACCTTTCTTTTTTAATGCCATATTACATGAGGTTGCCCTGAGAACACAAAAATCCAAGGAACCTGTTATTGTTATCAGCCACCACAGATTAGTTAAATTGAAAACAATTAAAGCATTGAGTCAAACTCAATTGACTTGGTATAACCTGATTGAGGCCAATAGACCTCCACAACTAGAGCACCCTGAATTATTCCATGAAGAACCACCACACGAAATCGAAGATAGATAGGCAGAGGAGACTACTACCCAAAGAGAAATCCCATCTCCTCAAACTGAAGCTGAGGTATATACTACCCAAATCACAGAGACCTAGACCTCACAAACACAGGAATTAACAAAAAAAAGGAAGAGAGCAACAATTGCCCCTACAACCATCATTTAGACAAGGAGAAGAAGTAGACGAATCCAAGAAACAACTGAAGCAATTCAGGATACAACAAAACAGCCTGAAGAACTTCAAAACTCTACAGAATAGTCTCCATGCGAGAATGCCCAAGGAATTAGGCAAGAAGAACAGACCTCACAAAGGAATGATCAGGAAGACACCCAACCGACATTAGCACATCTGACAGAACAATTTATGAAGAGTTATGAGGTAGAAATAGCCCAGGTTTTGGGAAGCTTGGGAACCTCAATTGACAAAGGCACAAATAATCCAGAAATATACCCAGAACAACCATCCTCTTCAAAACCAGTTGAATATTTTCCTGATATTGAAATGTCTTTTCCTGAGGACAGAGCACAGGAAGAACCCCATTTCGAAACAAGAAGTCCTCTTGGACAAACAGAACAATTGGAAGGAAAAGAAGAACAACCATCTGCTAGCCAGAATGAAGAAGGCCTTGAGACCTCCCATAAATAGAAATCAGCCAAAATCCATAAGAAAATTAGAAAGTTAAAAAAAGAAAATAAACTATTGAAGAAAAGGGATAAGAAGGCTGAAGTACTAAAGCAAAAGGTAGTTAAACTCAAGGAAATTATTAAGGAATTGAGGAAGCAGTTAGAACAGGAAGATAAAGTCCACATAAGAAAGAAGAACAAAAGGGCTAGAGTACAAGGAAGAAACCCTCTTCCTAAAGAAGTAGTCAGTACAAATTATGTAGGGATACAGACATACCCTGAAGAAATAGTAGTGGACGAAACAATAGCCCAGAATGAGGAAGCAAATCCTTTAGAAACATAGAAAAATATGATAACTACAGAAGAAATTGATGTTGAGGTGTAGATAGCTCAACTCCTTGAGCAGAATTCTACCATCAAGAGATTGGAGGAAGAATTGATGCAGTCTCAACAAACCCTGGTTCAAAACAGAAGTGAGTTGCTGACTATGAAAAAGCACCAAGCACTCTAGTCCCAGAAATAGAGTGTTATTATGGACAGGTTGGAAGCAAAGCTTCCACAAGTCCAACAAGCATTAACTCAATCCATGGAAGAGATGAGCGTTATGGAAGAATAACAAGCATATCAATCTCAATCATAAGGTGTCACCATTGATAGACTAAAGGTAGAGCTGGGACAAGCCTAGCAAGCATTGGCTCAACACCAAGATGGAATGGTAACTAGGACTAAATATCAAAAGATTTTAAAGAATTGAAGGACATGACAACAACAGAGGGTGAGACCTATGCTGCACTCACTAGAGCCCAAGAGAAGATCAAAAAGGTGCAAACCCAATTGGAAAAATCTTTGGAGCAAATCAAGGAAATATGTGATGTCTACTTTGATGCTATTAATTGCAAAGATCATGCCACCAATTACACGTTATTCTTGCTGGAATGATATTTTTTTATTGAGAGTGAAGGCCATCAGAGTGGGAAAACCTATTTCTTTTGCCATTGTACCTGAGTTTATTTCATGTTTCAGAGAGCAGGATGAAAAGGTACAATAATTTTTGTGTGAATTATACTTTCATAATTTCATTCTGGAAGAAAAAAGGGAAGATAAACTTGGCCCATTCATAGGTGATATACAATTTCTGGAATTTCTGTCATTTACTAAGAATCAATTCAAATGGGGTAAAGCTCATAAAACCTTCCTAAAAAGGGAAGCTGGGCTGGATCTCTAGGTTAGGGGGGAGCCTCCAAAGTTCTTTCTAGCCATTATGTGACATAAAACTTTTATGAAAAGGAAAGGGGTCGTAGACTTCTTGGCCCCCATCCATCTACATGTCATGTGTTCGGGTATCACTCTCTTTAGGGAGATTAAGGAGGAATCTCTTGCTTCTTCTAAATTGAGATGGGATGCCTCCTCCAGTGAAGTAAAGAGTAGGGAGCCCTTTGGGTATAAGAATTTCTTTCTAGCTACCTTTAGAATAGAGAGGTATTCTAGATTTCTCCAAGAGAAAGGGCTTGCTTGGATTGGGTGCAAATATAATCCCCCTATCATTTGGTTCCCTCCAAAAAGTTACCAAAAAGATTATCAAATTAAAAAGAAGAGGGAGGATGTTACTTTTGGAGAACTCAAAAGAAGCAATGGGTTCAGAAGGCCTGGTGAACCAACCTTTCCATCTTACAACATTACTGCTTTACATGTAAAATCTCAGCTTGCATGAGGACATGCAAGAAGGTAAGATGGGGGGTATGTTAGGTTATAAAAAAAGGTATAAATATCTTCCTTTTTCCCACATTTCATGATATCATCTTGATTGACTTTTCGATTATTTAGAAGCAAATAGAATAGATAATTAATAATATACCCTTTAGCATTGTTGTTGGAGATTAGATCACATAGATCCTAAATATGATTGGAATTGTTTGGTTTTATTGCAGGATTGGTTAAATATTGTCAAACCCAAGATAGCAAGGGGAATATTGAATATGCGCAAGCTATTGGAGGTTGAAGAATTTATGGCGCAAAGAAGTTTTAAAGATAATTGAGTTACTTATTATAATAGTAAATCAATCCTGAGGATCTCTCGATCCTCAAGATAGCTTAATTTACCCAGATTATTGTAACATATAAGGGGTAAATAAAGCTTGAAGAAAGGAGAAGAATTGCACTCAAGAATAGAGAATATAGAATTGCTATGAGTTAGTAGTTTTTGTAAAATGTTGTACCAGCTATGAAATCAATAGGAGCCTCGAGCAGTTTTTCCATTTTTATATACTGAGTTTCAAATAGCAGTGATTCTAAGGACCAAGGGCCTAGTCTAAAGGAGATATTGTTTGATCCATAATTGTATCAGCTCAAATTTTGTCTTGTGATTTGATTATCTTTTATAGTAGTTAACGAACGCATAAGTGTGTTGATGATTTCATGTCAATTGCAAGAAATAGATATTCCCTTAAGCAYTAAATGATTTTTGTTCCAATTCCTATTACTRAGATTTGATGCATGAAGGTTCCTCATAAGTTCACATTTGTTGCTCCTTTCATAAGTTCACATTTGTTGCTCCTTTCATAAGTTCACATTTGTTGTTCCTTTTACTTAGGTTACATTTGTCGTTCCTTTTAYTTAGTTTACATTTGTTGTTCCTTTCTGCTAGAATATAGTTGTTGTTCCWTTCAATAGAAATATGATTGTTGTCTCTTTTCAGTTAGATTACAGTCTCTGTTCCTTTCCATAGATGGAGTAATTCGCCTTTCTCTTTTCAACAATTTTGATTCATAATGATAGTAATTTTTGCAAGTCTTTATCTAGATTCAATTACTGCTCTTAGAATTAATTTAATAGATTAGCTAGTTCCTTTCCTTTTGCACAGCTTTAGATTTCAGTCCTTAGAATCTTTAATGAATTTTTGAGGAACTTGATTGTTGATAAAATCAGATCTTCTTTCACTACATGATTTTAGCCTCTATGAGCTATCTACATAGACTTTGCCGATATTCTTTGAGATAAAAGACGAATCCTCGGGTTGATAAATTAATGTTAAACTAAGGTTGTTTTTAAACATCTTTAGAGCCCAACAACTAATAGGAAAGTCGAAGCACGTGGAATGATCAGAATGTCCATCTCTCCTGATTTAAGGTTCCACCTTCAAGAAATTGATGACCTCGATAAAGCTTGGGAAAATCTTGAATCTGTGTTTGGTAAACACAATATATTCAAGCACATCAGTTAGAAAATCAAATATTGAATTTAATTCCAAATGATTTTTCTTGCATTGAAGACTATGTATCTAAGTTTAAAACAATTATGATTTTATGCGAAGAGTGTAACATAAAGATGGAGGAAGAGACTTGCATCTATATTATTCTTTCTAATCTAGGTAGTGCATATTCTATGTTTGGATCTACCTTTTATGCCATGAGATAGGCTCTAGGGAAATCTTATCAAAAACCCACTCTTGAGTCCTTTTGTGATGCTTTGATTAGAGAGAAACATAAGCTTGTACAACTTGAAGTGATCAACACTGTAGGTACCTACAACAAAGCCTTAGTTTCCCAACAGAAAGATAAATTCAAGATTCCCAAGAAGTAACATCCTTGCCACAAAAATAAGCAAAAAAAGGTCCCAAACCCACTCATACATCTTGAGCTCCTAATGGTGACAAAGGATCAAAATCTAAAAATAAGAAGATCAAAAGACATTGCAACTTTTGTGGGAAACATGTTCATGATGCATCCAAATATTTCAAGAAGATGGTAGCTTTAGAAGCAACGATGAAGAAACACAACATCAATATTGATTCCACTTATTCTTCTTCTCATGGAAATGCACTTTCTTCTTCTGGTTTCTCCTTGAACGCAACTTATACTTCTTATTTTGATGAGTGGATTATTGATTCTACATCATCTTATCATATGGATAAGGAGAAATCCATATTTTCTACTCTAAATGGATGTAACACCCAGAAAATATTTGTTGGGGATGATAGATATCTTAGTGTTGTTGTATCTAGAACAGTTCAGGTAGATAATGGTCATTTAAATGATGTATCATGTTTTCCAAGTCTTTCCTATAACCTTCTATCAGTATATCAAATCACTCATTCAGGTGAAGGTAAAACAATAGATTTTTCACCTCACCAAGTCGTAATCAAGGATATCAAATATCCTCAACACATTCTTGCAACTATAATTGTTGATGATATTACCATTTTGTACAAGTTTGACAAATTTGGGTTATCATCTTTTCCATAAGTTTTTGTTTCTCATAGCGATGACTTGAGCAAAATTTGACATGATCGATTTGGTCATCTAAACTATCGCTCATTGTAGCAACTATGTAATCAATAGATGGTGATTGGTCTTCTTCTTGTTTCATGCAGAGATGGTGTTTGTATCGGTTGTGTTCTCGACAAACATCATCGGGACAATTTTGATAAACATGCATCTTGACACACCTTGGGCCCTTTGCAACTTGTTCACAGTGATTTGTGTGGTCCACTTTCTTCTCCTTCTTTTTCTGGGTGCAAGTATTTCTTAACTTTCATTGATGAATTTTCTAGATGTACTTGGTTTTACTTCTTAAAACTTAAGAGAATTTTTTGACAAGTTTCTGGCCTACAAGGCCCTTGTAGAATATAAATCTAAACATCAAATTCAAAGGTTAAGAACAGATAATGGAGGCGGATATGGGACAATAATTTTACAAGTTACTGCACTACACAGGGCATCCAAATGAAACACATAGTTCCATATACACCACAACAAAATGGTGTTTCTGAGAGAAAGAACCACACATGAAAATAAATAGCTAATTGTATGATCCAATCTAAGGGATTAATTCTAAAGTATTGGGTGAAAGCCATCAACTGTGAAAATTACATAGTAAATCACACTCCCAACAAGAATCTTAAAAATATAACACTGGAAGAAGCATGGACTAAAATTAAACCAAATATAAGTCACTTCTGTGTATTTGGAAGTATAGCATGGGCTCACATTCCCGATGAGAAAAGGAAATCATTGCAACCTAAAAGTGAGAAGTGTATATTTATTGGTTATTCTGAAGATGACAAAGGTTACAGAATTCTTCAACCACATTGTAATTAAATTATTATTAGAAGAGATGTTAAATTTGATCAAAATATCTTAGCCTATGAGCCTAATTCGACGTGTGTGCCTTCTTCATCCTATGATCCATCTTCGACGTTTGTGCATTCTTGTATTCCTTTTCTGGTTTCTTCTTCAGATGATGATAATGAGGATGAAAATCCACCTCTACCTCCTCACCTTCCTCTATATGAGTCCATTGAACTTGAACCAACACCAACACCACTACTTCCTAGATGGGTTTGTTCACCACGAGAAGCGGTCAGTGATATTGTCGGTGATCCTTCATATCAACATCAAACACGTTCACAGTTACAACGAGCCTCTTCTCTTTTATCTCAAGTCTTAGAGACTCATGATCCAAAGACATTTGCAGAAGCTTCAAGTCATTCAGATTGGGATACAACAACGAATGAAGATTATTGTTATTTAATTGAAAATGATACTTGGGATCTTGTATCTCTTCTGAAAGGAAGAAAACTTGTTAGATGTAAATGTGTCTATAGAACTAAGTATGCATAATATGGAAGTGTTGAAAGGAACAAGGCTTGGTTAGTTGCCAAAGGATTTTCCCAACTTGAAGGAATTGACCATAATGAAACCTTTTCCCCTGTAGCTAAAATTAATTATATCCACCTTGTTCTTTCCCTTTCTTCCTCACATAAATGGGAGGTCCATCATATGGATGTTAAATCTACCTTCTTGCATGGGGATTTGCAAGAAGAAATATACATGGAACAACCTCCTAGCTATGTCCAAAATGACTCTAGCCTTGTTTTTCACCTTCAGGAATCTCTTTATGGTCTTGAGAAAGCTCCCCAAGCTTGGTATACCAAAATGGAAAACTTTCTTATTGACACCCAATTTTCTAGATGCCATTATGATCCTAATGTTTATACCAAGAAAGTAGTAAGCCATCTAATAATCATTTTCCTTTATGTTGATGACCTTATCCTTACTCGTAGTGACTCAAACATTTTAAACCTTGTTAAACCCTGCCTTAAGAAGAAATTTGAAATGATAGACTTAGGTTTTTTGCACTATTTCCTTGGCCTCCAAGTTTTGCAAACTAAGGAAGGAATTTTTCTTCCCCAATCTAAGTATGATTGTGACCTTCCTCATCGCTTCCACATGGAATATTGCAAACCAACCCCTTTTCCCTTCCAGTATGGAGTCAATCTTTTTCCACCTGTACTTCTCCCGAAGTTGATGCCACTTTGTACTGTCACTTAGTTGGTATCCTCTTATACTTAACTCATATCCGTCATGATCTTTCCTTTGTTGTTTTTCTTATTGTTTGGTATATGCAAACACCCCATGAAAGCCATTGGAAAGTAGCTAAAAGGATACTTCAGTATGTCTGGGGTACAATTTAGTTCGAGATACATTATAGTTCAGGGGGGCTCCTTTATTGGTTTGCTTCACTAATTCGAATTGGACTTCGATGGATCCTTTCAGGAGTTTGGATTCCAGCAACAACGTCTGACCAGCCTTTGGTGCGAAAATCAAAGTGCCATCAAGATCGCTAAAGACCCATTTCAACATCAGCGCTACAAACACATCGAGCTACACATGCACTTCATTAGAAATCACATTCATGATCAAGTTATTGAAGTTCTCTTTTTCCCTACAGAAGATCAAGTTGCAAGCATTTTCACAAAGTCTCTTACATAAGTGAGTTTTCAAAACTTCGATATATGTTAGGTGTTCAGGAAGTTGTCATTATGGGGGGATAGGCTCTAATGCCTCCTTCCTTCTCCTATTATATCACTAGTGTAAATCCTTCAATCCTATCCCAAGTTTTTCTTAAGGGGATATGTTAGGATATTTAGACACTTAAGAGTTAGTTAAGATCTACTTGGTCTAATGTGTCATTAGGTAAAAGTGTGTTTCTTTAGTAAGCATTTGTAGTTAGGAAAATGGACGGTCACAATATGTTCCCGACATAGAGTGATCTGATGGTTCATATTCTCCTTGATCTTAACGTTGTCCCACTGTTATAACAAAGAAACAAGACCCATTAAGAAATTGGAAGTGCACAAATTTACATGAAGCAGATGTTATGTTAAGGCAATCAATAACAACAAAACCCATTAAGAAATTGGAAGTGCACAAACTTAGATGAAGTAGATGCTATTTTAAGGCAATCAATATGTATATAATAGAAAAGTAATAAATATTTTTCAATCACTTCTTGGGTTGATGCACATATTAATAGAATACTTTATATGAGAAGAAAATAATAAGTTTAGTAATCTGATACAACAATTGCAAAACTGTATTTTTTTTTCACTAAATACCAATTTCTTATTTTGTAGGAATCAAATATGTCCTACAAGATAAGGGAGTGAAATGGAAACTTGACTTTTTTTTCTAAGTTTATTAAAGAATTTGTGAGAAGTTATAGTTCCATTTAATTAATGACACCTTTGATTATAAATCTTTTCTCTTAAGAGTTTTGATCCATTTTAAGATGACCAAAATAGTAGAAATTTAGAAAAAAATGAATAAATCAAGATGAGACACAAATAATTACTTTGCTTCATTTGAGAAGAAAATAGGTTTTGTTATCAAGAATTGGCACCTTTATTGAGTAGAAGTGTTTTTGTTGGCTTGGGGTGAGCCAATGTTTATGGGTAAGGTTTATTGTTGCCTATGTGGGATATATTGTGTGATGGTATATGTAAAATAAAAGTTGAATAGACTTATCTCATGGTATATTGGAATTATTTTTACAACTATACAATTTTCTATCCTCCTTGTGTGTTAACCCATATTCGTTATAAGTTCTAGTATGTAATAAAATAAAAGTCCTAACATACAATTATTCTTATGCTAATAGGGTTTGCGTTACCTAATTTTTATTACTATTGAATTCATTTTGTTAAATACTTTGATAGAAAACCAATTTATGATATGATATACAATGCAATTTATATGATCATCCAATTTTATTGGCTTAAATTTTATATTTATATTTTCCGAATTATTTGTTCTTTTAAAACTGTAGGGTATAAACCGTACATATGGACATAGATCCTTGGCCAACAGACTAGCTCGATCCTTGCTTCTCAAGGTACTTAGCTTTACCATGAGTTTGGTCACCATTCTAATAGCTTGCAGATTAGATAAGCATGCAAAAAAAAATTGTTGTTGCGTGATATAGAAATATGAGGTGTTAGTAAATATATGGTTGTTTGCTTCCATTTTTTAACCACTTTTTTAAATTAATAAATGTATTTGAAAGATGTATCTCAATGACTTATATATTTGGAGATGATTAATAAATTTGTAAATTAAAATATCAATATGATTAAAATTAGAATATTTATAATATTTTAATTAATATAATTAACTATAATTTAGAATA
>JZKD02S0241033.1:299924-312679 GCA_000966675.3 Picea glauca | reverse complement strand
TGATTCCACCCATGCATGAACTTTTTCAAAAAAAGTAACAAAAAAGAGACTTGAACTCAAGACCTCTTACTTAATAAGGAAACTTTTAACGAAGTGAGCTAGCAAAACATATTGTATTGTTTATAAGGAGGATTGTTGTTATTATTGTGGAAGATGGTCTTGGAGAGCGTGCTCATAAATAAACTCTTTTTAAACAAGAAAACATGTTTGTTTCTCAATGACAACAAGGGGTATATCTCGGTTAACTTACCCCAAAAATGCACAATTTCCATTCTATTTATGATTTGTTGAGATCACACAAGACGCGGGGCAAAGAGCATACACAGATCCAAAAGAGTAACAACCCAGAAACAAAAAATAGAAAATTGAAATAAAACTGAAATAATACTCTGTGGAAATTTTAAAAGGGCGTATTCGGGCTTTATACCTCTGGATCTTACTAAAATGGTCGTATCTTGGGAAAACATAAATCTTTTCGAGTGAAATGAAAAGCATTCTTGACAGAAACAAACGCTCTAGATGCAATGGAAGAGTCATCTCATCCAAAAAATGTAGAGAAATGACCTATTGTGTCACTATTGTAAATACTTAAATCCTATCCCAAGTTGTTCTTAAGGGGGATGTTAGGATATTTAGACACTTAGGAGTTAGTTAAGATCTACTTGGTCTAATGTGTCGGTAGGTAAAAGCTTGTTACTTTAGTATCAATTAGTATGCATTTGTAGTTAGGAAATTTGATGGTCACGATATGTTTCAGACATAGAGTGATCTGACGGTTCATGTTCTTCTCGATTTTAACAACAACATTGATCTTGATCTACAACGAGAGCGGGTCTTTATCCTGGATCTGATACCATGTTCGACAAAATAAGTATTCCAACATAGGATGAACAACTTCAGTAACCACGCACACAACAAGATCAAAGATAAACACACATATATTTTGACATGGTAAAAACCGTATGGGGAAACATCCACGACCCCAACCAACGCGACCACTTGGAACAATTTATTATTGCAAAAGAAAAATATTACAAAGAGATTCTACAAGATAGTTACTCACAATTGATCATCAGAAAATGACCCCCCATGCTCTTTAAATAGAGATCATGGACCAATCGGGTGTTAAGCCACAGATCAATGTATTTGTTAAGATTGAGGAGAATATGAACCGTCAGATCACTCTATGTCAGGAACATATTGTGATCGTTAGATTTCCTAACTACAAATGCATACTAAAGAAACACACTAAGAAACACACTTTTACCTAACGACACATTAGACCAAGTAGATCTTAAATAAATCCTAAGTGTCTAAATATTCTAACATGCGTGTTGATAGACTCAGAAGAAAAGAGGTGGGGGGCCTACTCCATTGGGAAAAAAGGAAAAAGGGGATGAGTCGTATGTCTTGGGGAAATGTTTTAATAAATTTTTTGGAAAAGTGTAATGTTATGGATATGTTTTTATCCTAAGTTCTCGAGGGTAGGGAACAAGTCACCAAGTGGCTTAATTCTACTTTTAAAGGTGAAAAGTGTCAAGTGGACGGAATGGAATATATATTTCTAGCCTTTGTGTATTTTGGGTATTTTTTTGCATGATGATTGATGTTGCAAGATCTCGTGAGCAGAAGGGGTCGGACTGTATGGAAAATCTGATTATTATTGTATCTTCCTAGAGAAGCTTTCATGGACTTTTGGGGTTGTAACTAGAATTCTATTGTCGAGGATTCGGGTTGGAAGACCATGAGAAGTCTCTTTGGGTGAGAGATTAGATGTCGTGGAGTGTTTGCTAGACCCATGAGAACATTCTCCAGGTGAGAGTTTTCTAGGAGTTTTTACACAATGCACTGAGCATTATTCATAGGACTAAGAGACTTCCTATCCGATCTGTTGTTGGTAACCCTAGGAAGGGAAGTGGGGTAGTCGAAGGACCGTTGAGTAGAGAAGGGGAAAACTTCCTTGGGTGTGACAGGTACATGGGGAATCATGTACTGTGGGATAGTTGGAGCAGTGAGCATCTAGGACTGAGCAATTCTATTGAGATTCAGAGCTTAGTGAGTCACTATAATTATTTTTCCCTCATCAAGTTGAGCCCCGGCTCGGGGGTGACCTGTTGCTAAAAGCTTATGAGAAACAACATCTATGGCTAGGAGGAATGTCTGAGACAAGGTCATAGTTGGTGACTTTAATTTAAGATAAGTGTTCCTTATGTATTCGTATTGGTTTATGCGTGCATTTTTATCTATGTTTGACATGGGTTAAATTCTTGTATGTGTTGCATATAAGTATTTTTTATTTTATTTTGATAATTGTTGCGTACTCATGTAAGTATGGAATTTTTAGCCTTTAATTATAGTTGTGCATGAGTATGTCAGTTGATGGTAACCTTTCATGTTAAGTTTAACCTTTTGTTTTTTGGTTATGATTTATCAAGAAGAAGATTGAGTGGTCGAGTGTGAAATATTGTAACTTGTGTGCTTCAAAAAGTTGGAACTTGTGTGTGCGGTTAAGGAATTAGACCCTGCGCATAGTAATACAAAAATTAACACATGAAGCCAAGATGGTTGTGTGCACATTTGTACTATGTGGTCAGTATGTTGGTGCATGTAATTGTTTGATTTAATTTTGTTGCTTAAGGTTGTCTCAAAAAGAGAGTGTTTCTTTCGCTATTACAAGTTGTGTAGTGTGACTCAAGCTTGAGATAAGAACATTACTTCAAGACATACTAAATAGATTGTGTTTAAAGTAGATTCTGCGTAGTTTTCTTCTGGAGTAACAATGGTCAGTGGTGTTGGGAATTTTATAGTTTGGTTGAATTAGTGCTCTTGAAGTTGAGGTTTTGTACCATGGCCCAACCTCTATGGTTGGGGATGTTACAAATTGGTATTAGAGCATGAGGTTAAGGTGGTAATGGGACTTAGTGGGAGTCTGGGTACATTAAAAATTGGTATCAGATATATTGGTCCAACACTTGTCTTGTATGGACCAGAGATTAGCATGAATAGACGTGTGTGTTAAGTATTTGTGTTGTGCGGAGCAGATTTTAGTTTGCATGGAAAACCATTGGTGTGTGGTATAGAGTTGTGATGTGCACAAAGACGGTGATGTGCAGATGTGTGCACTTGATTTTGGAATGTTAAAATTATCCAATAAATCCAACAGAAGGATTCTGACAAAATGGTGCAAAGTTTTCATGTAGTTGTTGCATGAAATCACCTAACAAATCTGTGTGTTTTCACATTTTGTAAAATTTTCAGTGAATAGAGGAGGAAAGAGTCAGTTCAAAATCTTAAAAGCATGGAAGATGCATAGAGGAATTATAGTATTAATGATGAATTTTAGGATATGTATATCAGTTTGGGTGTCGATGGTACATAATCCAAGGGGGAGCACATGAGCTTGGTAGAAACTGTAAAAATACTACAGAAAGATGCCCATAGTTATAAAGTTTATAATGAGAGCCAAGGCGTGACAAGATGAATTTAATGTCAAATTGATGCAAATTCTGGACATAATATAAAATAAGATGGATAAGGATATAGAGTCGAGTATATCAAGAAGTCATGGATCTCATGATGAGAAAACAAGAGAAGACATAAGTGTTTGTAAGAAATCTATCAAGAAAACATGCAATAGTTCGAGTACATCTCCTGTCAGAAATCATAATAGAAGGACTGGGGTAGACAAGCTACAGGGGGGAATGAATAAGATCAAGCCTCCTACCTTTGACGGTGAGAAAAAAAAGGATGAAGACGTGGATACATGGTTTTTGGGTATGAGAAAGTATTTCCAGTTGCATAACTATTTTGCGTAGGGAGAAGGGAGAATTGTTATTTATCAGTTAAAAGGAAATGCATCAATGTGGTGGGACTAGTATGTGCAAGTGCGTCACATTGATGAGAAGAAAGTGCCTTGGAGAGAATTCAAGAAGTATTTCCAAAAGAAATACTTAACCAAGCAATATTATGACAAGAAAATGAAGGATTTCTTCAAACTCAATCTTGGAAGCATGACAATTGACAAGTACAAAATAATATTTTTAGAACTACTAAATTATGTTCCTTTTATCAAGGATGAACACGTGAATATTCAAAGATATTTGAGTGGTATTCCCTCATTTATTAGTGAAAATATACAGTACGATGACCCTAATACATTGAAATAAACCATAAGGTGCACTAAGTGTCTTTATGAGAAGCAAAGGGGAAGGATGACTTTCCAAAAGGCTTGGGAAGACAAGATGAAAAGTAAGGTGGAAAAGAATAATAAGGGAGCTAAGCCACCATTTTTCAGAAATATTGCACAAGGACAAAAGACTCTTTAGAATCCCAAAATTTCGGAGACAATGGGACAAAAGTCATGGAAACAACCTATGCAGTGATGGGGTTGTGGAAAAAATCATATGTGCATAGATTTCCCTCAAAGATGTGATAAAGTGAGGAAGTGTGTAGAAAGCTGCGACAGTGGAGGACATGGGTAGAAATATGCCAAGGATTTATGTTGTGCTAGATAATAAGAAGGTTGAGTTCCAATCACGCATGATCGAGGTGGAAGGTAAGATTAATGACCAACCCATTGATATTTTAATTGACTCAGGAGCTAGTCATAGTTATCTAGATGCTAAGATGTTGGAAATATTTCATTTGTCAAGAAACAAGCTTAGGAAACCTTGGTTGGTGCAGTTAGCTATAAGATACAAAAGGAAAATCAATGAGATGCTTAAGGCATGTCCATTGGAGATGAATGGATTGCGCACATAGGATAATTTGAATATTATAGCTTTGGGCTCATATGATTGCCTCATTGGTATGGATTGGTTGTATGACATCATGTTGTCCTAGATTGTTACAATAAAACATTCACTTGCTTGGATGAGGAAGGGAATTTGAGTTTAGTTCAAGGAATTCCAAGAGCTATGACTCTCATAGAAGTTTCAAAATTGCAATTGAAGAAACGTTATAGGAAAGGGTGTCAAGTATTCACAGCGCACCTGGAAGAGGAACCTAAGGATAAAGTTCCAAGTGTGGAAGATTGTACAATACTAAAAGAGTTTGAGGATGTATTTAAAGAGATATCGATATTTCCTCTGAAAAGAGATATTGACTTCTCTATTAATTTGATGTTGAGAGAAGCATCTGTATCCAAGACTCCTTATAGAATGAGTATGTCAGAAATGAAGGAGTTGCATATGCAACTTGAAGAAATTATGAAGAAGGGATACATACGCTCCAGTGTGTCTCCTTGGGGTAAGACGATTTTGTTCATGAAGAAGAAGGATGGTACATTGATATTTTGTATCAACTTCAGGAAGTTGAATAAGGTAACAATGAAGAAAAAGTATCATTTTCGAAGGATAGATGATCTGTTTGATCAATTGAGAGGTGCACGGATATTTTCAAAGATAGAGATCATATCTGGTTATCACTAAGTAAGAACTAAAGAGGAAGATATCAGTAAGACTACCTTCAGAAAAAGGTATGGTTATTATTATTTCACAATGGTGCCATTTGGGTTGTCGAATGCACCAATTGTCTTCATGTGTTTAATGAATGGAGTTTTTCATAGATTACTTAGATAAGTTTTTCATTATGTTTTTGGATGACATTGTTATTTACTCAAAGTCTAAGGAAGAGCATGAGAAACACTTGAGGATGGTATTATAGGTTTTGAGGGAGCATCAACTTTATGAAAAGTTGAGAAAGTGTTCATTTTATCAACGACAAATTCACTATCTAGGTCATATCATTTCAGAGGAAGGAATAGTTGTGGACCTAGTGAAGATAAAATCCAATGAGGAATGGTCGACACCAAGAAATGTAGCATAAGTGAGATCCTTTATAGGACTAGAAGGGTACTATAGAAGTTTTATTGAAGGATTCTCCCAGATTGCTCATCCAATTACATCCCTGCAGAAGAAAGGTGTGTGATTTGAATGGACTCCATATTGTGCAAGGAGTTTTCAGCACTTGAAGGGTTTGTTAACAAGTGTGTCAATTTTGAGGATTATTGATCCAAATGTATACTTTGGTGTATGCACAAATGCATGCAAGGAAGGACTTTGTGGAGACTCGAGTCAAAATGGACATGTGGTGTGCTACGAGTCAAGAAATTTGAAATAACATGAAAGTCTCTATGCTACGCGTGACTTGGAATTGGCATCCATAGTGCATGCTTTGAAGATGTGGCAACATTATCTCATGGGTAAAATATTTAAGTTGAGAACATACCATTGTAGTCTGGAATATTTGTTTGAAAAAACAAGTTTGAATGCCAGACAAAGAAGCTGGTTAAAGTTCCTTAATGAGTATGACTTCGACATAAATCATATCATAGGAAAAGAGAACAAGGTGCCTGACACACTTCATAGGAGGATGCATGAGATGCATGCTACAACCATTATCATGTACCAGACATATTTGTGTGATATAATTTAAGAAGTTTCCAAATTAGATTTGCGTTATATGGATACAAATGCGACTGTACAACAAGTTGTGTCGCAGTAGAAGTTGGAAGGATATGAGTTGAGAGAGGATGGGATCATCATGTATAGACATAGAGTACACGTGCCAAATGATCAAATGTTGAAGAACCTAATTTTTTCATAGATTCATAAGGTTCCTTATGATAGACATCCATGATACCAAAATACAATTGTTGAGTTAAGAAGCAATACTTTTGGGTAGGTATGAAAAACTAAGTTGTGGATTTCATTGTGATATGTCTTGAACGTTAGAAGGTCAAGGATGAGCACGGAAATATAGTTGTTTTGATGCATCCTTTTCCCATTATTGAATGGAAGTGGGAAGTTGTGACTATGAAATTCATAACTAAGTTTCCTAAGACACTAAAAAACATGATTCTATTATGGTGGTGGTGGACAAGATTAGTAAAGTTGCCCATTTTATTCTAGTGAAGTCAGCGCACCAGGAAATTGAATTTGTTGAGATATACATGCGTGAAGTTGCTAAGTTGCATGGTATTCCTAAGAAAATTGTGCTTGATAGATATTCCAAGTTCACCTCAAACTTTTTGAAAGGGGTATTCAAAGGATTTGGAACAAGTTTGAATTTCAGCACAACATATCACCCTGAGTTAGATGGTCAAATCAAGAGGGTAAATCGGGTGATTGAAGACATGATGAGGATGTATGTGATGGATAAACCATCCAAATGGGAAGAATAACTCCATTTGGTATAGTTTTCTTACAAAAATGGATATTAGGAATCCTTAAACGTGATCCTGTTTGAAGCACTTTATGGTAGAAAGTGCAACATGCCTATAAGTTGGGATAACCTAAAAAACTGCGCAGTAGTTGGGCCAGAATTACTCTGGGAAATGGAAGAGAAAACGATAAAGATTAGGAATAATTTAAAGGCTACCAAAGACAAGAAGAAAAGTTGCACATGTAAAGGAAGAACCCACAAGGAATTTGGAGTGGGTGATAACATGTTTATGAAAGTAACAGCCAAGTGCAGTTCCCTAAAGTTGGGAAAGTGTTATAAGTTAGTAGCACATTATTGTAGGCCATTTGAAATCCTTGAAAGGATTGGTCCCATCACTTTAATGATTACATTTCTTGCATCCTTCTGTATTCATAACGTTTTACATGTTTCATTGCTTAAGAAGTATGTAACTAATGCTAATCATGTCATTGATTGGAATGTGATTCAAGTGGAGCCAGAAGGAGGATTTCAAGTGCTACCGGTTTGCATATTGGATCGAAAAACTAAGTATCTCTGGAACCGAGTCATGGATATAGTAAAGGTCCAAATGACTTGGTACGGTCCTGAGGATGCATTCTGGGAGTGCGAGGATGCTATGTGAGCAGAGTATCATCATATTTTTTATGATGTTTGAAATTTTTTATGTGCATGTGTATATGATGCAATGAGGACAATACACAAATAAGGGAGAGGGGATTGTAATGTCCCCGATCTGGGACCCTTTGTAATTGTACATATAGGTTGATGAGTCATTAATGTTAATGGTTTATGTAATGTATATATAGGATGGTGAGCCATTGAAACATGGATTTTGGTGTTGTGTGCATCAGAGTAGTGTGAAAAGAAGTGTTAACAAAGACATGGTGCACACAATATATGTGTTGCGTGAACCTGGGTAAGTGTGCATATTACACTATGTTGCACATACTTGGGTTAGTGTACGAGAATGAATGGATATGTATTGAGGCTAGAGAGCTTCTATGATTATGAGGTTGGTGAGCCTAGACGAAGATAGACCAACATGCCTATCCATGTAAATATAATCATGAATATTAATATAATATTGCATCGTTGTGCACTGATTGAATTAGAAAAAGAGATATGGGGGGCCTACTCCAATGGAAAAAGGGGATGAGTCGTAAGTCTTGAGGAAATATTTTAATAATATTTCTAGAAAAATGTAATGTTATGGATATGCTTTTATCCTAAGTTCCCGAGGGTAGGGAATAGATCACCAAGTGGCGTAATGTTACTTTCAAAGGTGACAAATGTTAAGTGGAAGGAATGCAATACTTATTGCTGATGTTGGATAAGAATTTTGGATACATTTTTCATGGAAATCCTAAGTATGGAGGATATGCGCAACATAAGAAGAAAGAAGACAAGGAAGGAGTGAAGTGTGAACTAAAGGCACATTTAGGCTCTAGAGTGCATAATGGAACCACATTTAGGAGGGAAGTGTGCAGTAAGAACGCACTTAGCAGGAGAAGAAAGAAAGAGAATAAAATAGGTTAAAAGGAACGATAACAATTCGACATGACAAAAGAAGAAAGACGTGAAAAAGCAGGAAGAACAACAATAGAGAGTGAAAAAGCAACATACTGATGTAAAAGCAAGAAAATCAAGCCCAAAAAGTGAGTCAACATGAATTGTCACGAGTCAAGATAAGATGTAATTGGGTTTCTGGGATAAGTAAAGTAGGTTTTTGAGCCCTATAATTCATGTATAAATATGTAATAGGTTGGGAATATTAAGGGTTCTCTTGTTTGGTTATGAGGTTCATTGGGTATGTTATGTTTTGTTTTGTCTTGTCAGGTTTTTTTGTGAGGAAAGTGAGAGATTAGACTGAGAATGAAGAGTTTATGTTTGAATGTTAGGGAGAAGTTGCAAACACAGAGGCTTGCACTACATAGAGGTTAGGAAATATGGAGAGAAACATAGCACGATATATGTATTGTAATTGTAGTGCGCAAGCCTGAGAAAATTACAACAAGAATAATAAAGAAGCTTGTCATTGTGGACGTAGCCCAAATTTGGGTGAACCACATTAAATATTGCGTCTACTTGTATTTTAATTGATTGATCATGAATATTCCCTTTCTGCATTATAGACCATATATGTTGATTATTTGATCACCGCGGAATAGTTATGAATGTTACAGTAATTGTATTATGTTGTAATGTGAAGTATAATGGTACTATATATTTGAATTCACTATGTAAACAAGGGAGAACAAATACAAGATAATGTGCATAGAACATATAGGTAAGAATGAATAAGATGAACGCCTCCCATTCCCTCACTACTATAGAAACTCGATTCTTGTAGCCCCAATAGATGCCTCAGGTGAGACTTCACTTGCGTGTAGGTGATGTCGAAAGGGATGGTGTCTGAATGTTTTGTTGGTTAAGATAACTTGAACATAGGGTCTTATAACCGCGCACCAACAAATGGTTCCATTGTCGGGACCCATAATCTATGATTGAGGGAATGTTTTGGAGGTCGACTAAGAAAGAGTTCTCAGAATGGATAGAAGGGAAGGCATGAGAATTTGCTTGAAAAGAGAATAGAGACCCTTAGATGAGTGATGAGCGATGGATGCAAAGGTATGTCTACATAGAGCTGCATGAGATTTTATTTGGAGAATTTCTGATTATTTTGATTGAGCGGTTAGAAATATTGGTGGAGAATACTGGAAGGTATCGAACCGCAGTGACAAGGAATAGACTCCTGAGTTGGTAAGGCAGTTGAATTTTGTAAGTAATAATACTTCTCACGCAGTTTATTTCTTGTTGGAAAGTATATTGGGAGGATATATTACAAAATTTGCAGTGGATTGTACCCATTCATACAGTGTTGCAGAGATGGATTTCTTCAAAGTCCACATGGAAGGTTTATGAAATCGTTGGGTATGTGGATACAGATGTTGTCATGTGAAAAGTGTGTAATGAAAATGGACTCTAATTTCTAAGTGGATTTGTGAACATGGGGGAACCATGGGATGAAAAGAGGATCATTTGAAGGTAGGAAAGAATGAAGGAAAAATTGAAGGAAGGGAGGGGCTAAGGACACAAAGAACCGAAGAAGTTGTATCATAAGAAGAAGGTGAGTTTTGAGTTATGCACAATGAAAGAAGGTGCAAGAGGAGAAATATTGGGGCTGAGAAAGGAGAGCTACATAGTGAGCATGTGGGAAAGAAAACCCTGCACAATGATATAGATCGTAGAGATACCATATGTAGAAGGAGAGGAAGATAATTCTTAGTTTAGTCCCATAATAGAAGGGCTGGTAATTCATACTCAGACAGGATCTTGGGTCGATTCCATGACCATGTGTGCATCACCTAGATCATAAATTACATTCAAGGATTTGTCAAAAGAACTCATAGTTAACAAGGGTAGACAAAGTAGCAGCAACCAGAGCGTTGGAAGTAGTGGACAGATTCATAGTCAACCAACATCACTTAGGGGAGGTACTACACAAAGAAACATGACAGGGGTTGACAACACCCTTAGACTACTTGAGTTCTAGGGAGTTGGGTCAGAGGAACCGAAACAAAATCTATTTTTCTGCAAGAAACTTTTGGATGCAAAGAATCTCCAGAATGAGGATGTAAATATTGTGTAGTTGGGAACCACCTTTAGAGGTCATGCATTAGTATGTTACATGAAAATGTAGAGTACCATGCCTACAAGACAAGCTAGGATGTTAGAAGAAATTAGACAAGCATTGTTGAAAGAATTCAAGAAGCCAAATTATGAGTCACAGTACATTATAGAGTTAAAGGAGATCAAATAGGCGTAGACTGAATCGGTCTTGGATTATGACCAACATTTTAAGGATATGATGGGTAGACTGACATTCTGGATCCTTGAAAAACAACATCAAGAGTGAAATTCACAGGTCATTGATTCAACAGAAGGTTGCATTGCAGCTCAAAGCTTTGGATATTGCAATGAAATTGGAAGCATCCCCTGTAGGATATAGTGGAGGGATGGCACAACTCCAAATGGAGTTAGTTTCCTTGAAAATTCAACTGGAAGAACTTACAAAAGGGAAGGAGAAATGGGAACAAGTCTGGTGTACCAAGTGTATAACTGAAGGCCACCACAAGGATGGATGTTCAACATTTGCACAGTATTTGGTGACTAGGGCACCAAATCCATTACCAAGAGGGGAATATTGTGAAATATGTAAGAAATGGGGACATCATCCGATGAAGTGTCCATTACTAAAAAAATATTAGAGTAGGCCAAGGAACTTATTTTGCAGCTTATGCAAGTCAGTCGGGCATGAATCGAAGGATTGTCGCACATTCGATTTGATGAGAGAAGGCACTTCAAATATGTACAAAATTTAGGAGGAGAATGTTGTGACAAAAGGAGGTGGTCCATAGTATAATAATCAGGGAGGATTTAATCCTGGAAACAGAGGAAATTTTGGCAGAGGGGATAGAGGACCAATAGTATGTTACACTTGTAATCATCTAGGACACTTAGCACGTGACTACACAAACCCTTATACAACCTGCACATACTGTAGAGAATTGGACCATGCAATATAATATTGTCCTCAACTACTCGCAAAGTGGAAGGCAAGAGGAAATCCGAATGAGAACCCAAATCAAAATGTATAGAAAATATCATTTGAAAAACATAATGAAGGACCTAGAATAGCAATTTTTACATGCGAAGGAACTAGAAAAAGGGTTGATATGATGCATGGAGGGAAGAAGGATGAGCAATGGGTAAGGTAATCAACATGACCTATGCGAACATTCGACCCTCAAAAAGAAAAGGAGATGTATTAGAGGGAAATAAAAGAGATACTAGGAATGGATTGGGTATCATCAACATCATCTGTGCCTCATGTATGTGATCATACTATGCCAAAGAATCCACTTGGGAAGGTAAGTAATCTAAGAGAGTTCCTGAGAAGTTGCGTAGATTTAATGAAAGATGAAATTGTGTTGAATGCATTATATGAAATGATTGATCATTGCGCGCAAGAAATGGAAACTCCTATTGCACAGAGGGTAGTGAATCAGGTACTGTAATACCACAAAGTCAAGCCCCTGTTGAATTGTAATGATGTTTAATGATGTTTATAGGCTAGTGAGCCAAGTAATTATAAGATGGTAGGGTTATGTGTTTATTAGGCCGAAGATCCTAGATGTTAAGGCCAGTGAGATTATTTTTCTATATGTAATTATGCAAATTATTAATAAAAATACATCGGTGCATGTACACCAACCACGAAGAAAGAGTTATGGGGGACTAAGTCTCACTATGAAGGGAAGGGAAAGGGGGTTGACAGACCAGAAAAATGGGGCTAAGATTGAGGGCTAAAACCAAGGGAATATTCTAATGTAATTCCTAAATTATTACAATTTGGGAAATAGACCCAATTATCCTAAGTTCCTTTGGGAAGAGGAATGAAACTCCAACTGGAGAGGAACAAGCTCTTGGAGAGCCAAGTGTCATCCAGGACGCATGAAAATTTATGTGGGGAAATTCCATCAATGGGGGGG
>JZKD02S0241033.1:263493-298020 GCA_000966675.3 Picea glauca | reverse complement strand
AGAAAACTTATGAAGTCCAGAACTAATCTAGACTGTCCATTTCCCAAGGACACATGTGTCATATTAAGAAAATTTTGATAGTTTGGGGGTTGTGGGGTGTTCAACAACTAAATCCTTCGAAGTCTCGAGTGATTCTTTCCCGTAGATCATTCGAGGGGAGGAGATTCGTTGGATTTCTCTTATGTTTTGGCACTTAAGCGTTCAGGTAAATACCTTGGAGGTTGCACAGTGGAGAAAGCAATGAAGTCCCGAAGCAATGGGAGGTAGCCTTCAATGGTCGAAAATTCAAGAGTTTTGACAAAGTGTCAATGTGAATAAATCACCGAAGTCTCAGATTCTGAGGTGATGTGACATGATGACATCATTGGGGGTGACATGGACCAATTCTATAGTTCAATAGTTTTGGGAAAGTGTCGAAGATAGGAAATCCCTGAAGTCTTGAAGCATCGAGTATGACGTGGCAAGATGATTCCACCTAGGGTGATGTGGACATACCTAGGTATACCACGTGTCACTTGTTTCCTTTCTTTTGACAGGCCCTTAGGACAGATTGGGACCTGACACATGTCACTTGATGGTGGGGCCATGTGTCACCACTTTGATTAGTGACAACTGTACTATGTGGGCCCCATGAGGTTAAGTTGTTCGAGAGTTCGACGTTTGGAGAAAAGTTGTTGGAAGAACTTTTAGACCTCCAAAGTCCCAGAGTCCTAAAGTCCCAAAGTTTCGAAGTGACATGGCTTGGTGACATCACCTAGGGTGATGTGGACATACAATATGCATGCCACATTTTAGTGTGTTTTGTGCTTTTGAAAGGCTAATTTTGCAGTTCTGGGGTGATGTGGACATACAATATGCATGCCACATTTTAGTGTTTTTTGTGCTTTTGAAAGGCTAATTTTTCAGTTAGAAATTGACACGTGTCACCCCTCATATTAGGCCATTTGTTCACTTATCAGAATCTGCCATGTAGCACCCATGTGTGCAGTACTAAGTGGACCCTAGGGGTTCACCACTTCGACGTTTGGAAGGAATGGATTGAGAGGAAGGAGAAACCCCTGAATCTCTAAAGAGAAAATTAAATCCTCTCCATCCATCAGGAGGGGACACACGACAGTATATCTCGTGGTACAAAGGATTCAAGGTATAAGTAGTTGAGGTCAAGGAATTCTGGAGGCCTGAAGGTTGGATTCCATCATGACTATTTATAAGAGATGACACATGGAGGTAAGGGAGAGGATCTCCAATTGATCGATACTTTGGGAGATTGGTACTGTAGTGCTTTGAAAACCGACGAAGCCTGAAAACCTGAAGCTCTGATCCACCATAGATCTAAACGAGGAATAAGGACCGTTGATCGGTATGTCCTCTGATTATTCAGGGAATCAACGTTCGGGGAAAATGTATGGTAATGGGTTAAGATCCTCCAAATTCTTGATGTTCCAGAGCCCCAAAGGCCTGAATAAAAGGACAAGCACCTAGTTGTTAGAGCGGGGTCACAACCCCTGGTCATATGAATTTGGGTGTCGAAGGAAAGGGACTAGTGCCCGAAATTTGTTTTGGGAGCAGAAAAATGGCTTAGAGAAGGAGCCCATGAGACTTTTAATTGTACAGACCTACGCCTAAAGGAATAAGAAAGGCCTGTAAACCTGAAGGAGGGATCCAACATGGATCTAAGAGCCAATAAGACTCTGATTTGGAATATTCCATGTATAGGATTACATCACTGAGAAAATAGATTGTTCAAATATCCATAACTTCCTACTCAAAACTCAGAATTGAGAATGGAAATAGCCATTGGAAAGGTCTTGAACAGTAGAAGATAACTGTTCACCTATAAATTGGATCTAAATAGTCAATTTCTCAAGAAATCCATAGAAATAATTATGATATATTAATGAATCAGAATGGTTCATGTTTTCATGGAATTACCAAGAACAGTTAGACTGACAAAGTTCTGTTGCCTGCACAATTTTTGCAGAATTAACAGTTGTCAGATCAGAGTCAACACAGAGTGTAGAGTGATGGAGGATACACAGGTAGCCTTCAGTCAAGAAGATGAAATCAGAGGGTTGAATATCCAGTTGGATATGGAAGGAACCAACTCCAGTGGACATGGAGGAGAGAGGGAGGAAGACATAAATATGGTTGAGACCCTCAGAATATTTCGAACACATGTCCAATGACACAAGGCTGATAATGAGAGGCTTATGAAGGCCAAGGAACAACAAGAAGACTTCAACATCAATTTAATTTGAAGCCTGGAAATAATTGAAAATAAGTTGTATAAGGAAAGTGGCTCCAACAAATTAGGAACTCACAGGACCCCTAAGAAGAAAGGAAGATAAAGGAGTGGTAACAGACATCACCATAACTCCCAAAATCATTCCCATAGGAGATCACATAGTAGCTCAATTCTATCCCCTATGAGGAATCAACATAGGAGGTCTGGGGTGGATGAGTTGAAGGGAGAAATGAACAAGATCAAACCTGCTACTTTTGATGGAGAGCACAAGAAGGATGAAGATGATGAGACATGGTTGCTAGGCATGAGGAAGTATTTCCAATTGTATAACTATTCTTCTCATGAAGAGGGAAGAATTTCCATCTATCAACTGAAGGGAAAGACATCCATGTGGTGGGATCAGCTTGTGCAAGTGCAGCACATCAGGGATAAAAATGTGACTTGGAAGGAATTCAAGAGGAATTTTGAGAAGAAATGTCTGACCAAGAGGTATTACGATAAAAAGATGAAATAGTTATTTTAACTTAAACTGTGAAGCATTGTTATTGATGAATATGAAAGGATATTCTTAGATATGTTGAAGTATGTCTCCTTCATCAAGGATGAGACAATGAATATTCAAAGGTACTTGAGTGGGATGCCATCTTTCATCAGTGATAAAATCAAATATGATGATCCCAAGACTCTGGAAGAAACCATAAGGAGAGAAACATGCTTATATGATCATAAAAAATTCAGGCCTACTTTCCAGAAGTCTTGGGAGGACAAGAAGAAGTTTAATTAGGAACAGAGGCAGAAGGGGAACAAGCCTCCATTTTTTAGAAACAATCCTCAAGGACATCCAACATTTAGAGAGCATAGAATGGCTGAGTTAGGTGGGAAAAGGACAAGACAGACACCCATTCAATGTTGGGGATGTAAAGGAGACCAAAATTATAGATATTGTCCTCACAAAGGTGACAAAGTGAGAGATGTCCACAATGTAAAAAATAAATCATATTTTCAATCACACATGATTGGAGTTGAAGGTATGATCAATAACCACGCCCTTAGTATTTTAATAGACTCAGGAGCTAGTCATAGTTACATAGATCCTAAAATTGAGGAAAGATTGATTTTTCCAAGTAGCAAGCATGAAAAATATTGGCTGGTATAGATGGCTATAGGAGCCAAGAGAAAATTTGTTGAGTTGGTTAAATCATGTCTAGTGGACATGAATGGGACAATTACCAAGGTAGATTTGAACATCCTGCCATTGGGTTCATATGACTGTCTAATTGGTATGGATTGGCTGGACCAACACTATGCTATCTTAGACTGTCATAACAAGGAATTTACTTTCCTAGATCAAGAAGGGAACCCAAGAAAAATCCAAGGAATTCCTAGGGAAATTATTGTTCGTGAGATCTCAGCAATGCAACTGAAGAATTTTTACAGGAAAGGATGCTAAATATTTGCAGCTCATATGGAAGAAGAACCTAAGGACAAGGTTCCAAATATGGAGGATCATTTAGTACTGAAATATTTTGAGGATGTGTTCAAGGAGATACCAGAACTACCCCCAAAGAGAGATATTGATTTCTCTATAAATTTGATGCCTGGAGCCACTCTAGTATCAAACACTCCTTACAGAATGAGTACACCAGAGTTGAAGGAGTTGCAAATGTAGCTTGAATAGCTATTTAAAAAGGGGTATATATGCCCAAGTGTGTCACCTTGGGATGCCTCAGTCTTGTTTGTGAAGAATAAAGATGGGACATTGATATTGTGCATCGATTTCAGAGAATTGAACAAACTGACTATAAAGACCAAGTATCCCTTGCCTAGGATCGATGATCTCTTTGATAATTTAAAGGATGCAAGGATATTATAAAAGATTGATCTCAAGTCAGGATATCATTCAGTAAGGATCATAGATGAAGACATCAACAAGACCTCCTTTAGGACAAGGTATGGTCATTACGAATTCACAGTGGTACCATTTATGTTATCAAATGCACCATTTGTTTTCATGTGTTTGGTGAATGGTGTTTTCCAGGAATATTTAGACAAGTTTTTCATTGTCTTTCTGGATGACATCCTTGTGTATTCCAATTCAGAAGAAGAACATGAGCATCATTTGAAAATGGTATTACAAGTGTTAAGGGAGCACTATCTATATGCCAAATTGAGAAAGTGCTCGTTTTATCAAAACACAATTCACTATTTGGGGCATATCATATCTGAAGAAGGGATAGCAGTGGACCCTAAAAAGATTGAGGCCATTAAAGGGTGGAAAACAACTAAGAATGTGACATAATTTAGATCCTTCATGGGTCTAGCTAGCCACTACAGAAGGTTCATTGCAAGGTTTTCAAGAATAGCTCACCCCATCACTTCCTTGCAAAGGAAGAGAATGAAGTCTCAATGGAAAACACAATGTGAAAAGAGCTTCCAAAAATTGAAGCAGTTGTTAACTAGTGCTTCAATTCTGAGGATTTTTTTATCCAAATGAAGATTTTTTGGTTTGCACAGATGCATGCAAAGAAGCAATTGGTGGAGTCCTCAGTCAAAATGGGTTTGTGATATGTTTTGAATCTAGGAAGCTGAAAGAGCATGAAAGGCTCTATGCCACTCATGATTTGGAGTTCATGACCATAGTGCATGCCTTGAAGTAGTGGAGGCACTAACTCATGGGAAAGAGGTTTGATCTGAGGACAGACCATAATGGTCTGAAATACTTGCTTGATCAGCCAACGTTGAATGCTAGGTAGTGTGGATGGTTGGAATTCCTCTGTGAGTATGACTTTGATATTAAGCACATCAAAGGAAAAGAGAACAAAATTGTTGATGCACTTAGCAGGAGAGAACATGAACTACATGCTATAGTCATTAGCATGTATCAAACTAATCTTAAAGGTAGAATTTATGAGTCTGCAAAAGTTGATTTGCAATACATGGAGTTGGTAACAAAATTGCAACAAGAAAAAATGAAACATAAAGTTGAAGATTATGAATTGGGAATTGATGAAATTCTTCTGTACATGAACACAATTTATGTACCCAATTCTCCTGAATTGAGGAATACGATTTTAAAAAAGATTCATAATGTACCTTATGCTAGGCACCCAAGATATCAGAAAATAGTTTCAGCATTCAAGATCCAATATGTTTGGTTAGGAATGAAGAGGGAGATGGTTGAATATATTGTTGAGCATAGACACATAGATGGGTTTTCAGAGCCATTACCCATTCTTGAGTGGAAGTGGGAAGTGGTGAAAATGGATTTCATCACCAAATTTCCTAGAACAAGAAAGAAGCATGATGCTATCATGGTGGTGGTAGAAAATATTACCAAAGCTACCCATTTCATTCCTATGAAGGTTACTCACAAGGAAACCAATGTTGTTGATATCTATATGAGGGAAGTAGCATGCTTGCATGGAATACCTAAGACAATTGTGTTTGATAAAGACCCAAAATTTACCTCAAAGTTTTGGAAGGGGTTACTCAAAGGGTTCAGAACAAATATTAACTTCAACACAACTTATCATTCAAAGTCTGATGGGAAAACAAAGAAAGAGAACCAAGTGATAGAGGATATGC
The DNA here is from genome assembly GCA_000966675.3 of Picea glauca. NCBI lineage: Eukaryota > Viridiplantae > Streptophyta > Pinopsida > Pinales > Pinaceae > Picea > Picea glauca. The sequence goes on along the minus strand of JZKD02S0241033.1, from coordinate 292,190 downwards.
TAAGAATGTACATGATGGAAAAACCATCTAAATTGGAAGATGATATACACTTGGTAGAACTTTCCTACAACAATGGGTACCAAAAATCAATGAAGATGAGCCCATTTGAGTCACTTTATGGAAGAAAGTGAAACACACTAGTAAGCTAGGACAACCCAGCTAACAGAGCAGTGGTTGGGTAAGATTTTCTCATAGAAATGGAAGAGAAAATGCTGAAGATTAAACAAAATTTAAATGTTTCCCATGACAAGCAGAAAAGCTATGCCGAGAAGTACATAAATCACAAGAAATTTAAAGTGGGTGATCATGTTTTCTTGAAGGTAAAGGCCAATAGAAGTTCGATGAAGTTGGGAAATTGTTCCAAGTTGGCAAACATATATTGTGGTTTGTTTGAAACCCTAGAGAGGATTGGACCAGTAACTTACATGTTTGCATTACCTGCATCTATGTATATACATAATGTATTCCATGTATCATTTCTTAAGAAATATATGTCTGATGCTAATCATGATATTGATTGGAATGTGATTCAGGTGGAGCAAGAAAGAGATTTTCAAGTGCATCCGGTATGCATTCTGGACCGAAAAATCAAACAGTTTCAGAATCGAGCCATAAGTCTGATAAAGACCCAATGGACTAGTACAGTCTTGAGGACACAATTTGGGAGAATGAAGATGCTATGCGGGCAGACTACCCTCATCTTTTTGAAGATTTTGAAAATCTTGTTGATGTTATGTAAATGAGTTGCATTGAGGATAGTGAAAAAATAAGGGGAGGGGATTGTAATACCCTAAGGCTGAGACCCTGTTGAATTGTAATGATGTTTAATGATGTGTATAGGTTGGTGAGCCAAGTAATTATAAGCAAGTAGGCTTGTGTGTTTATTAGGCAAGAGAGCCTAGATGCTAAGGCCAGTGAGCCTATTTTTCTATATGTAATTATGCAGATTATTAATAAAAATACATCGTTGTGTGTAGACCAACCATAAAGAAATGGTTATGGGGGACTAAGAACCACTAGGAAGGGAAGGGAAAGGGGGTTGAGAGACTAGGAAAAAGGGGCTAAGATTGAGGGCTTAAACTAAGGGAATATTCTAATGCAATTCCTAAATTATTACAATTTGGGAAATAAACCCAGTTATCCTAAGTTCCTTTGCGGAGAGGAACAAAAATCCAAGTGGAGAGGAATGAGATCTTGGAGAGACAAGTGTCATCCAGGACGCATGCAAATTTATTTTGGGAAATTCCATTGTTGGGAGGGCTATATGACAATTTTTGCTCTCAACATTATGAGAATTCAGACCATTGTTGGCGATATTTCCTAACGGGTTCATTCTCATGATTCTTTCCATCCCTTTTCATGTTCATGCATGAACTAAATAGGAACGCAGCCAGAGCCATTTTCGCTATTATTAACCTCTTCCATTGTGAACCTATGTAATTTCTAAGTAATCTGTTTCCTTACCCATTTTTTCTATAGTGGTTTGAAGAGGGGGTTTGTAAGGCCCGTGGTTGAAGAAGCAAATTGTCATGCCTATGAGAAACTCTCTCCAGGTGAGAGAGTTTGTTGGGGAATCAATTTATCCTGGAGGGAGTCCAACAATAGCTACAGAGCTATGATAATTCCTGAATCGGCCTATTGCTGAAGCCTTGGAAAGGAAGTGGAGAAGCCGATGGACTGTGGAACAATGAAGGTGAATATTCTCGGGGTGGGACAATAATGTGGGGAATGAGATTCTATGAGTGGTGGGCATAAGTAGGATCCTTGGAGGTAATCCTTCCTATTGCATTGTGTAGATTCATGTAGCCTTAGCCTAGCCTATGATTTCCTTACCCTGGGTGGAATTTAGTCCCAGCTCAGGGGTGACCCACTGTTGATAGCTTGGAGCAGTGTGGTCTAAGGCTGGGAGGTTTGTTGAAGGTATGCACATAGTTGGTGGTATTATCATAAAAAGATTAGTATCAATCTATGTTAATTTTACATGTTATGTTTAAATGTTTTGTTTAGGTACATGTATGAATGTTATTAGAATTTCCTATATATATATTGCGTGTATGAATATGAGTATGAGATGAATGTTTATGTCTATTTGAAATTGCATTATATAAATAAATAAATAAATTGCTCAAACATAGCATGCATAGCTCATTGACTTAAGAATACGGTATGTTACAATTGGTTTCATAACAATTTGGTTTTGAAGTAGTTGTGTGTCCACGACTAGGGTGGTCGAGGGACATTATAGGTACTGCGTAGAAAGAGGACCAACAAAGAATTCAAATTAAGTGCGCAAATTGGGGAATATGATGTGGATAATGTTATCTTGGACTTTGGGTCTTATGTGTTACCAAAGAAGACCTGGGAGATGATGGGGAAACCCAAGTTAATCTGGTCTCCTTTTCAGTTAAAATTATAAAATCAACACAATATAAAACCAATTGGTCGATTTCCAGGAGTACCTGTGAACATATATGGAGTGTGTAGTGTAGTAGACTTTGAAGTCATCGAGATCGTGGATGATAGTCAACCATATATAACATTGATGGGACTTGAATGGGCCTTTGATAATGAAGTGATCATTAATCTGAAGTGTAAGGAAATGATATTTGAGGTAGGATACTTGAATGTTACTGCACCATTTGATTCGACAGAAGGAAAGAGGTACATAGAGCCAAAAAGAGGGAAAACAATTTACAACTTGTATAACATGACTACACCGATGGATGATTATGTTAACCCCACTATAGAATATGGTTCAATAATTTGGAGAAGTATCAGTTCGTGTGCATCATATTCAAAGGAAGGTATGGAACATTGACAACAAAGGATGCATGAAGTATCAACTAGACGATGTGCACACATAACCCTATCATTGTGCTGGATTGGAACAGATTTATGTGATCCACCCATTTATGATGGATTGACTAATATAAGCTCATTTATAAAGGTTCTTGAGTCACAGTTACCCAAAAAAAAAAGGTTGTTGGAACTAGATGTTGTCCTGAAAGCTACTCCAGCCAGATGGTGGGTTGCACACAAAGAGGAGATGGAAGACTAGTCATAGTGTCAGAGACTAATGCACGCGAGATTTGGTACCGAGTTAGAGAATATTGTGTAGACATATACAAGGATAAATGACCCAAAAGTTCATGTGGGGAAATGCAGAGCCATGTGGGGTTTAGTACCAAAGAAGGAATGGATGCACAGATTTATACATACATTAGATACAATTCCGAAGAACTTGTATCTAGAGATGAAAATGCAAGGAGAAACAACAAGTTGGAATGAGCTGGTTCAAAGATTCAAGGTAAATTTTACTTTTGAACATGAATATCCACTACATATGAAACATTACAGGTTATTCGAACTAATATCTTCTCATAAGAAGGGCTGCTGGAGGTGGTACCAATGTGCAGTGCGCACAAAGATTCTATGACCGTCCATGAATTATTGGAGTGTTACAATGTAGAAAACGAATAACATGATGAGGAATATCCAAAGAATGTGAAAGTATCCAAAACTCAGGGCAACATGAAGTAGAAGGGTCAGAGCTTGAATATAGTGTGTATACATAGTCGATAAATATGCAAAAAGTAAACATTGGGATGCCAAAGAATCCAAAAATTTGCGCAGATAGGAGATTATTGGAGATATGAAACTATGGATAATATTGTAGATTTATTGCATGAGTATCAATATATATTCCCAACTTCATTCTCATAAATGAAGGGGATAGTTGGGGAATTAGGAGATATGAAAATCCATTTGAAACTAGGTGCTAAACTAGTGCGAAAAATACCCTACAGGTTAAATACAAAGTAAAAAGAGAAGTTGAAAGAAGAAATAGACAAGATGTTCGACATAGGGATCATTGAACCAATGGTGGAATTAGACTGGATAACTCCATCTGTAATGAAAAAAAATAAAACACGAGGAATCATGATTTGCATGGATCTAAGGAAGTTGAATGATGCATGTTTACATGATCCATTTCCAACACCATTCATCGATGAGGTACTAGAAAATGTAGGAGGTCATAAGGCTTATTATTTCAAAAATGGATTCTTAGGGTACCATCAAATCAAAATTGCACTGGAAGACATGTATAAAACTACTTTTTGCGACAAAGTGAGGAAGCTTGAGTACATAGTGATGCCCTTTGGACTTAAGAATGCACATGTAGTTTTCTCAAGAGTTGTAGTTGCCGATTTTAAGGAACTTATTCATAAGTTCCTTGAAGTGTACTCAGATGATTGGAATGTGTTTAACCCATTGAAATATCACATAGAAGTACTCATATTAATGTTGGATAGGTGTATATAATGTCATATTTCACTGAATTTGAAGAAGTCTATATTTGCGCACCTTTTGCAATTTTATTGGGCCATGTGCTATGCAAGTAGGGCTTATTAGTAGATCCTACCAAGATTGTAGTAATTATGGATTTAAAACCACCTACATCAGTGAGACATCTGAGTTTAACTCTGAGTCATACAACATATTACAGGAACTTTATCAAAGTTTATGCACAAATTACAACATCGATGGATAAGTTGTTGAGGAAGGAAGTGAAGTTCCAATGGAACAAGGACTGTCAGAAGGGTTTCAACACCTTAAAACAAAAATTAGTGACCACGTAGATTTTGATCTTTCCAGATTGGAATAAGTAATTCTATGTTCATGTATATGATTTTTCCATAGATTTGGGTGCAGTACTATCTCAACCAGGGGAAGGAGACATAGATCACCCAATTTCTTTTGCAAGTAGGAATTTGTCCATAGCAGAGAAGAATTACACTACAACAAAACGAGAAGGATTGGAAATTGTATATGCACTATAGAAGTTAAGACATTACTTATTGGGTTTTTACTTTAATATGTATACAAACCATTATGCACTAAAATAATTAGTGAACAAGCCAATGCTGGTGGGGAGAATATGCAAGTGGTTACTGATGTTTCAGGAATACGATTTTGAAGTTGTTTTGAAACAATGGAAGTTGAATGCAGGACCTGATCACCTATCACGCATATTATTGGAAGAATATTCAAGGAATATAGATGATGGATTTCCATATGCATAGTTATTTGTAGTGAATATGGTGGAAGACTACTTCGCAGAGATCATGCAGCTCCTAAATATAGGGATGGCCCCATCTAAAATGACAGTTGCATAGAAGAAATAATTAGTGGTTAAAGAAACAAACTATCAACTCATTGGAAGGAAATTATATAAGTGAGGTGTAGATAGAATATTTAGATGATGTGTGATGGAGCATGAAAGGCCTATGCTACTCAGAGAAGTGTACAAAGGGATTGCAGGAGGAAACTATGAAGGTAAAGCTACTACAAAAAATATCTTGTGCACAGGGATCTGGTGGCCCACACTTCATAAGGATGCTTAATAATACTGTCAAGCATGTAATGTATGTAAAACATAGGTAAATCCATCCATGAGGGATGGAATTCCTTTACACCCGCAGGTTACATTGCAAGTGCTTGATAAATGGGCCATAGACTTTTTGGGGCCAATCAACCCATTAGAAAGAAGATCAAGAGCGAGGTACATAATCACTGGGATGAAGTATTTGACTATATGGGAGAACTTGGATCTTAAAATAAYGGGGAWATGTGATATGGAGTAATCTCAAGGTGTAATGGACCAAGTTATGATTAAGGGAGAGTCTATTGTGTTTACGAACCATATAGGTGAAAAGGATTCCTAGAGAACTAGCATGTACATTRGATGGTGACCATGTATCGGTAGATGGATTTCTTTTTATATGGAAATCAATGATAAGTTTTATGTAGGTACAAAAGAAGAAGAATSAATATGTTTGAGGATGAATCCATAGCGAAGAAAGCCTCATCAAAGGGAATCTAGTGACACTGTTGAGGTAACAATGAAGATGGTAGTAGAAGAAGATCAAATGATGCAAAATAAATGCACGTAAAAGTTTGAGTGGTGTGTTGAATATGTTAATGAGAGTCACGCATTGTATTTGTATAAAGTATATGATGTCATGTTATGTTCTATGTAGTGCTCCTTGAAACATTTGAGTGTGTACTTGGCATGAGTGGAGTATGTAATGTATGTACCCATATCTATGTAAAATGTAAAGGGCATATCATTGTAATATATGGATAGGTATGCTTACCCCTTTGTTATGTATCCATGATTCTTTGGATAACCTATTTATATAGTGTATTAGCCTTTACAGTGGAGTTCTTTAACACTAGGGGTGTACCATTTTCTTGGTTTTAGACTATGTGATGCAGGAGCATCACCACCATCAAGCGAGCCAGCATGAAAGTGAAAGACAGCTGGACAAACGCCAGCACAAATTTTGAAATCTCCTTGAATTTGATGCGCCATCTTAAATGAATCCATTAAGAAGGGGCGCACTTGTATGATGTAACCGGACTTTGAGAAATTCGCTCTCATCCTTAGTAGGTAGAAGGAATTTAAAGTAGTTAATGCAAGTAGGTAGAATTTAATTCTAGATTAGACGGTTTTAGAGCGCAAGAGGGAAATGAGATATAGACACCCTCATTGTGCATTGTAACATTATTATTGAGAATGAGAATTTCTGGAGAGAGCTAGAGCATGCAGAGAGCTGTGTAAGAACACCCATGTACATATATTTGAATTAATAGAAGAGCTGGTTCAAATTCATGGTTTTGTGTTTGTTCTCTGTGTATTGATGCTGAATGATATGCTCATGAATGTTTGCTTCCTGTTATACATTTGCTTTATATGCTGTGTATGTGATTTCATTTTTAAGTTTGAATTATGAAGGAAGAAAGGAATGAGTTTCAATTGTTTCTCCATCTAAACAAATATTCCTGCAAGGAGTGCAGTTGAAGTGTTCGCAAGGAGTGCGTTGACAGAGGGTTCAGATAGGGTAGCTTTTGTTCTCATTCATTTAGAAGTGCAGACACGCACTGGAGCCGTGCAAGGAGTGTGTAGGCCGAGTGGGGTCTCAGGGTTGTGAACCTGAGGGAAGTGTTTAGAGACTGCTGCTGCAGGTGTGCGCAGGGTCGAAAGGATTCAACTCTTGGGAAGTGGTTGAATGTCTGATGCAAGGAGTGCACGCAAGAGTCTTTTCTAAGGCTCAGAGTTATAAGAAAGCTCAAGAAGGATAAGACCGTCAAAATTTTTGAAGGACATCCCAGGAAAGTTGTAATTGAAATTTCGTAAGGAGCGTCACAGGTTTACGTGCAGGTGGATGAGTTTCGAGGAGAAACACTTGGTCATTCGCAGAAAATCGCCAAGGAAGGACGGACGATCGGGATTCTCTAAGGAGATTTCATGAAATTCCATAAGCCATCAGATCCCAGGAAGGAGCAAGTGGGATATGGTGAGTATTCTCTAAGGGTTCTAAGTTCAAGAGGGGCAGGACCGTAGATCCGAGCCATAAGGACCGTTGGATCTACTTGTGGATTTCCAGATTGGGTTTTTGTGGGTGGTAGTCTCATGAACATAGCAACGGGAATCGCGAAATCATGATACGTGATATCCCAATGAATACGAGAATAGTGTGGGGCCACAAGGGTGAGAGAGTTGGACAGGTGGCACACCTTTTTGGGGTTTCACGGCGAGAAGTCCTGAAAAAAAATCACATTAGGATTCGCGATATTGCGAACTCTGAAATGTCGATGGAGTGAAGGACCATTGAATATTCAAACTCGCGCATGAGTTAGAGTTTCGGCATATCGGGAGTCGGGGGGTTGGTAAACCAAGTTGTTCAACACCGCGAGTGCCGAAATCCCGATAAGGAAAACCTCGATAGGAAAAGGTCAGCGTTGACTGATTGTTGGGTTTCGGGGATTCAAGAGACCAACGATCGACCACTGACCTCACGAAGTTGCAAAGTTCGATCTCCCGATTGTAAAGAGGATATCCCGTGAAGAGATTGTTTTGGGTGTAGATTTCTCGATAGGGAAATAGAAGAGCCTTAGATTTCTTCAGGTCGTGAAGAAGGAAAGATCCTATGAGCACGCGAACCGCTTGACCTGCAGGTTGAGAGGTAGCGGCATGTGCACCACTATGGGAGGTGAATTTTTACATTCATGGGAAGTTCATCAAGAGGTCGAATGAACCATGTATGTGAAGGATGTTCCTATTAGACCAGTGCTTGCAGCAACTGATTACCCATGCATTCCAGTGGATGGTTGTTCCTTTATAGGAACTTTGATAGTTTGGTGATGTGTGTATGATTGTGGTACAATATGAAAGAGAGGATGGACCAGAGATAGACTTTGAAGATCAAGAGTTTATTCAATTTATAGTGGAGAATATGTTGCAAAAAATAAAAGGTGTTAATGAAGACCTCAGTTGATGGAGATTAAGAAAAGTACTCATTAAGGGAGAGTGTTGGAATATGTAACTCCTACTTTTCTTAATCATGTGTGAGGAGATCATGTTTGTGAGGTAGAGAACAATATCTACGTGAGTGATTTGATATTATAGTTTAGGATGTTGTTAGATAGTTGGTTGTAAGAGAGATTCTCTCCAACAAAGAGTCAAAAAATAGTGTGAGGTTGAGATATTCACTCAACTGGATAGATTATAGGATCAAGGTAGTTTGTCTATCTTGATTCAAAGGCTTGTTATATTTATATGTATCATTACATTGATTTTATTAAAATAGAGAGTGATTGATGCATTGGTGGTGTGTAATACTCTACTCCCCCAATTTAAAGCTCATGACCTTCGGCTTGTAATTCATACCATTCAACCACTCGAGTTAACACAACGTGATATATTTTTTTAAATTATAAAAACAAATAAAAATATTTTTGTCCTCTTTAAATGATCACATGGGGTTTGAACCTAAAAAAAACTCAAACCCACTATAATTAAATGAAGATAGACCAAACTCTAACTCATAACCACCAAATGAAACTTTGAAGTTGATGCAAGGCTTTGGTCATTAAGAACCCTAATACAAGATTTAAGAAACACTAGAGATCCATAATTCCTTTCACTCACTATATCATTGGTGATCCGGATTTAGGAGTGGAACAAATTGATTAAAGGAATAAATACAATAAACACAGAGATATGAAGAACAACACAAATATCCAGTGAACAATATCTTCTATTGAATAAATGAAATAAGTTGAAACTTTAAAATTGTAGAATTGAAACACTTGCTCGAATGGTGGTATCTATCTTTGAGAAGAGATGTGGCTTCTACATGCATCCATCTGAGAAGAATGATTAGAATTAGGCTCTAGAGGCCTTTTTGATATTACTCATGAATGCAAAAACCATAGACATCCAAAAACCTAACCCTAGGAGGTGAAATGCCAAAAGTTATGTGGGCCCCTATGGGTAAGTTGGTACCTCAACTTCCCGGGGTCGTAACTTTTTCATATGACCTTCGTTTTAGGCACGTGATATCCCATTGGAAAGGTATTTTATAGAAATACACATTATGCCATCAAAATCTGACTCTGCCTACATTTTGATTGTGGCAATCCAAAAAAACATTGTTAAGGGCCCCAAAACGACCCTGTAAGTACAACAAGATGTGCTAACGTGAAAACATACAAAATAAGGCAGTTGGATTAGGTGGGAGGCCACAAATATCCACCTGGAATATGTGTAGGGATCTAGAAATCCCTAGAAGTGTAGAATCCACCATTATAGAGAAGTACAGAAGAACGTGTTGAACTAAAACTGTCAAGAGGAGGTAGTTGGAATAGGTGGGTGGCCACCTATATCCACCTGGATCAGTCCTCCTCCCTTAGGAAGCAATGGTCTCCATTGCGTTGAGTTCCCCATTAGATGAGAAAAATTCTGATGAATTTGGCCCCGTGTGACCCACTTTCCTTGGTGTAGGAGTTTCCCTACCTTGACAACTCGATAAAGCTGGATCCTCTGCTGGCAAGTGTCCTTGACCTATGTGTCCACTAATTGATCAGTGGATATTTGTTTCATGTAGTCAGGGTTGAGCTTTGTCGGTGTCTGTTGTTTTGCGATCTATGAGGTGTCCAAGAATGGTGTAAAATATTGCCGAAGGAGGTCCACATTGAACACTAGGTGCAAGCCAAGGAAGGGTGGAGTGTTGAGCTCACAAGCATTGTTACCCACAACCTTGATGATAGTGTAAGGCCCATAGAGAAGTGGGGGGAACTTCTCATGGGGTTTTTGTTGGGTTGTGAAAAAGGTACCAATATCCTCCTTATTCTCATGGTTTGTGATAAAATATTAATTGAATTTTCTATTAACTAGGAATAATTAGTATAGAAAATGATTAAAATGTCTTCTAGAAATATTATTGAGTAATGATAGATAAATTCTGATATTCGGTTGGAATTGTTTGATTTTAACACAGGAATGAATAAATATTGTCAAACCCAAGATACTTAAGGATATTTTGAGGATACAAATACTGTTCAAGGTTGAAGACATGAGGCGCAAAGCAGTTTGGAGAAAGATTGATTCCATATTTTGTAAACTTTATAAATAGTAAAAGCAATCCTGAGGATCTCTCGATCCTCAGGATAACTTAATTTACCCATATTATTGTAATATATAAAGGGTAATGAATCCTGAAAAGGATCATCAAAAAATTATTATCTCAAAACATTTATAATTCAGAATTGCTCCGTGCAAGCAGTTTTTGTAGATGTTGCACTAGTTATGGACTTAATAGAAACTTTGAGCGTTTTCATCATTTTTGCATACTAAGTTTTTAGCAGTAGTGATTTTGAGGACCAAGGGGCCATTCTGAAGGAGTTACTGTCTCAATCTGTAATTGTATCAGTTTGATTTTTTTTCGTATGATTTAAATCTCTTTCGTAATAGTTAAGATAAATACATGAATGTGTTTATGAATTTATGTTGTTTTCTATAGTAGATAAGTGTTTCATGTGAATGATATTGATTGTTGTTCGAGTTTCCATCACTATATTTTACTGCTTGACAGTTCCTCTCATTATCATACGCATTGTTCCTTTTGCTTAAATTAGCATTTGTTGTTCCTTTCACTTAAATTAGCATTTGTTGTTCCTTTTGATTAGATTACAATCGTTGTTCCTTTTGGTTAAGTATAGTCGCTATCCCTTTTCATAGATATAGTAGTTCATTGTTTCTTTTTACAGGTTAGATAATCACCAATAGATCAATTTATCAAGCTTTCCATAGATTTAATTATTGTTTCTTAATTAGATCAATTCAACAATTTAATTTATGCCTTTGAATTCACAGCATGTTGTATATAAGATTTCAATTCTGTTAAGGTATTAGTTTTAGAATTTTAATGGATCTGTGAGGACCTTGATTGTTGATAAACTTATATTTTCTTTAACTACATAGTTTTAGCCTCTACAACTATCTTCATAGATTTTGCTGACATTCTTGAGATAAAAAGATGAATCCTCGGGTTTATAAATTAATGTTAACTAAGGCTATTTTTAGGACATCTTTAGATCCCAACATTTTGGCACCGTTGCCTGGGAGATTATCAAAGGTAGCATAGGTTGTGTCTCTGGAGGATGAGGTATTGAAGACGAAAGGTAAGAACCTACGCAGGAAATAAGTAAAATGATTATGCCAGTGCCTACCTCTAGCTGATATATAGAGGTTATATAGGTGTTTAAAATTTTGTGTGAAGTATGTATGACTAACAAGAAAGAAACTGAAAAACCAAATCCCCCACCAAAAACTACCAAATCCCAGGGCTCGGTGCTCCCTCTGAGAAAGACTTTCATAGAAGACATCATCTGAAAAGTTGAATCTCAAGCTTTGGTTGGACCCAGAAGAGGCTCCACCCAAATCCCTCAGGCAACAGTTTCACCCACTACAGCCCATGCTGACGTTCACAGAAAAACTGGAGGGACTGAGAAAAGTTTTCAAAGTACAAATCTTCCACCTCTCGGCCCTTTAGACGAGGGAAATTATGTAATCTGGAGGAAGGAGAAGGGGAGACTAGCGGGGTTGCTAAGGAAAACCCATCATCACCACCTAATCCTGGATCTCCTGTGATAGGAAAGGGCATACCTAAAATCCCAGATAGAGATAGTTCAGTCAAATCCCCTAGGGGATCAAGAAATCAATCATCTTGAATAAAACACTCAGACCAAGAAATTCATGAAGATTATTGGCATATCTTCGACCTAATGGCACAACCAAATCAACCACAAGGCCAGGCATCCACTTTGGAATATATGATAGTTGATCTAGTTGATAATGCCCCTATGAAAGAAATTCCCTTGCAGAATCTACCAACCTTTCATGGATTAATTTTAGAGGACCTGGATGCATTCTTATTCGAATTTGATGTCCTATGCAGGGGCTATGACTACACCTCTGAACCCCAAAAACTAAAGTTGTTCCCTTCCACTTTTAAAGGAGAAGCTTTGCGTTGGTTTATGGGATTAGGAGGGGGAACTATAAACTCATGGGATGAAATGAAACAAGCCTTCTTGAAAAAATATCAGGATTATTGTAGAACCAAGGATCTAAAAGATGAAATATTTCAAATGACTGCAAAGGAAAATGAAACATTAGAAAAATCTGTTGAAAGGTTCCAATATAATTTCCAAAGATCTCCTTATGGTACAATACCAGGTGAAGTGCTCAAAGCCACGTTGATAAAAGGAACGAAGGATGAATGGGTAGAAACATTAAATTTAATGGGGAAGGGTGATATTTATCAAGAAACCTATGATAAAATTGTTTAGTTCTGTATCAAGTGCTCATGTGGAAGTACACGGACCAGATCATGAATGCAGACTCCTCTCATCAGAAATAGAAATATTACCAGCGGAGGAGTTACCCGAGCAAAAGTCGGTAATCTCTTAGAAAATTTCAAAATCGACATCTTGAGCACTCTGACTAGACAATTGGATGTCTTATAGGCTAAGCAGAAACAAGAAGAAGAAAAACAGACTTTGGCCATATTTTCCACCGATGCAGAAAAAAACATGGTCCAAGGGAATGTCCTTTGGATGTGGTTCATTTGTGTGTTATATGTGCTAAAGACCACACAACATATCAATTCCCATCGCTCCCAGGATTAAAATTTGTCTTCAAGGAGGCATAAGAGGAAACATAACCAATATATTTGATGGCCCAACATCGCCAATGTCAGGCTCCTCCCCAAGGTACACTACAATATCCTTTCTCTTTCTTTTTTGGGAAGTATAATCAACAACAAAATTTTGGAAACACATGGTAGGTTCAATCATTTTCTAACCCCACCTGGCAGCCCCAACAATATCTAGCTACAAACCCCCCTTGGCTAAATCAACTGACTCCAAAAACCCCTTGTCCAAATCATCCAGTTGCAATTCCTATGTGGCCCAGCTCACAATACCCTACCTCGTCTTGGAAGAATCCAAACAACAACCCCTTTCCTTCACAGTGGCCCAACACGACTGCCGAAAACTCCAATTGCAACCAAAATTGGCAGTGCCCCATGGGAATGAAAAATCAACCCATAGGGATGGCCCCTCAAAGTCAACCCACTTTGAAAGATCTGCTCCAATTATCCAAGAATCCTCAACCATAATTGTGCCCTCAGCTACTAGCTCAACCCCACCCAAATCCCAATAATAGACCAGCCCATCTCATGCAGATTATTGAGAATGTGGATGGGGAAATCAACTCTTTAGGGTGTAATGAAATCCGACTTAGGTTAGGACGCATAATATCTCCTGAAGAAATTAACGTTCCCCAAAAGAAGGAGAACAAAAGTAACATACAACCAACAATAACACCCTCAACTGTGGTCATAACGGAAGAAACAGAGCAGGGAGGAAACATAGTCGAACAACAAAATCTTGATAAGGATGTAACTCCTCCTCCCTTGTTCCCCGAAAGGTTGATGATAGAAAAATCCACTATGTATCCTGTCTTCGACATTGTAGGGGAACTTAAGAATCTATATGTTAAGATCCCACTCCTGTAGGCTCTGCAAGACATTCCAATTTATGCAAAGACAATCAAGGAATTATGTGGGAGGAAGCCTGTTAGGAAAGTTAAAAATTCATCATCAATTGTTCATGTGGTAGGATCCTTGTATGATCTCATTTTAGGTAGACAAGAACCAATCAAATATGCAAACCCAGGGAACCCCATAGTAACAGTTCAGATCCAGGGTTGTTCTTTTCCAAATACATTAGTATATTTGGGGGCATCCATTAATATCTTGACCATCAAAACTTGCAACACCCTAGGTTTCGACTCCTTCAAACCTACCACAATTATGTTACAATTGGTTGATCGATCAGTGGTTAAATCGGTCGCCATATTACATGACATATAAATTTCAGTTGATTCTTGGGAATATCCAGTAGATTTCCTCGTCATAAACCCAAGAAGTTGACTTGATGGGAATCCATTAATATTGGGAAGATCATGGCTCACAACATCAGATGCATACATAGGATGTCACATGGGTAACATGAAAATTTCAAAACAAGGTGTTAAAAAGAACCTCATCCTGCATCCTCCAGCTAAACCAAGCCCGAATATCATACATCCATAGTTTCCACCACCAAGATATCCAAAAACGGATCTATGATCCCCTCTCACACTGGAAGAAGCTCTCAGACTCAAGAACCAATTAGAGGATGATGTGATCAGTAGCTTCATTAACAACTCATCCATTATAAGTAACGCAACATGCCAAATGCCAAAATTTGTTCTGGATAGTGAAGCACAGGGAGACCCATTGGAAGAATTGATGGAACAACAAATACCAACTGTCGCTATCCATAAAAACAAATCAGTTGAGAATGCACCATTGAGGTCTCTGAATATTAATGCTAATTTAAATGAGCAACAACAACAAAAACTGATTCAAATCCTTTCTAAATATCAACAGGATTTTTCTTGTGAGTATTCTGAGATGAAGGGCATTGATCTGCAACCTTGCACACATCACATTTTTATTGAGAAATATGCCAAACCCATCTGACAACCCCAAAGAAGATTGAATTTCCACCTCAGGGACATTGTTAAAGAAGAATTACAAAAGTTGTTGGATGTAGATTTTATATATCCTATCTCAGACAGTCAGTGGGTTTCCGCACTAGTGATTGTTCCCAAGAAGAATGGGAAATGGAGAATCTGTGTAGACTACAAGGAACTCAAAAAAGCTACCCAGAAGGACCACTTCCCCTTATATTTTATTGATCAGGTCCCGAATACCTTACCAGGGAAGAAATTTTTATCTTTCCTAGATGGTTTTAGTGGCTATAATCATATCCAAATTACCCCAGAAGATTAAGATAAAACTACATTCACATGTCCCTAGGGTACCTTTGCATACAAAGTATTTCCCTTTGGATTATGTAATGCTCCAGCCACATTCCAGAGGGCCATTCTGAGCATATTTTTTGATCTGATTAGTGAAGGGATTGAAGTTTACATGGATTATTTCACTCCTTATGGCGACGACTTTGATCAATATCTAGACAATCTGGAGAAGGTACTGGAACATGTGCATTTCTACCAGGTTCTGTTTAAGCCATGAAAAATGTCATATGATGATGAATTAAGGTGTGGTACTAGGGAATTATATTTTTTTAGATGGAATTAGGGTAGACCCAACAAAAACAGAGGTAATCCTTAATCTACCTACACCATGTACATAAACTGAGGCATGCAGTTTTCTTGGTGCTTCAGGATACTATTGCATATTTATAGAAACTTTTGCAAGAAATGCTGCACCTTTACATGATTTAACTGGTAATGTAGAATTTCAGTGGTCTGATAAGTGTGATGTGGCATTTGTAGGACTCAAAAAGACGATTTCGACAACACCAGTGCTGAGAGGACCAAACTGGAAAATACCATTTCACATCTCCACGGATGCATCAGATATCGCCATAGGCGCTGTCCTTGGACAGGAAGAAGACAAGAAACCCTATGCTATTTATTTTATCAGCAATAATATTACTCCCACTGAATCAAATTATATAATAACAGAAAAAAATTAGCCGTTATACATGCCATTAATAAATTTCGTCATTATATAACAAGTTATCACTTATTTTATATACTGATCATTCTGTTATTAAATATTTAGCTAATAAACCTAGTATTAATGGACGGGTTACTCGATGGTTATTAATATTGCAGGAATTCACCATTTCCATCAAATATCAACCCGGAAGAGAGAATCTTGTCTCAGACTTACCATCTCACATACCCAAAACAAATGATTATTTGATAGTTGAAGACCACTTTCCAGATGAACATTTGTTTGTTGTCACTTCTAAACCACCTTGGTACGATGATGTGGAAAATTATATGCCAGCCTTGAATCTACCAACACACCTATCATCAAGGGAAAGAAAACTGATTGTCTAGCACAGTGCATGATTCATCTAGATTGGTGGATATCTCTTCCACATAGGGGCTAATCTTTAGATCTGAATATGTGTACGAGATGATGAAATCTATGACATACTGAAGGCAGGTCATGGAAAGCCCTGTGGCCAACATTTTGTAGATCGCAGGACTGGACACAAAATTTTACAAATGGGCTATTATTGGACCTCAATATTTATAGATGCAAATAAATATGTCTAGACCTGCGACAACTGTCAATGGATGGGTTGACCAGGCCAAGCTGATGAAATTCCCCTGAAGGCGCAAGTAGTTGCAGAACTATTCAAGAGATGGGTGCTAGACTGTGTTGGCCCCTTTAACCCAAAGTCAAATCAGAAGGCTTATATCCTATTTGCAACGGACTACATGACCAAATGGGTAGAGGCATAATCCTTATCAAATGCAACAAAGGAGGCAGTGATTAAGTTTATTTTTAAATTATTTGTACACTACGAATTACCTAGAGAAGTAATCATTGATGGAGGGTTGTAGTTTACAACCCATAGAATCATGACTGTCCTGGACAATTATCACATTAAACACAAGGTTACTTCCCCATACCACCCATAGGAAAATGGGCAAGTATAAAGTACCAATAAAGTATTGGAGGCAATTCTGACAAAAACAGTCTCAAAAAATCGTCAAAATTGGGCAACCGAGCTTCCAAATGCCTTATGGGCTTATCGTACAACGTGGCATAACACCACTGGATACTCTCCTTATCATTTAGTCTATGGTAAAGAACCCATATTTCCAATTGAGTTTGAGATCAAGACTCTAAGGATGGCCTAGGATATTGGACTGGATCGTACAGAGGCACATAAACAGTGCCTACAACAACTCAATGAGTTGGACAAAGCACGCATGTCCTCCTTGGAGTGCACAACTGTTATTCAACAACAAAGAGCTAACTAAAATGATAAACACATCAATAAGAAATCCTTCCAAGAGGGTGATTGGGCGCTTCTCTATGATTCCAGATTTCAGGATTTTCTTGGAAAATTACAGATAAGGTGGTTGGGACCATATGAAATTAATGAAGTTCATAATAATGGCACTGTCACTTTAGTTACCATCGACAGGTCTGGTTCTCCTTTATGGTAAATGGACATCGGCTACAACTTTACCATCATTCATATTCAAAAGAATCCTTCTGCGAAGAAGTAAGTAAGGACCCTATTGTTCATATTCTAGCTGGCTAGGAAGGTAACCCAAGAACATCAACTTCATAAATGATAATTTTGTATCAGAACTGTACATATTGTATATAGCTTTATTTACAAATTTGATTGAGTTTTTTTTTTTTTTTTAGGAAATTCACTTGAGAGAATAATAATTAGAAAAGATGACTACAATGAATATAATTAGCACTATTTTATGTTCCTTGCTCATATCTCACTTTGAAAAATATAAACCCTATTTTCCCAGAATATGAAAATGTCATGTTCCGCAACAAAAATCAAGCAACTGTAATAAATGTTTGACGCTGATAAACCATCTAGTACTTTTATTATTGAATAAACCTACCCATAAATATTGAATGAATTTAGTTTATGACTAATCAATTCTAGATTCACTAAAACGGAAATGTCTGCGGGAGGTTTACAATCTGTTAATTAGNCCCATCGCTCCCAGGATTAAAATTTGTCTTCAAGGAGGCATAAGAGGAAACATAACCAATATATTTGATGGCCCAACATCGCCAATGTCAGGCTCCTCCCCAAGGTACACTACAAGATCCTTTCTCTTTCTTTTTTGGGAAGTATAATCAACAACAAAATTTTGGAAACACATGGTAGGTTCAATCATTTTCTAACCCCACCTGGCAGCCCCAACAATATCCAGCTACAAACCCCCCTTGGCTAAATCAAATGACTCCAAAAACCCCTTGGCCAAATCATCCAGTTGCAATTCCTATGTGGCCCAGCTCACAATACCCTAACTCATCTTTGCAGAATCCAAACAACAACCCCTTTCCTTCACAGTGGCCCAACACGACTGTCGAAAACTCCAATTGCAACCAAAATTGGCAGTGCCCCATGGGAATGAAAAATCAACCCATAGGGATGGCCCCTCAAAGTCAACCCACTTTGAAAGATCTGCTCCAATTATCCCAGAATCCTCAACCATAATTGTGCCCTCAGCTACTAGCTCAAACCCACCCAAATCCCAATAATAGACCAGCCCATCTCATGCAGATTATTGAGAATGTGGATGGGGAAATCAACTCTGTAGGGTGTAATGAAATCCGACTTAGGTTAGGACGCATAATATCTCCTGAAGAAATTAACGTTACCCAAGAGAAGGAGAACAAAAGTAACATACAACCAACAATAACAGCCTCAACTGTGGTCATAACGGAAGAAACAGAGCAGGGAGGAAACATAGTCGAACAACAGAATCTTGATAAGGATGTAACTCCTCCTTCCTCATTCCCCGAAAGGTTGATGATAGAAAAATCCACTATGTATCCTATCTTCGACATTGTAGGGGAACTTAAGAATCTATATGTTAAGATCCCACTCCTGTAGGCTCTGCAAGACATTCCAATTTATGCAAAGACAATCAAGAAATTATGTGGGAGGAAGCCTGTTAGGAAAGTTAAAAATTCATCATCAATTGTTCATGTGGTAGGATCCTTGTATGATCTCATTTTAGGTAACAAGAACCAATCAAATATGCAAACCCAAGGAACCCCATAGTAACAGTTCAGATCCAGGGTTGTTTTTTTCCAAATACATTAGTATATTTGGGGGAATCCATTAATATCTTGACCATCAAAACTTGCAACACCCTAGGTTTCGACTCCTTCGAACCTACCACAATTATGTTACAATTGGTTGATCGATCAGTGGTTAAACCGGTCGCCATATTACATGACATATAAATTTCAGTTGATTCTTGGGAATATCCAGTAGATTTCCTCGTCATCAACCCAAGAAGTTGACTTGATGGGAATCCATTAATATTGGGAAGATCATGGCTCACAACATCAGATGCATACATAGGATGTCACATTGGTAACATGAAAATTTCAAAACAAGGTGTTAAAAAGAACCTCATCCTGTATCCTCCAGCTAAACCAAGCCCGAATATCATACATCCATAGTTTCCACCACCAAGATATCCAAAAACGGATCTATGATCCCCTCTCACACTGGAAGAAGCTCTCAGACTCAAGAACCAATTAGAGGATGATGTGATCAGTAGCTTCATTAACAACTCATCCATTATAAGTAACGCAACATGCCAAATGCCAAAATTTGTTCTGGATAGTGAAGCACAGGGAGACCCATTGGAAGAATTGATGGAACAACAAATACCAACTGTCGCTATCCATAAAAACAAATCAGTTGAGAATGCACCATTGAGGTCTCTGAATATTAATGCTAATTTAAATGAGCAACAACAACAAAAACTGATTCAAATCCTTTCTAAATATCAACAGGATTTTTCTTGTGAGTATTCTGAGATGAAGGGCATTGATCTGCAACCTTGCACACATCACATTTTTATTGAGAAATATGCCAAACCCATCTGACAACCCCAAAGAAGATTGAATTTCCACCTCAGGGACATTGTTAAAGAAGAATTACAAAAGTTGTTGGATGTAGATTTTATATATCCTATCTCAGACAGTCAGTGGGTTTCCGCACTAGTGATTGTTCCCAAGAAGAATGGGAAATGGAGAATCTGTGTAGACTACAAGGAACTCAAAAAAGCTACCCAGAAGGACCACTTCCCCTTATATTTTATTGATCAGGTCCCGAATACCTTACCAGGGAAGAAATTTTTATCTTTCCTAGATGGTTTTAGTGGCTATAATCATATCCAAATTACCCCAGAAGATTAAGATAAAACTACATTCACATGTCCCTAGGGTACCTTTGCATACAAAGTATTTCCCTTTGGATTATGTAATGCTCCAGCCACATTCCAGAGGGCCATTCTGAGCATATTTTTTGATCTGATTAGTGAAGGGATTGAAGTTTACATGGATTATTTCACTCCTTATGGCGACGACTTTGATCAATATCTAGACAATCTGGAGAAGGTACTGGAACATGTGCATTTCTACCAGGTTCTGTTTAAGCCATGAAAAATGTCATATGATGATGAATTAAGGTGTGGTACTAGGGAATTATATTTTTTTAGATGGAATTAGGGTAGACCCAACAAAAACAGAGGTAATCCTTAATCTACCTACACCATGTACATAAACTGAGGCATGCAGTTTTCTTGGTGCTTCAGGATACTATTGCATATTTATAGAAACTTTTGCAAGAAATGCTGCACCTTTACATGATTTAACTGGTAATGTAGAATTTCAGTGGTCTGATAAGTGTGATGTGGCATTTGTAGGACTCAAAAAGACGATTTCGACAACACCAGTGCTGAGAGGACCAAACTGGAAAATACCATTTCACATCTCCACGGATGCATCAGATATCGCCATAGGCGCTGTCCTTGGACAGGAAGAAGACAAGAAACCCTATGCTATTTATTTTATCAGCAATAATATTACTCCCACTGAATCAAATTATATAATAACAGAAAAAAATTAGCCGTTATACATGCCATTAATAAATTTCGTCATTATATAACAAGTTATCACTTATTTTATATACTGATCATTCTGTTATTAAATATTTAGCTAATAAACCTAGTATTAATGGACGGGTTACTCGATGGTTATTAATATTGCAGGAATTCACCATTTCCATCAAATATCAACCCGGAAGAGAGAATCTTGTCTCAGACTTACCATCTCACATACCCAAAACAAATGATTATTTGATAGTTGAAGACCACTTTCCAGATGAACATTTGTTTGTTGTCACTTCTAAACCACCTTGGTACGATGATGTGGAAAATTATATGCCAGCCTTGAATCTACCAACACACCTATCATCAAGGGAAAGAAAACTGATTGTCTAGCACAGTGCATGATTCATCTAGATTGGTGGATATCTCTTCCACATAGGGGCTAATCTTTAGATCTGAATATGTGTACGAGATGATGAAATCTATGACATACTGAAGGCAGGTCATGGAAAGCCCTGTGGCCAACATTTTGTAGATCGCAGGACTGGACACAAAATTTTACAAATGGGCTATTATTGGACCTCAATATTTATAGATGCAAATAAATATGTCTAGACCTGCGACAACTGTCAATGGATGGGTTGACCAGGCCAAGCTGATGAAATTCCCCTGAAGGCGCAAGTAGTTGCAGAACTATTCAAGAGATGGGTGCTAGACTGTGTTGGCCCCTTTAACCCAAAGTCAAATCAGAAGGCTTATATCCTATTTGCAACGGACTACATGACCAAATGGGTAGAGGCATAATCCTTATCAAATGCAACAAAGGAGGCAGTGATTAAGTTTATTTTTAAATTATTTGTACACTACGAATTACCTAGAGAAGTAATCATTGATGGAGGGTTGTAGTTTACAACCCATAGAATCATGACTGTCCTGGACAATTATCACATTAAACACAAGGTTACTTCCCCATACCACCCATAGGAAAATGGGCAAGTATAAAGTACCAATAAAGTATTGGAGGCAATTCTGACAAAAACAGTCTCAAAAAATCGTCAAAATTGGGCAACCGAGCTTCCAAATGCCTTATGGGCTTATCGTACAACGTGGCATAACACCACTGGATACTCTCCTTATCATTTAGTCTATGGTAAAGAACCCATATTTCCAATTGAGTTTGAGATCAAGACTCTAAGGATGGCCTAGGATATTGGACTGGATCGTACAGAGGCACATAAACAGTGCCTACAACAACTCAATGAGTTGGACAAAGCACGCATGTCCTCCTTGGAGTGCACAACTGTTATTCAACAACAAAGAGCTAACTAAAATGATAAACACATCAATAAGAAATCCTTCCAAGAGGGTGATTGGGCGCTTCTCTATGATTCCAGATTTCAGGATTTTCTTGGAAAATTACAGATAAGGTGGTTGGGACCATATGAAATTAATGAAGTTCATAATAATGGCACTGTCACTTTAGTTACCATCGACAGGTCTGGTTCTCCTTTATGGTAAATGGACATCGGCTACAACTTTACCATCATTCATATTCAAAAGAATCCTTCTGCGAAGAAGTAAGTAAGGACCCTATTGTTCATATTCTAGCTGGCTAGGAAGGTAACCCAAGAACATCAACTTCATAAATGATAATTTTGTATCAGAACTGTACATATTGTATATAGCTTTATTTACAAATTTGATTGAGTTTTTTTTTTTTTTTTAGGAAATTCACTTGAGAGAATAATAATTAGAAAAGATGACTACAATGAATATAATTAGCACTATTTTATGTTCCTTGCTCATATCTCACTTTGAAAAATATAAACCCTATTTTCCCAGAATATGAAAATGTCATGTTCCGCAACAAAAATCAAGCAACTGTAATAAATGTTTGACGCTGATAAACCATCTAGTACTTTTATTATTGAATAAACCTACCCATAAATATTGAATGAATTTAGTTTATGACTAATCAATTCTAGATTCACTAAAACGGAAATGTCTGCGGGAGGTTTACAATCTGTTAATTAGATGGTGAAAAATTTGGGTTGTTGTTCATTCGAACGAAATAATGATTGTTGTTCCCTTTGCATACAATTTATGTTCATTCAAATGGAACAACTACCATTACCTTCGTGCGATTGTTGTTCCCTTCACAGGTAGTATCGTCCATTCGAAATAATGATTGATGTTCCTTCTATCACACTATTGTTCCATTCATAATACATGATGTTCCTTTTCCGATAGTGTTGTTCATTCAAAAGGAACAATTGTTGTTCCCTTCACGATTTTTATTATTATTGTTCCTTCCTCAAAGAATGCCATTATTATGTCAGTCACTCCTTTGGGTATGAACTTCACTGATTCCTTTTTCATCATCACTAGTTCTGATTTGTCATTTTGTGTGTGGATCATTTAGCATACCTTATTCAACCATTTTTGGATTAATTTCTCTGAATTATCTTAAAAATTGTTCACAATTCATTAACCACCACAATTCGTTCTCTTTCCCCTATACATCTACATATACTTGAATGATAATTGCTTTCATATCATAATAAGGAATCTTAAACACATTCGTACTTGGAACTCTTACACTTCTTACGCCATCCCTCACTCTTAAGGAGTAGATGAACCTCCCTTGATAGAGCCGTTAAAAAAAATCAAATCAAAATTAAGGTTTTAAACAAAGTAATAAACTTATCCCATAAATGATAGGGGGTCTCATCATGAGACAATCTACCACAATCATCAGATAATAACACAAGTGACATTCCCACTATGGCTACCATACTAGGGCAATGGCCTTTGGCATTTTTTTTTTTTGTCAAAGGACAAGAGGTCTCATCACAAGCCGACTTGTTCACTTAGGTTACGATATAGTGAGTGGCATTATCATCATCTGGCTACCAAACCAGTATAATGGTCTTCTTGGGAAAAGACAATTCAAACTATTTGTTAAGGATATAGGCTCATCTATGGGTTAAAAGGAAACCTTGTCGAGGCTATGGACACTTATTGGAAGCAGTGGCTCTACCTATGGTATTGAAGTTTATCTTAAATACGCCAAGTTTTAGTGTGTTCATAAATTTTATTTTCTAAACAATGAGTCNCGATATAGTGAGTGGCATTATCATCATCTGGCTACCAAACCAGTATAATGGTGTTCTTGGGAAAAGACAATTCAAACTATTTGCTAAGGATATAGGCTCATCTATGGGTTAAAAGGAAACCTTGTCGAGGCTATGGACACTTATTGGAAGTAGTGGCTCTACCTATGGTATTGAAGTTTATCTTAAATACGCCAAGTTTTAGTGTGTTCATAAATTTTATTTTCTAAACAATGAGTCTATCATTCCGGTTATATCCAATAAACAAGGGAAAGTAAAAATGTTATGATATGTGGAACATTTTAAAACACGTAACAAATTTAAAATCACTTGGAATAGTTTTCTTCAAAGGCTTTCTAACATAGGCATGACAATTTGAATTTCCCACACAAAGTGATGATTATCATAAGTACCATTAAAGTGATTTTTGAAAAGTTATTAATGATTTTCTTTCCAGCGGTGGCGACAACATAGTAATCAAAACTCCCAAGAACTACCCACCATTACTACACTCGTACATTTTGACGGTTGAGGTTGACGTTTCCATTTATGGGGGGCATATGCTTGACACAATTATCGATAGATTATAATGAGTACTATAAATGATAAAAAATCACATTTTTTATAATACTGCTCGATGTTTTCTATTTTCTGTTTCAAAAGTTGGTTGAGTGAAGCTACAACAAGGAATGATTGTTGTCCTCACTTACTCATAGAAAATATGGGTGGTGGAAGTGTGCATCGGGAACCAACATTATTACAAGTAATTGAGTAGGAAAGAACAATCTTACACTGGATGGGATGGACAGAGTACTTCAACCAGTTGCAAGGATATGACACAAACATCATGATCGAATTCTTCCAGAATTTGCAGAGAGGGGTCTCCATGGTTCGAGATATACGAATTCCAGTCACAGAGGAAATCATAGCAAAGGTTACAAGCCTCCCTAACACGGGAATTCAATGGACCAGAAAATATACAGTGCTCAAAGAAGCTGTAGAAACTTTCACAGATCGTGGAGAGGAACTTGACAAAAAGGGAAAGGGACTTAACCCCAACTCTCTCAGTGAGCCATGGAAATAACTGGTAGGTGTAATATAGAGGTATATCACCTGTGATAGAAGATACGATGTGATCTACCCATGCCACCTCAAACTGTTAGCATCTCTTAAACAACGGTTAGTAATCAATTTACCATTTTTTCTAAATGCCATATTACATGAGGTTGATATAAGAACAAAAAAGGCCAAGGATCCTATTATTATCATTAGCCACTATGGATTATTGAAACTATTATTAAATAAGGCTCTCAGTCAAAGTCAAATAACCTGGGTTGATTGTATCGAGGCCAATAGGCCTCTACAACTGGAACAACCTGAATTGCATCATGAAAACCCACCACAGGGAATTGAGATAGCACAGGAAGGGGCAGACATTACCCAAATGGAAGTTCCATTACCTCAACCAGAAATTGAGATAACACAGGGAGATACCATCCAAATGGAAGTTCTATTACCTCAACCAGAAATTGAGACAACACAGGGAGATACCGTCCAAAGAGAAGTTCCATCACTGCAGCCCAAAATCCTCGCAGAACCCATCCAATTGACAGAGACACGGATATCACAGGCAGAGGCATCAATGAAAAAGAGGAAAAGGACAATTTTTTTCCCTAAAACCCCCACTGAGAAGAAAATAAGAAAAAGGATAGCACATCCTATAGAAACCCAAGAAATGTTATAGACAGAACAAACCTTGCGAGGAAATATTCAGGAAAATACCTAGCCATCACTGGAACACCTTACCGAGCATTTTTTTTTTAAATTATGAAGTATAAATGGCCCAATTATTAGGGAACTTAGGGACCTCAATTGATAAAGATACAAACAGGCTTGAAGGACACTCAATACCAAATTCTTCCTCAAACCCTACTGAGGACCTCCCTGATATAGAAATGTCATTTCCAGAAAATACAACACAGGAAGAACCTCATACTGAGGTAAATAGCCTTGCAATGCAGATAGATCACATCAAAGAAACAAAGGAGCAATTATTGACTGATCCAGGTAAGGGAAACCCTGACATTTGACAAAAAAATAAAGCAGGCAAAAGTGATAGCAGAATCAGAAGGTTAAAGAAAGAAAACAAGTTGTTGAGAGGAAGGATTAAAAGGATTAAAGTATTAAATAAGAATTTGGCAAACTCAAGGAAATAATTAAAGAATTGAGAAAACAGTTGGAGCTTGCTGACAAGGCCTATGAAAGGAAGAATACCAAAATGCTTAGAACCTAGGGAAGGAACCCACTTCCTAGGAGAACAATTCATACAAGTTTTATAGGGACACATACATAGTTACCTATCCCTGAAGAGACAACAGAGATGGAACTTCAGATGCACACTGCAGCAGCATAGAAAGAAGTAGTTCAAAATGAAGAATGGATTCCTTTAGAATCACATGACTAATTAGAAATCCCATAAGAAGCAACTACTCAATATGAGGAAGTGATACCCACAAAATTCCCTGCTCCTCTAGAGACCACTGATGCAGAAATACAAACAGATGTCCCAACAATGGAAGAAGCAACATGTCAGACTGAGGAACTGTTCCAGTCTCATGAACATAATTCCATCATTGTTGCTTTTGAAACCAAGTTGGTATAGACACAAAAGACCTTAACACAGTGCATAAGTGAGATGGTCATGATGGAAGAACACCAAAAAGTTGTTAAACAACTTAAGACCCTTTCAGCAACAGAAAATGAAACATTTGTTGAGCTCAATAGAGCCCAGGGGAAGGTGAAGAAGGTACAAAACCAATTAGATAAAGCCTTGGAACAAATCAAATAGATTTTTGATGTCTACACTCATGCAATATATTACAGGGGTCCTGCCACCAATTATACATTGTTTTTATTAGAACGATATTTGTTGTTGACGGTGAAGGCTATTAGAGAAGGTAAGACAATTAAATTCACCACTATCTCCAAGTGTGTGCCATGTTTTAGAGAGAAGGAAGAGAAAGTACAGTACTTTCTATGTGAGTGTTACTTCCATAACTTCATCTTGGAAGATAACAGGAAGGAGAAACCTCGTTATTTTATTGGAGATGTTCAATTCCAAGCATTTTCATCCTTCACCAAAAATCAAGTCAAATGGGAAAAATTACATAAGAACTTTCTAAAAAGGGAGACTGGGTTAGATCTCTAGATTAGAGGGGAACCTCCAAAATCCTTCCCAGCCATCATGCGACACAGGACATCTATGAAAAGGGAAGGTGTTCTAGACTCCTTATCCCCTATCCACCGACAGGTAATATGATCAGGATTGCCTTATTTTAGAGAACTTAAAGAAGAAGTTGTTGAGGCATCCAAATTAAGATGGGATGCGTCCCCAAGTGAAGTCAAGAGAAAGGAACCCTTTCGATTTAAGAACTTTTTTGCAGCCACCTTCAGAGTGGAAAGATATGATAGAATGATCCTCGAAGAATTACTTGCCTAGATTGGGTGCAGATATAGTCCCCCTATCATTTGGTTTCCCCAAGAAATTTATCAGAAATATTACCAAATTAATAGGAAGAGGGCAGAAGCTTCTTATGGAAACCTCAAACGCAAGAATGGGTTCATGGAACCTAGTGAACCAACCTTTCCTCCTTACAACATCACTGCTTTACATGTACGATCTCAGCTTGCATGAGGGCATGCAAGAAGGTAAGTTGGGGGCTATGTTGGGTTCTGAAAAAGGTACATATATCATCCTTATTCTCATGGTTTATGATATAATATTAATTGAATTTTTTGTTAATTAGGAATAATTAGGATAGAAAATGATTAAAATGACTTCTAGAAATATTATTGAGTAATGATAGATATATTTTGATATTCGGTTGGAATTTTTTGATTTTAACACATGAATGAATAAATATTGTCAAACCTAAGATACTTAAGAAGGTTTTAAGGATACGAAGATTGTTGAAGGTTGAAGACATGAGGCGCAAAGAAGTTTGGAGAAAGATTGATTCCATATTTTGTAAACTTTATAAATAGTAAAAGTGATCCTGAGGATCTTTCGATCCTTAGGATAGCTTAATTTACCCATATTATTGTAATATATAAAGGGTAATGAATCTTGAAAAGGATCATCACAGAATTATTATCTCAAATCATTCATAATTTGGAATTGCTCTGTGCAAGCAATTTTTGTAGATGTTGCACCAGTTATGGAGTTAATAGAAGCTTTGAGCATTTTCATCATTTTTGCATACTGCGTTTTTAGCAGCAATGCTTCTAAGGAACAAGGGCCTAGTCTGAAGGAGTTACTATATCAATATGTAATTGTATCAGTTTGATTTATGTCTTATGATTTAAATATCTTTCATAATAGTTAAGATAAATGCATTAATTTGTTAATGATTTTATGGTGTTTGCTACAATAGATAAGTGTTTAATGTGAATGATATCGATTGTTGTTCCATTTTCCATCGTTATAGTTCACTTCTTGACAGTTCCTCTCATTATCATACACACTATTCCTTTCACTTAAATTAGCATTTGTTGTTCCTTTTGCTTAAATTTGTTGATTAAGGTTGGTTGTCATTGATGTCAACCCTTGAAGAAAGACCCGTAGCACAAAGGTTTGGGTAATGGACCCAATAGTGTTTGATGTAAATATGACTAATTATTGTTTT